>CM049864.1:64519304-64524304 GCA_027474115.1 Schizopygopsis malacanthus | reverse complement strand
GGGCACCATTGACTTCTATAGTAGGAACACAAATAATACTGTGCCTCAGAACTGCTCTGTTTCCCTCAGTTATTCCCAAATATCTTCCTTTGTGTTCAGCAGAACAAATACATTCATACAGGTTTGGATCTACTTGAGGATGAGTGAATGATGACAGGATTTTCTTTTTTGGGTGTACTGTCCCTTTAAGACACGCAGCGCTCTGATGCTGATGAAAAAACATAATTGTGTTATTATTGTCTGTTAAACATGCTATAAAAGGGGGGGGGGGGGGGGGGGTAGACACGCCCTTGGATGTATGGGTGACAACAAGGCCTAAACTGAGCTCGGGGGGGAACAACTGGGATACCCAAAGGCACCTAGAAGGTCATCATGATCCTAAATATGAGGGTCCGAGCTTTAGAAGTATGATACAGTAGAATGTGTCTTTGGCTTTCTAACGGCTGTTAAGAGACATAGAGATGAGAGATATAAAGGTGGAGCACACCTCCATCCTTTGACTGTCTGAGCTTCTTTGCATTGAGTGGGTTTTGTCTGTTAAGCAGCGAGAGTCATTTAGATTTTCTGCCACACTGACTCTGTCCTAAAGGCCTGAGACGCTCGTACCCTGTTTGGAGCCGCTGCGGTCCCCGCCGGGCCCCGTGTTGGGCGTGTATTTGGTGTCGCGTGTGGCTGCGCTGTGTCTCGTCCAGTCGAAGTCGTCGTTCTTGTCCTGAGTGAACATGCAGATGGGATCCTCCTCAAAACTGCAGCGAAACTCTCCTGAGAACAACCAGAAACAGAGTTAGAGATGTTCATCATCCTCATCATCATCACACACACACACACGTCTTCACCGCGCGTTCACACCGCTGCCGGTAGAAAGATTCGCGGATGATCGAATGCTGGGTCTGGTATTTAAAGGGGGAGTGTAATGCAAACAAGCATGTTGAACAAGAAGAGTTAACCTCATGAAACATGTGACCCAGGACCACAAAACCAGTCGTAAGGGCCAATTCTGTGCATTGAGATTAAGTCAAGTCGAGCTTTATTATCATTCCTCTACATGTGTGGACATACAGTGGAACGACATGGCGTGTCTCGCAGGACCACGGTGCTACATAAATATGCAGAAATATAAACATGCACACACACACACACACACACACGACATGCACACACAGACACAGACACGCACACGGACACACACCCGTGCGCACACATACACAGACACGCACACATTCACAGACACACACACACACACACACACACACACACACACACACACACACAGACACACACAGCACACACACACACACACACACACACACACAGACACGCACGCACCCGCACACATGCGCACACGCAGACAGAGATACACACACACACACATTCACAGCACACACACACACACACACACACACACACACACACACACACACACACACACACACACACACACAGAGAGACACAGACACACACAGACACGCACCCGCACACATGCGCACATGCAGACAGAGATACACACGCACACATGCACACAAGCAGGACTTAGAGCTTCAGCCGCTGCTGTTTGTGGATAAATATTGATTAGCAGCATTAACACAGGCTTCACTCTCACGACTCAAACTAATGCAGGAGATCCTCGAGAAACACTCGAGCACTCGTCGGGATCTTCACCAGCTCCAAGAGAGAAAGAGAAAGAGAGGAATAGTGCATAAATACTCACTCAGATCAGGATTGATGGGAACTGTGAAGAGAAAATAGAAAACAATCATCAGATCAGCAGATGAATAACGGTTTAATTAATAACAGTTGTGCATTATTATAAGTAACATCTTCCAAATACAATCCACAAAAAAAAATCACTATGAAAACCTTTTCTCACACGACAAAAATAAATAATAAAAAAGTTACTAAATTGCTATTAAATTTCACAAAGAAACAGCAAGAAACACATTGAATGAAGCATGTCATTTTGAAGTAGAAATGAAGTAGAAATGAATATTTACATCTTATTTTGTTGTAAAACACTCAAATAATTGAGTTGTTGTTGTTTATAATTCAGAAATCGAACAACTATTAATAAACCGTTTTTATTTTAACACACTGTGAATATTATGTTCACTATTTTCACTATTTTAATTATTTCTCACAAATTACTAAATAAATAAATAGACAAACAAGAAAACATGAGAATGTGGTCATGGGCGTAAATTTCATTTAACAGTAGGGGGGGACAATAAATATAAAATGTATCATGAGCAATTTTTGAAGGGGGTCAGTTTTTCTCAGGTTATGACAAAGCAATCAGATCAAACAGCCACAAACCAAGGATAAGAATAAAATCCCTTTTATTTCCCCATGCTGCCGATTGTAAGATGCCAGGTTGTTTAAAAGCGCTCTGCTCGTGCTGCGTCCAGAATGTTTTCGCTATAGCAACCATTATTATTGTCTGAAAACCCCCAGTTCATGCACTATGCAACAAGTTATTTTCAAAGTAATATTTTTCTAGCAGGAAAATTAAATCGGTAAAGTTAATGATTTTTGCCGCAAGTAATTTATGAAAGTCTGCTGCATCAACTACATTAAAGAGATCGCTTTATTTAAAGTGAATAAAGTACCCACTTATGGAGTTGAACATTAACTGAGCCGCAGCCACACACCACTCGTGTGTGGAGTAGGTGAGATGAACTGGGAAAGCAGGCAGGCCAAACCACTGTGAGGAAGGGGGGGGGGATAAACGGTTTCGAAAAACTTTTTGCGTTGTTTTTTTTCTACTTACAAAATTATTTTAGGTATACATACCAGGAGCGTAGCCAGAAAGGAACTCTGGATGTGCATCAGAAAAACTGGGTGTGCCACATTTATTGTCAGATTAATGCGAGAAAAATAAATAAAAAAACATGCATGCTTATGGGTATTAATATGTTAGTTTAACCATTTCATTTTTTTGTGTAGGCTACATGTGTCTGTTAACCTATTCTCCGTTTTGGATGTCTTTGAGAATCACTATTTTATATCTGCAACAAAGTGAGTGTGTGTGTGTGTGTGTGTGTGTGTTAGCATGCGTGCTGTATATTTATTATTATTAAACCTTTCATTTCTGCGTATGCTGTGTGTGTGTGTTTGTATGCTTACTGTTTATTAAGCATTTTTAAACCTTTCATTTCTTGTGTGTGTGTGTGTGTGTGTGTGTGTGTGTGTGTATGTGACACACACACAGACACAGTTTTAATTAATTCTCCATTGTGAATGTGTTCTATTGTCAGCCCTGCATTTCACATTGGCCTAGGGGTCTCCAACCCTGCTCCTGGAGAACTACAGTCCTACAGTAGCTCCAACCCCAATCAAACACACCTGGCTAATCACAGTCGTCAAACTGTTAATTTTCAGGGTTGGAACGAAATCTGCAGGAGAGCTCTCCAGAGACCGATATAAACTCTACCGTCATTTATTTCAAATATCTATATCTGCATGTGTGCATGTATGTCCGTATATGAGTGTGTCTGTGTGTGTAGTCTTAAGATTAATATGATAGTTTAACCATTTCATTTAATTTGTGTGTGTGTGTTTCTGTGAGCCTATTGTCCATTTTCGAAGTTTCACTGTCAGCTATGCATCCAGCTATGTTGGCCTAGACTCTAAAAGCACATACCACCTTAGGCCTTAAACACCCTGGTTAGCTTTAATTTTTGTTGTTGTTGGTTTTTTCCATTTTCCGAAGCTTTCTCGCTCAAGAAGGTCACCGACAATCACATACAGTATAACCTACAACAGCTCTTTAACTGCCTCACTGTAGCCTAATCATTAACTACACACATCATACCCCTTTTAGGCAAGTACAATTTATGTCCTATTTAACCTGATGATCACAGGTTTAATAAAAATACATTTTAAGTTTCTAATTAACCGCATCGGTTATTACAACGAACAAATTTACAGTGAGCAAAGCACATTTACTTTATCAAAGAATAATCATTGACTTCAGTGACTAGGCTATGTAAAAATATATTATGTAAGCTGTAGCTGCTGTACTAAATAAAAACTAAATACTTTTAAATAATCCCTCCTTTTATTAAATAATTAACATTTTGCACATCCTGCAATGGTGACTTAAACTGTACATGGGCCTACATATAATGTTCCTTTGAAATTACTTTTGGTGCAATAAACAATCTTGAATAGATGTCTTGCAAGACACTTTAGAGAAAGCAGTAAAATATTTTTTATACATTACATTCAGGATCGCCAACAACACAGCAGAGTACATTTAATGGTGCCTGTAGCTGCTCAAAGGGCGAGACGGTGTGGTCTGGCCTTGAATGCCTCAATTATGTTATTATTATTATAATTTTTTTTTTTTTATAATTACACAATTTTAATTACATTTTAAATTAACAAATATTGTAAGCACTGCTTAATCTGTAAATTGTGAGGTCCCGGAACAAAGCGGAGTAATGAATCCGTCCGGCAAGTTTTTTTTATATTATTATTGAAATTATTATTATTTATATTATTTTATATTATTACTTTCAAAAATACAAAATTCAACAGCAAGTTCATTAATATATATATGCTTTTATTTATGTAGGCTACACAGAGAAACAATACATAGAGAAACAAGATGCGCTTTCTGCCGTCTCATGCAGTCTCTGTGTAATGGAGCGCATCACAGCAATGAAACGGCTACTTTATTAAAACGAACGAACGAACCAAAAAATACAAATCTTTAATTACGTAGTCGGAATGAAAAGGTGCATTTCTTTATTAAAGTCAGCGTCGCATTCTGCAACTTTATCTTTTCAGCCGACACTGACTGAGAAGAAATCACTAGTTTATTAACGAATAATTTACATGTTTTATTTTGCCTTTCCCCCAACATTCACAATCATTAGCCTACTTTTGCCGTTATGACGTCTAAAGCTAACGTTGCCGTTAGCTTTAGACGTGCGCTTGGGCGCGGAATAGGCTATACGCTTATATTAAAGGATGGTTAGTAGTCTAAGTTATTATATTAA
>CM049864.1:64489304-64509304 GCA_027474115.1 Schizopygopsis malacanthus | reverse complement strand
TTTAATTGCTAATGTGACCTTTTTACACCACAGACTGAACAAAATGAAGCATTGCTTGGTAATTGGTTGAGCTAAACTGGTTTTATATCTAATTGTGCTCAAGTTTAACAGCTATTCAACCGAATGCATCCCGTTCTATCAAAGTTATTATCAAGATGAATTTGTTCTGATGCAGTTTAACTCTGAGTTCTTGTCATATTTTATTACAATTTTTGATAATGTGAGAAATGTTGAAGGTGTCTGAATAGATTTTTGGTATGACTGTAGTTTCTCAGGTTTGGTCTCCAGACCCACAGATGTCCTCACAGCCGGCTCAGACCGGATCACTGTAAACCAGCGCCGCAGGACGCCTCTGATCCGGCCTTAAACCCACTGAACTGAGTCTCCCACTGGAGAAGATCTCAGAGTCTCTCTGCATGAGCGACCGGATCCAAGAACACAGGAGAACATCTTACAGAACAGTCCCTTTCACACAGTAATACCAGTAAATTGCTATAAAATTGAATTTATCAGTAAATACAAAAATGCGCTGTTCACACAGGCAACAGCATTCCATAATTCCCCAGTAAAGCATCTCTTACGACCTAAAACCAACTTCAGCTAATTAAATCTAATCAACGAGGAAAGGACCGAGCATATAACAGTTGAGGTCAAAAGTTTGCAGAATCTGCTAAATGTTAATTACTTTACCAAAATAAGAGGGATTATACAAAATGCATGCTATTGTTTATTTAGTACTGACCTGAATAAGATATTTCACATAAAAGATGTTTAGTCCACAAGAGAAAATAATAGTTGAATTTATAAAAATGACCTGTTCAAAAGTTTTCCTCCCCTTGATTCTTAACACTGTGTTGTTGTCTGAATGATGCACAGCTGTGTTTATTAGTTTAGTGATAGTTGTTCATGTTTGTTTGTCCTGAACAGTTCAACTGTCTGCTGTGAATCCTTCAGCTCACACTAATTCTGTGGTTTTCCAGCATTTTTGTGTATTTGAACCCTTTCCAACAATGACTGTATGATTTTGAGATCCATCTTTTCACACCGAGGACGACTGAGGGACTCATATGCTCCAGAAGGAGAAACCATGCATTAAGAGCCGGGGAGGGGTGTGAACACTTTTGAACAGAACGTGTATATTTTTCTTATTTTGCCTAGATATCATATTTTTTCATTTAGAACTGCCCTTCAGAAGCTACAGAAGATAGTGTTTCCCAGAAGACAAAATAAGTTACATTTACACCCCCCCCCGGGCTCTTAATGCATGGTTTGAGGTCTAATCCATCTATTGGGTCAGCGCTCTTTCTGTTCTCTCTCTGGCAGACGGAGCTCTGTGCAGATGGCAGAAATGGCAGAGACGAGTCTGAACAACTGGCACATTAAAGATGTTCTGGGTAGTTACTAGGGAGATACTATCCAGTTGTTAGGGTGCTCTGGGCATCTATTAATCCATCCATATAACTAGTGTCTATCCTTCAATCTCATCTATTTATACAAAATCTATACTTTTCTAACATCTTTTGGTAAACCAGCTGTCCCTGGGTGATGTGAAGTAAAGTGGGCGGAGTCTCACCGGTCACCAGGAAGGTGCAGCGCCCCGGCCCAACCTCGTTGATGACGTCGCAGGTGTACTCGCCGTAGCCTTCGCGCGCCAGGTTGCGCACGCTGTATTCGGTGTCGTCGCGTGAATCAAAGGTGCCGGCGTGCAGCAGCCGCGAGCCCAGCCTCCACTCGTAGCGCAGCACACGGGACGGATGAGCGCGCAGAACACGGCAGTTCATGGACACCGACCGACCCAAACCCTGCCGCACCTCCTGCCACACCGGCTCCACCACCGGAGGATCTGAGAGACGGACAGAGAGAGAGACGCATTACTGCGGCGCATCACAAAACAATAACATTGTGATCAGTGTCGGGGAAAGTTACTTTTAAAAGTAATGCATTACAATATTGCGTTACTCTCTAAAAAAGTAACTAATTACGTTACTTAGTTAGTTTTTAGGGAAAGTAATGTGTTACAATATTGCGTTACTCTCTAAAAAAGTACTAATTACGTTACTTAGTTTTTATGGAAAGTAATGCGTTACAATATCGTTACTCTCTAAAAAAGTAACAATACGTTACTTAGTTAGTTTTTATGGAAATAATGTGTTCAATATTGCGTTACTCTCTAAAAAAGTAACTAATTACGTTACTTAGTTTTTATGGAAAGTAATGCGTACAATATTGCGTTACTTTAAAAAAGTAACTAATTACGTTACTTAGTTAGTTTTTATGGAAAGTAATGTGTTACAATATTGCGTTACTCTCTAAAAAAGTAACTAATTACGTTACTTAGTTTTTATGGAAAGTAATGTGTTACAATATTGCGTTACTCTCTAAAAAAGTAACTAATTACGTTACTTAGTTAGTTTTTATGGAAAGTAATGCGTTACAATATTGCGTTACTCTCTAAAAAAGTAACTAATTACGTTACTTAGTTAGTTTTTATGGAAAGTAATGTGTTACAATATTGCGTTACTCTCTAAAAAAGTAACTAATTACGTTACTTAGTTTTTATGGAAAGTAATGCGTTACAATATTGCGTTACTCTCTAAAAAAGTAACTAATTACGTTACTTAGTTTTTATGGAAAGTAATGCGTTACAATATTGCGTTACTTAAAAAGTAACTAATTACGTTGCTTAGTTTTTATGGAAATGCGTACAAATGCGTAACTAATTACAATATTGCGTACAATACTCTCTAAAAAGTTACTCTAATTCTACTTAGTTTTTATGGAAAGTATGCGTTACTATTGCGTTACTCTCTAAAAAAGTACTAATTACGTTACTTAGTTTTTATGGAAAGTAATGCGTTACAATATTGCGTTACTCTCTAAAAAGTAACTAATTACGTTGCTTAGTTACTTTTTATGGAATGGAATGCGTTACGTTACTTTCGCATTACTTTTTAAATATGAGCAGGGCTTGATTGTTTGTTTTTAATACAATAAGTTATATTTATAGCAAATATAAAAGCCTTTCACACCAAAAAGTGTAATGAATAAACCTCAGACTGAAGGACGAGTAAATCACGTCTGTACAGAAGAACACAGGAGAAGTTCAACACTCTTCAGCAATAAAACACAATGATAGTTTATCTAAAGTCATGTTTATTATTATTATGATTGAACTGATCATCAAAGGTCAGCAAACACATCGGTTAATAAAATGAGATTAGATATATTTGTGTTGTTTAACATATTTAATTATTGCAGGTTTGTGTCATATTCTGAGTTTGTATTTCACTGTTTTAATTCATTTTGATGAATACTGAATCTGTTTTTTGTGAGTGTGATGAATTAATACACATTCATATTTAGTCTACTACAGTAAGATCATGTTCACACGGCGCTCTGTCATCAATAAATGGAGAAAAAGTAACTCAGATATTTTCTAGTAAATTAAAAAGTAATGCGTTACTTTACTAGTTACTTGAAAAAAGTAATATTATTACGTAACTCGCGTTACTTGTAATGCGTTACCCCCCCGACACTGATTATGATCAACATTGAGGATCCACTGGAAAGAGCACACTATATAAGCTGCCCTGTTATGAAGACATGAGTAAAGAATAAAATAAACTACGATAAAATCAAGTAAAATTAAATCAAATCTGTATTATTCAAGATTTAATTCAAGATTATTTAAATAGCGCTTTTTACGACACAATCGTTACATCTTAGTTTGGTCTGGAAATCCAATTAAAAAAATTTATTAAATGAAATAAAGCTGTATTATAAAAACAAACGGTCAATCGTCACATGACCGGAAACTGGAAATCCAAATAAAATAATTAAAATAAAAGCTGTATTATACATTCAAACTTTTAAACATCACCATTACTGCTTAGTTGGGTTTGAGAAACTGGAAATGCAACTCAAAAATTAAATTAAATAATCATGCATTAATGTCTATTTTGGCATTTAAATGTATGTATTTGGTAGATGCTTTTATGCAAAACAGCTTGAATTGAAAGTATGCATTTTATCCATGCGAAATCTCATTTAAATAATTTATCCTTTTATTTGGATCCTGATGGACTCAAATTGAAACACTGAATAATTCATATAAAATGAACGAATCAGTATGAAAGAGTTCAAAACAAGCTGTCAACTGGAAACAAATGATAACATAAAATGAAATAATATTAAATAAAAGCTGCATTATACGAACAAACAAACAGTAAAACTAAAGACTCAAAACAACTCACAGACTGATTAAAGACACAATATATAAAAGCTGCATTATACAAACAAACAAACAGTAAAACTAAAGACTCAAAACAACTCACAGACTGATTAAAGACACAATATATAAAAGGTGCATTATGCATATAAACTGTGCAACTAGACACAAAACCGTCAAACTCTAAATCAATGGAGTAAAGTTGCATGGAAAAAAAAAAAAATAAAGTAAGATCTAAATGCATGCACAGATGCATATAGAGTGCACTATATAGGGAGCCCTTAATATGCAGCTCCACACTAACGGCCTGTGCATAACATTTGTCATTTCAAACGGCTGATATTAATTGCTGCGTATGGAGGACAGATGAACACAGAGCTCTTGATCCGATCCTCCTGCAGCTTCACTCCATCCAGAAGAACGAAGCAGATTTAATGAGCGCCGGGTGCGAGAGGCCAAACCAAACACATCTGAGATCATCTGAAGCACAAACGCTGGGAGACAAAGAGCTGCAGAAGCGAGGCAGATGATGACAAACGCACACGTGGGAGTTTTTTCCGTCTGGATGCAATGAAATAGCTGGCGTTTGCTTCCGGGAAAAACAACATACAGTACAAGGACGAGGCTTTTACAGAAATGCTGCTGGATGTATGAAGGGTTTCGCTGCATTAGAGATGCGTGTGTTCTAGATTGAAGCAAATGCGGTTCAATGAAATCTGTCCGGAAAATGCAGTCATGTAATGGAGCAGCTTTTATAATCAGCGCTGATGTCTCTCCAACACACACACACACACACACACACACACACACACACACACACACACACACACACACACACACACACACACACACACACACACACACACACACAGAGGAGGGGAGGAACTGTGTTTGATGATGACGAT
This sequence comes from Schizopygopsis malacanthus, assembly GCA_027474115.1. NCBI lineage: Eukaryota > Metazoa > Chordata > Actinopteri > Cypriniformes > Cyprinidae > Schizopygopsis > Schizopygopsis malacanthus. Next base: position 64,504,171 of record CM049864.1, on the reverse strand, counting down.
GTACAAACATCTACAGCAGCTCTGCTGAGACTAAAAACTAAACTGGAGTTATTTGCTGTTATTACATGTAGCCAGATGTTATTTAGAACCAAAAACTGGATCAAAAGAAGGACAAATGTGACCCTGGAGTCTTAAGTGTCAATGTTTCGAAATTGAGATTTATGCATCACCTGAAAGCTGAATAAATCATCTTTCCATTGATGTATGGTTTTGTTCTTTCTTTCTTTCTTTCTCTTTCTTTCTTTCTTTCTTTCTATATTTTTCTCTTTTTTTCTTTCTTTCTTTCTATATTTTTCTCTTTTTTTCTTTCTTTCTTTCTTTCTTTCTTTCTAAATGAATTATTTTATTCAGGATGTGTTAAATTGATACAAAGTGATAGTAAAGACTTCTATTGTTGGAAAAGATTTCTATTTTAAATAAATGCCGTTCTTTTTAACTTAATTCATAAAAATAAAAAAATCCTGAAAAAATTGTTACAAGTTCCAAAAATATGAAGCTGCACAACGTTTTCCAACATTGATGATAATCAGAAATGTTTCTCGAGCAGTAAATCTGTAACGGGGCCGACAAGACGAGAGGCGTGCGGATCCATGAGCAAGCTTTTATTAATAGACGTGGTCAAAAACACAGGCAGGGACGAACAAATGGCAAACAGGTATATTGAGGGCAAGGCAGAAGAGTACTCAAGTAAACGGGCGTTGTCTTCGATCGGCGAACAATATCCAGAGGGCAAGGCAGAGAGATAATCCAGGTAACAAGCAGAAGGTCAGGAACCAGAAAACAAGGCAACACAAAAAGACTAGACTTAAACTAAAATAAGAAGGTGAAACTAGGAATGGCTCCGTAACGCAGCTAACACTCGGAGAGTGAAAAACGCAGAACAATACAGGAGACTGAACACAAAAACAAACACGGAAAGACTTGGTAAGTAGCTAACATTTGGAGAATGCTGAACAATACTCTGCGATGACAGAGAGGAAGTCCATGGCTTAAGTAAGCTGTGTGATCAGTGCAATCAGCTGTGTGTGTGTCGTCAGTGCAGTGACTGATGGGAATTGTAGTCCGTGGGTGACCTGCAACAGTAGTGTGGTGCAAGAGTCAATTTGGAAGGGCGACCTCTGGTGGCTTTCGGGCAGAAGGCCAAAGACCGGATTCGTGACAAACTCAGCATATTATTATGATTTCTGAAGATCATGTGATGCTGAAGACTGGAGTAATGATGCTGATACAAATCGTTGCAAAGCAGATTTACAGAAATGTATTTTAAGTTTATACATTATATTTAGGAGTAGGTTATTAGTGGTGACTATGGCAGAAATGTACAGTAAAAAACAACAACATTGAAACATGTTTTAAAGGATTTAAGAAATGTGTAATAAAGTTGGCTGTTGGGCATTCCTTCTTCTAAAATAAATTATTATGTCTTATCTGTTTATTTGTAAGTCCCAATACATACAAAAAAATACTAATCTGAGTCGCAACAACTCAAAAATCAGTTAATTGCTATGAAAATGTACGAGTTAGGTTACTCAGTGCTTCAAGTTAAAAGTAATTAACATAAGTAACAATGAGTACAAAAAACTCAAAACCTAATAGCTCGGTTAACTTCGAATTGCAGACATCATCATTTAAATGATTTAGATTATCTCATATTTCGGGTTTACAGTGTAGGATGTGATGCTTCTTCTTCACTAAAAATAAATTAAAGCTATTTAGAAATAAAAAAACAACAACAAACTAATACAAATGACAAACACAACTAAAATAAAATGATGTCTAAAAAATATAGAAATGCAAGCTAATTCAAAATGAATTACAATTACAATTACAATTGATAATACAATACAATATATATAAAAAAATCCGTATTATTAATCTAAACTCTTTCCTGAGAGTAAGACATCAGAGCGGCGTGATCAGATGAGAGAAGGACATGTATGTCAGGATTTATGATGTTTTCTCTGCTCAGAGATATAAATCAGCGGCTCTGGCTGTTTAATGGGCTCAGACATTATGGTCTTTCCGCTCAGGTCAATATCGTCCCGCAGAAATGAGGCTCTTCCAGATTTACAGCACTGCAGCGAACAGAAGGAATCGGTCAGATGCACCAATGCAGGACGAGAAATGATTAAAACAATAACCTTCACTGTTCTCTGACAGCTGTCAATCAATCAATCAATCAATAATCAATCAGTGCAGACTCAGGGCGTGAGCTGAAGCTGTACAATGCACAGACGTTTCCAAACACAAGTTGGTCCTGAGTGACTCCGTGACTTACTAATGCTTCAGAACCAGAACAGAGCCGAAAAACAGGCAAAAACCTAGACAGACTTCAGCAGCTAACTAGCTGTGTAAACACAACTAACACAACTAACACAACTAACTCAAACTCTGTATGTCGGTATATGTGTTGTTACTGTTAATTCAAACTATAAGTAGTGGCCCCAAAGCTGTGGAACAGTCTACCTTTGAACATTAGAGCTTCTCCATCTTTGGATGCTTTTAAATCTAGCTTAAAGACTTATTTTTATTCTTTAGCATTTGAGTGATGTTGTGTATGTACTTTGAATAGTTTAAGTGGTGTTTTATGAAATTACATTTTAATTGTTTTTGAAACTTCCTTCCTCTTTCAGTTATTTTCAATGTAAAGCACTTTGGATCAACTACAGTTGTGTAAAACTTGTGCTCTATAAATAGAATTTGCCTTGCCTTGCCTATAACTATTAAAAAAACATTTTCCGTAACTGAAATAAAATATAAATATTAGATGAAAAACTTCTGGCATCTAAGTGAAGTACTAAAATACCCAGAACTGAAGCTGACATAAAAAAAAAAATAAAACAAATAAATAAATTGTTGAACTAAAATTAAAAATAATTTCTGATTAGTAAAATAAAGATGGAATAACAAATATTAAATGAAAATAAAAAAATATTTGAAATGTTGACTTGAAAACAAAGTGAAATAAATGTTTAAGTTGAAGTATTAAAATTACTCAAACTAAAACACAAATAAGTTAAAGTTAATAGACTTTCAAGTTATTCTAGAAATAATAAATGCATATTATAAGTTGAAGTATTAAAATTAGGGTAAAATGAAAAAAAATAATACAGAAATATATATAAAAAATGCCAATTAGTTTTGCTGACTAAAATGAAAGCTGTTAAAATGAATTGAAATAAAGATTAAATAATTGATAAAAATGTAAAACTTAATTGAAAATAAGAAATGATGCCTTGGCATCTAACTGAAATAAATATACATAACCATCGCGTTGTTGCGGTCCAGATACCTCCTCGTCAAGCGACAAATGGCTACTTCGGCTTATGGTCAGGGTGATCTGAGGATTACAGAGAGAGCTTCCCCGTCGAGTGCGTCTCCATGGGCCTCTCATTCCTCCGGCACATCGCACCATCTGGTGTTTCCAGATGAGTTTGCTGGATCCCCGGGCAGGGCGGGGCCACGCATCTCGTTCGGTGAGCCAGCGGATGACAAGATGTCCATCGCTGCATCGGAGGACAAGCTAGGCTCGGGAAATGATAATTCAGCTGAAGAGTGGCGTTGCCCGAGTCAGATCCAGGGTGATCTGAGCTGACTACAGAGAGCTAGCTTCCCCGTGCTTTCCCGGGCCGCCGAGCATCTCCAGCGTCGGGCTGCCTCTCACTGGTGGCCTCCTCCTTCCAGCACATCCCGAACACTCGAGGCTGGTTTCCATGATTGGTTCCTGGGGGCGCAGTTTGCTGGATCCCCGGAGAGGGCGGGGCCACGCTGGGGTGCTCATGTGCAATGGGCGGTGAGCAGCTGCGGGGCTCTGGACAGGACCCCAAGATGACTGCAGTGGCATATCAATTGCCTTCGGAGTTGCTAACAGTATGGCTTGCACTGCGCCGGGAAATGATAACTTCAAATCAGCTGAAGAGTGGCTTGCCTACACGACAAGCAGATGTACTGGTCATGCTTGTCGTGCAAGCGAGAGCGTCGGGCTGCACGTACAAGCATGTACATTAGACAGCCTCCTCCTTGCAGCTCCCGAACACTCGAGGCTGGATGATTGGAACGCTGCTGCCAGGCTGCTCGCCGGGCTGGGGATGCCATCTGACCAGAACCAGAAAATCAATGAGCATATCACACCAGTCCTCAGGTGCAGCTGCTTACACTGGCTTCCAGTTACATTTAGGATTAATTTAAAGTACTTCTACTCGTTTATAAGTCGCTCAATGGCCTAGGACCTAAATATATGGCAGATATGCTCACTGAATATAAACCTAACAGACCACTCAGATCATTAGGATCAGTCATTGAAATACCAAGGGTTCACACAAAACAAGGGGAGTGCTTTTAGCTATTTGCCGCCCGCAGCTGGAAAGCTTCCAGAAGAGTCAGATGGCTAAAACTTGCACATTTGCGACTCAAAACTCCTATTTAGCTTCATTTGTTGAAAGCGCTGTGCTATCACTGACTGCATTGTATTTTATGTATAATCATTTTCTATTTAACTGTTTTAAATCTCATTTTAAATCAATTTCTATATCATTTTAAAACTCCTTGTTTTATTATTTTTAACTTCTTGTTTTTATTGCTGTGAATGATTATTTCACACTTTTATGTAAAGCACTTTGAATTACCAATGTGTATGAAATGTGCTATACAAATAAACCTGCCTTGCCTTGCCTTGGTCTGTACATACAACACTGCCGTTGCGTACATCAACCACCAAGGCGGTCTACACTCCTGTCGCATGTCGCAATTCGCCCGCTATCTCCTACTTTGGAGTCAGAAGCATCTGAGGTCGCTTCACGCCATTTATGTCCCAGGCGAGCTCAATTGTGCAGCCGACGAGTTCTCACATCATCCCATCTTTCCAGGAGAATGGTGACTCCACTCCGAGACAGTCCAGCTGATTAGAAGACGCTTAGGGGATGCTCAGGTAGACCAGTTTGCCTCCCCGGACACATCCCATTGACAGCTGTTTTACACTCCCTGTCCGAGGGGACCCTCGGTATGGACGCTCTGGCATACAGCTGGCCTCGGGGCCTACGCTAATATTTCCCCCAATGAGCCTTCGCGCACAGACATTGTGCAAGCTCAGGGAGGACGAGGAGCCGGTTATCTTGGTAGCGCCATATTGGGCAAATCGTACTTTGTTCCACGAACTAATGTTCCTCGCAACAGCCCCTCCTTGGCAAATTCCTCTGAGGAGGGATCTCCTTTCTCAAAGAGGGGGCACCCTCTGGCACCCGTGTCCAGACTTGTGGAATCTCCACGTGTGGTCCCTGGACGGGACGCAGAGGTTCTAGGTGGGCTACCTCCAGCGGTAGTTAACCATCACTTCAGCTAGAGCCCTATCTACAAAACACACTTACAGGCTGAAGTGGAATCTGTTTGTCGATTGGTGCTAGATGACCGATCAGGGTCTTTCTCTTTCCTGCAAGATGGGTTGGAGCGAAGGCTGTCTCCCTCCACCCTCAAAGTGTATGTTGCCGCTATTGCCGCACATCACGATGCAGTAGACGGCAAGTCTGTGGGGAAGCACGACTTGGTCATCAGGTTTCTCAGAGGGGCGAGGAAGTTAAATCCTCTGCACCCTCATCTGGTACCCTCTTGGGATCTCCCCTCGTTCCTGACGGCCTTGAAAGAGGAGACGCCCTTCGAACCTCTGCAGTCAGTAGAGCTTAAATTTCTGTTGTTGAAGACGGTGCTCCTCACTGCATTGGCCTCGGTCAAGAGGGTAGGGGACCAGCAGGAATTTTCGGCCGACGATTCGTGCCTAGAATTTGGACCGGCTGACTCTCACGTTGTCCTGAGACCCCGGCCTGGATATGTGCCCAAAGTTCCCACCATGCCCTTTAGGGATCAGGTGGTAAACTTGCAAGCGCTGCCCCGGGAGGAGGCAGACCCAGCCATTGCTCTGCTCTGTCCCGTCCACGCCTTGCGTGTCTACGTGGACCACACACAGAGCTTTAGGACCTCAGACCAGCTCTTGGAGGATAGCAGAAGGGAAAGGCTGCCTCCAAACAAAAACTTGCCCACTAGATAGTGGAGGCTTCAGTCTTGGCATATCAGGCTCGGCGCCTACCGTGCCCCCTCGGAGTAAGAGCACAGTTTACGAGAGGCGTTACTTCTTCTTGGACATTGGTGCGGGGCGCCTTGATAGCAGAGATCAGTAGAGCTGCACGTTTCTATAATCATATTTTCTCCAGGTAGAGCCCGTGTCCTCCCGTGTACTCGCCTCAGGTGGCCAGTAACACCGGACCCGCTCGGTGTCGATCACGCTTGCTGTGCCATTCCTGAAAAGGATTTTATGGTTGATTTGTGGTTAAGGCTAGAAGGGATACAGCTGCTGCTACTGGGCATGCGCATTTACATATTTTCCGAGCCAACAATATAATGTGAAACCTATAAAAATGGTTTTAAAAAAGAACCTAGCGCTATGGTTTCATCACTTCAGAGTGTCGCAGTGATGGTCTTCTTGCAGTAAAGGACCTGTCATAGTTTGATGAGTGGGACATGAAGCGATGCGAGGTTAGATGGACTGAAAACATATGAGCGCACATGTGTATATAAAGCTCCTGATCGGGGCTGAAGTTCACAGGATTGTGTCCACAGAATGATAAGAGCACATGTTTTAACATATTATTTCACACTCAGCATTTAACTCAAGCACTGCAAGCCATGCATACAGCGCCAGACATAACATATCTGGTATGCAAAACAAGTACTTTAAAGGAATACCTTAGCTTATTACCATTACCTGGGGGAACCAACAACAGCACAGCTTAACCCTCCACACATATTTATATTTAGTTATATTGAAAAAGATTTTTACCCCGTTTTAACATGTATTTTACAGGCTGCAGCTGTCAGGCAAGATGGAGGATAGCAGCGGGGGCGCACAATCTCTGCGTTCTGATTGGTCAGATCAATCAAGCTTTTTGCGAACGGTCAATTAGTTACTTATTTAGGGAGTAATACAATATTGTAATGCATTACTTTTAAAAGTAACTTTCCCCAACACTGATCAGTACTGTACTTCTGCAGCTTCATCTAAATGCATGAAGGACACCTGAATCTGATGCATTCACACTCAGAAAAGCCATTCACACGTCGTCCTCAGCGGCGCCGGAGACTCTTTATCTCTCAGCGTGATTCACACCACAAACACAACTACCCCCAGCTCCCTAAAGTCCTTCAGACCCACGGCGAGCGCCTAAACGCTCACTGCAAATCTGAGCTCATTTTCAAGTTATAATGGATGTGATTATGTGGCATCTTGAGACTCATTCAAAACACAGCCTTAGGGAAAATGTATTTGCTTGTGCAAAAAACTCACTGATAACTACCTGGAATGATTTGGCCAGTTTCTACTTGAGAAAAAAAAATAGTGTTGAACTACTTCAAACTCGACATGCATCTTAAATATGATGCAGTGCCAGATGTTTGTGTTCTGAATATGAAAATGCATGTGTTGTATCTATTTTTGATTATATTTAGAAATGTAATGTTTTAAAAAGGTTTTACCATGTTGACGGTACAAAAACACAGCAAATCTGCCCGCTAAAAATATATATTAAAACATATTTTAGCAAAAAAATATTGAGCTTTAATTTTTTATATTTTGAAATATACTGTATGTACAAATATATGTTTCTATCGTATGGTTATATTTTCATATGCTATGGACAGCAAATTAAGTTTTTATTCAAATGAAAATATATGAAGTAAAATATTTTCAAAGTCTTTAAAAATATATATTATATATTTTTTAAATATACAAACAAAATATATTGAAAGAGGATATATTAAAAAAATATATTTTTATATATATATATATATATATTTTGAAATATTAATTTATATTTTAAACTGTATTTAAAAAATATAAAACAATTCACAAAAATACATTTATAGATTTTTTTTACAATTTTATTTTTTAAATGTATTTTAGTAAAAGTATTTTTTTAACAGTTTTTTTGTATATTTAAAAATATATATTTTTGCCATATGGGTATGTTCACATATGGAGGACAAAATGTATTTTTACATCATTTTAAAAATATATTATTATTATTTTATTTTAAATATATTGTTATAAAAATAACAAAATGGCCAAAAATATACTAATAGAAAACATATTAAAATAAAGATATTTTGAACATATTTTAGTAAATATGTTTTTGTATATTTTGAAAAAAAATAAAAAATGTAAATATATATATATATAAAAAAAAAAATTCACAGTTGGTCTGACCATTTGTTTTTATTGTTTATATATATATTTTGAAATACATTTAAAAATATATATGTTTTTGCCATACACTTAGAGGGCAAAATGAATTTGAACATCCTTTTAAAAATATATTTTTATTTTTAAAATATATAACAAAATGGCAAAAAAATATATATTTATAGAAAATATATTCAAATAAATATATTTAGCAAATTATATATATATATATATATATATATATATATTTCATTTTCAGTATATTTCTTTTTTAAGATGTTTAAAAATATTGAGATCTTCAATCTTCAAATTAATGTACAAACAACATAAAGACAGTATATTTTTTAAATATTTGCTTAATGACATTGTTTTATATAACTGAAGGCCAGTATCACCTATACCAATACTGATTTCTCTATAAAATTGCCCCCCCCCCAATATTTACCTATTGACAATAGGCATTTAACACAATAATAGGCAATAATTGAAAAATATCAATTTTAACATTTGTTAGACTTAAAAAAAAATAACTTCTAATTTAAGTGAACTTAAAAGAATATTCCCATAAAGCCATTAACATAAATTATTTTTTTCCTCTTTTGTTTTTCTTTGTCATTTGATTAACAGACATCACAGCAGCTGGTTATTAGGTTATTTTGGCTGTTATTTCTTTAAGAGCTGCTGCTGCTGAACGTCATATTTTCTCTCAACTCTTTTTCATATTTTCAAGTAGGGGTCTCAAGGGCCGGTGTCCTGCTCTTTTTACCATTTCTCAACACACCTGCCTGGAAGTTTCATCAGGTCATCAAACTTGATCCTGGAGGGCCGGTGTCCTGCAGAGTGCAGGTGTGTTTGATTAGGGTTGGAGCTAAACTCTGCAGGGACACCGGCCCTCCAGGACCGAACTTGATGACCCCTGTCTTAAAGTGTCTATTAATGAGCGGACGAGTTGAATCGGGTGTGTTAGATGAGGGAGACAGTGCTGGGATGCTCCAGGGCAGTTTTGAAAAGTTTTGTTTTAATATAAAACCGTTTCATATTGCGTCTGTTGCGAGGTTGTGGGTTCATGTTTTAATGTATAACTCATAGTCGCTTTGTAGCGTCTGCTAAATGCGTAAATGTAAATGTATATATTAAATGCATGCACAGTTTTAAGGCAGCTTTAATGGCCTTTTTGGTAACATCATGACTTAACTGACCACGACATTGCATGCACGTAGTTTATTTCACACTTTGATATGAAACGATACAGGCTATAGCGTGCACAGGCAATTTGTGCAATTGAGCATATATAAATATATGTATGGGTTTCTTATAAATGCATCTTGTTTCAAGAGTTGTTTGACGTGATTTAGCTGTGAAGGGTTTGATTTGATGAACACTACAGGCATTGAGAAGCACTTACAGCGCACGATGAGCTCGATCACAGCTTCTCTGGGCTTGACGTTGAAGCCGTTGTACTGGCTGGTCTGGCAGCGGTAGGATCCGCTCATCTCGCGCGACACGTTGACGATGCGCAGGACGCCGTCGTAGCTCTCCATCTGCATGCTGCCGTCCGGCATCGGCACCTCCTTATCCGCCCGAGACCACAGGATGATGGGCTTGGGTTTCCCTGAAACAAGGCACTCCAGCTCCACCGTCTCGCCCTCCCGCGCCGCCAGAGGAGACTTTCCCCGCGGCACGGTCAGGTTCGGAGGAACTAAGAAAGAGAAAAACAGAGGAGGGACTGATACGGGGCTCTAGAAAGGCAGCAGACGGGGCCGTGCGGGACGGTCAATGCGTGAGCGTGTGTATGTGAGCGAAACACGGCTGGATTCGGGATGGAAACCAAATGAGCAAAGGATGGAAAACAAGTCCAACAAACGGCATCAGAAACACCAGCAGTAGCGTCACTCAATGCCGTAAACAATTCCCCAACAGTGCTAACATTAAACAGACCACAACTCACACATGCATTGTTTTATCATTAATGACATTAATGTCTCAAGTTACTATTCAAAGACCTTCTGATTGAACACATGATGCTTATATGGAGAGCAAAATATATATGTTTAATTTTATTTGTTTTTACATTTTTTTCTTTAAATATTTTAGTACATTTTTATTTCAAATAATTAATTTTATTTTTCCTTAAAATTCCTATAGCTAAATAAAATAAGTTTAAGCTTTTTATGTTTTATTTTATTTTAATTTTTTTATGTTGAAATAACTTAGATTAAAAAAATAGCTGACAGAAATGGCTGAAAATAAATACGTTTAAGCTTTTTGTTTTATTTTATTTAAAATAATACAAATATGTTTATGTTTCCTTGGCAATTAGCTGAAAAAAATAAGTTTAAATTTTTTGTTTTTTGTTTTAGCTTTTCTTTATTTCTTTCAAATAATGAAAATATTTCTGTTGCGTTAGCAACTAATAAATAAATCAATGAATAAAATATATTGCTACAATTTACATAATTGCATTTTAAAACATTTCAGTTTTTGTATATATATAAAATATATTTAATATTTTAATATTATATACAAATATTTTACTGTATGGGTCTCAAGTAAGTGTATCTTGTTTCAAGAATTTGGAGATTTTTAATATTAAAGACTTAAGTACTCATTAAGAACAGGATGTGTTAGTTGTATTTATTAATTAATTTTTTTAATGTCAATATAGTTTTTTTAATACATTTAATTCTAATTTAAAAATATTATTTGAAATAAAATGTATTATGTTTTATTTTTTATTTTATTTTAGTTTTAGATTTTAATACTATTGTTTATTTTTATGTTACCTAGGCAACTAACTAAAATAAAAAAATTTTTTTATACGTTATTTTATTTCAGTTCAAATAATGAAAATGTTTTTTTTATGTTGTCTTTGTAGCTAGCTGGAATATATTAAGTTTTAAATATTTTAGTTTAGTTAGTTTTTACTTTATAGAAGTTTTAGTGTTTTATACTAGATTTTACTTTATCATATTCTCTGCAGACGTGCTCAGACGCAGAGACAGTGTTTCTGAATTCAATCGTCTCCCGCTGTCTTCTATACTATCGTTTCTATCGGTATAAACACAGTCAACTGCAGAAACCCATCGGCCGAGGACATAAAAGAGAGAAGACCAGACAGAAATAAATAAACAAATAAAGCAGCAGAAATGACATCACGTCTGCATCGCCATGGCAACACATCATCCTCATCCCATCACTGCCAGCACTCAGAGATACACATAAGAGTCCAAACATCGAATATTACACACACACCTCAAACCGAATTAGGACAACTCAAGGACCCTCAAAATATCATTCAAGTAAACAAAACAAAACGGTGTTTACCTTTGAGTGTCCAAGCATCTACACATCTACAAATCTGGGGTTTCTCTCACAACGGCAATGCAGTCAAAAAAAGAATAAAGCACATTTTTAATATCTTATAATAAATAGTGTAATAATGTTTTTGAAAACAGAATTAAAAATAGCTTTAATGTCCCTAAAAACAGCCGTCATTTCCTTTCTGTGCAATATTATATACTTATTTTATTTTATGCACCCAAACATCTTATTTTTTCCATAACTGTACAATTATTGACTTTCATCATTACTGTAATAAAATGTCTTGCCTATTTTAAAAAATACTGTAATTCAAGTTTTTTTTAAAACAATTAATTAATAAATAAATAAGCAAGTAAGTAAATAGATGTTAGGATATTTGGGATAAAATAATTATAATTGCCACAAAAATGCAAAAATAAAATAAAAATAATAGTAATAAATACATAAGTGGATATTCATAAAATATTTTGTCATGTAATTTCCATAAAAATACCAATATAATAACTAATATATTAATAAATAAAAGTACTATAATATATTGTTTAAATAACCTATAATTGAACGCATGTAATGGGAATGCTGGGATATTTAATATCGACCCAGACGTGGTGTTTTGCTGAGACGCTCTCTGTCCCGTTACACCTCGATCCCTGACCCTGGATCCTCTCAGAGCTAAACCGGGGATACTCGGGGTATTTACAGAGCAAAGCATCTGCTAGAGCTCAATGAGAGAGCATGAGATAGTGATGCTGGGTAATAGTGATACAGGATCATGTCTCCAAAAACTAAACGATGATAAACCACAGACAGAGCCTCCTTCACAGCTTCATGAACACGGTCCATCAATCCTCACGGTTACACAAAACCACACTCTTATAGAATAATACAATTCCCTCACTCTCGGGTCATCCGAGATCAGGATGAGTGTGTTTCTTCATCAGGTTTGGAGAAATGTGTCTCAGTAATGGAAGTGAATGGGTGCCGTCAGAATGAGAGTCACAATAAAAAATCACAATAATCCACAGTCCATCAGTTATCATCTGGAGAAGACAAAAGATTAAACTAATCCAGGATTAAGATGTTTTTAACTCAAATGAGTCCATAATAACTCTTCCTCAGTGATAAAGTGCATCTGCTGTTGTTATCCAGTCACATATTAGTTTAGAGCTGTTTAGATCTGAGCAGATTTCTCTCCTGATTCAGACCAGAACACTTTATCACTGAGGAAGAGTTATTATAGATTATCAGCTACAGAGAATGTTCTCAGAACTAACATTACTCCAGAAACATCAACACAACATTCATTCAAAGTTATCTGGTCTTTATTAATGTCCTCAAAACATTATTTAAACATCGTTGATGGAACTTTTATCCTGAAGTGTTTAAATGTTACACTTGTTTCAGAACGTTCAGAGAACATTCAAAAGTAACGTTTCTGTGTAAAGCTTGAAAAATGATACAATGAAACGTTTCCTTTACATTTGCATAACCAAGATTCATCTGATTTTTAAAACATTTAAAAAACTGCATGTTTTGAACGTTCAGAGAACATTCAGGAATAATGTTTTCATAACTTAATAGCAACATTAAGAAAATGAACATATTTTGTTAACTAGAATTATAGACTCGTATTTGAGTTAAAAACGTCTTAATGCTGGATTAGTTTCATCTTTTGTCTTCTCCAGATGTTAACTGATGGACTGTGGATTATTGTGATGTTTTTATCAGACTCTCATTCTGACGGCACCCATTCACTTCAGAGCATCCATTGATGATAGCATAGAGTGGATTATTGTGTAATGCAGCTGCCAGACTTCTGACTGTCCCTCCAAACATGAACATATTACTGTACAGTGTTCCTGTGGCTCAGTGGTAGAGCATTGTGTCAGCAGCGCAAAAGGTCATGGGTTCGATTCCCAGGGAACACATATACTCATAATAAATGTATAGCCTGTATGCACTGTAAGTCACTTTGGATAAAAGTAAATGTAAACTACCCCTGTCCTACTCTTTTTGCCCTGGCTCCCAGTCCATTTTAAAAAACTGTTTAAAATTGTACTTTTTGTTTTTATGGTTTTGAATGGACTGGCACCTTCGTATCTTTCTGAGCTTTTGAGCTTACACAGTCCAGGTAGATGTTTAAGGTCATCGAATCAGAAACGTTTAATGGTCCCTAGATTATGCTGAAGAAAAAAGGTGACCGGGCTTTTGCCATTGCCGGCCCTAAACTGTGGAACAGCCTTCCGGTCTCTATTAGAACGATTGAAACAGAATCACGTCTTAAAACAAGGCTTAAAGCCTTCCTCTTTGAGAGGACTTTTAATGTATGTATACAATTTGCATGTATTTTGATTCCTTTTAAACTATATTGTTCGGCACAATGGTCAACATTGTTGTTTTATTGTGCTTTATAAATAAAATAAATGAAATTAAAAATGTGATGTTTTTATCAGACTCTCATTCTGACGGCACCCATTCACTGCAGAGCATCCATTGCTGAGACACATTTCTACAAACCTGATCATCACATTTGAATTTTTGGCTAAAGTCACTCTAGATGAGATGCTCATTTATGGCATGATGGACAAACAAAGTCTCACACGCTCCGGATCACTAAGAGCTTCTTTTGTTTCACAGCAGCAGATGAATGAAGTGAAACTGAAAGCGAGAGAAGTAATCTTTGGGATTTGGCGCTGTGATGAAGCAGGAGTCGTGCTAAAGGACGAGGCAAGCGTGAGGTTGACTGAAGGCCGCTATCTGGCCGTCCTCTCCGAGTCCTCATTATCACAATGTAACGACTAATGCAGAGATTAATTGCTCGGCGGTAGATAGAAGCGTCCAGCTCTCTCTCTCTCTCTCTCTCTCTCTCTCTCTCTCTCTCTCTCTCTCTCTCTCTCTCTCTCTCTCTCTCTCTCTCTCTCTCTCTCTCTCTCTCTCTCTCTCTCTCTCTCTCTCTCTCTCTCTCTCTCTCAGTCTCTCTCTCTCTCTCTCTCTCTCTCTCTCTCTCTCTCTCTCTCTCTCCTCTCTCTCTCCTCTCTCTCTCTCTGTGTCTCTCTCTTTGTCTCTCTCTTTGTCTCTCTCTCCCTCTCCTCTCTCTCTCTCTCTCTCTCTCTCTCTCTCTCTCTCTCACGGCTTCATTAACGCGCGAGCAGGATGAAGATTGATTGTGTTTAAGGCCCGCGTGTTTCGTCATTATTTAATCCTTCTGCTATCGGAGGAGAAGATCTCGGCACACGCCTCCTGAATAAATCATTAACTGCACCACTTCAACTAAAGACGAGTGGCTAATGAGCGAGAAAAACAAGCCAGTGTTGACTTGAAA
>CM049864.1:64481804-64484304 GCA_027474115.1 Schizopygopsis malacanthus | reverse complement strand
ACACACACACACACACACACACTCTCTCTCTGGCTCTCACACACACACACACACACACACACACACACACACACACACACACACTCTCTCTGGCTCTCTCACACACACACACACACACACACACACACACACACACACACACACACACACACACTCTCACACACACACACACACACACACACACACACACACACACACACACACACACACACACTCTCTCTGGACACAACACACACACACACACACACACACACACACACACACACACACACACACACACACACACACACACACACACACACACACACACACACACACACACACACACACACACACACACACTCTCTCTGGCTCTCACACACACACACACACACACACACACACACACACACACACACACACACACACACACACACTCTCTCTCTCTCTCTCTGGCTCTCACACACACACACACACACACACACACACACACACACACACACACACTCACACACGGAGCAGAAGGACACAAGGACGATCCTTCACTAACACAGACGCATTACTGATGCCTGAACGCATCCAGAGCAGATAAGAGCAGATGCTCCTGATGCTAATGATGCAGCTAATGCAGCTCACACGGTCCCAATAATGCAGAGCATGCTCAAGAACCTACTGCTTCAAACTACATTATCACCAGTGAGAGAAACAGCATCACTCACAAGAACCTGTATGGAGCACAGTTCACAGACAAAACATAACGTTACTGCTTGATTTAGCAGAGGACATTTTTAGTTCATTTCATTCAGTCAATGTATTTGCTTATCTGCATTGTGACATTTAATAAATATGTACTTAAAATATATTTATTTAAAAATTTTTACCTTTGTAAAATTCTAGCAAAGACATTTTTTAGGACCACTATTTATTTATTTATATGTATTGTGACATTTTATAAATATATACTTTAAACTATTGTAATATCTAAATGTCTTTACAGTCATGTTGGATCAACTTAATGCATCTTCAATAAATTAAAATCATTTTTACATGTTTTTCATTTGTGGTACTTATATATGAATGCATGTTTTTTTATTCATTAATAAAAAAGTTACAAAATCCAGCATTTATTTAAAACAGAAATTTGAATTTTGTATTTTACTCTGTTTACTGTCATTCTTTTTAAAAAAGTTACAAAATCCAGCATTTATTAAAACAGAAATTTGAATTTTGTATTAACTCTGTTTATGACCAAAATCTTATTATCACGATTTAGGGGGGGGGGACCAATTTTATATCACGATGACCAAAACTTATATCACGATATGACACAATTTTATATCGATATAGTGATAACAATATATATCACTTTTAAAAAGTTTTTTATTTTTTAAAAATCTTGGATACCATAAAAAGGTTTTTATTATTTTCATAAAATCTTGGTCACCAATATCAAACATATAATACAAGCATAATAATATCCTTATTATTGTTATTTATTACAAGCATCATTAAAGTTACAAAAGTGATTTAGTCGAGCAGAGAGAGAGTTTCTAGCAGTGTGCTGTGATTAACATGAATGAACGAATATTGGAACGCTTCCCCTTTAAGAGTGAAGTCCGGATCTAATACACTGTTACATTGTGTTTCTCTTTCTGCCGTTTACTCGCTCTTAAGACCTAAATCACTGTGTTAACGAGGATACTTGCACAGACGAGATATAAGTGTGTTTATGTAATTGTTCAAAGTCGGCGAAACAGAAAAGGCGCTCCTCTCACACAGAAAGAGACGCATATAGCTTTTTTGTTTGTGTCTCAATGGCTTGTTTTAAAACTGCAGTGCTTAAAAACACATGACCGTGCTACAGATGTAGTCCCTCGTTTAGTAACGAGCTCCTGGTTTTGTGCTCGTTCTGTCGTATAAAGATCGCAGTCACTCATGATGAAAAGTTATTACCATAAACAATGTATTTTGCGACACCACAAAATAAACGATAGAACATAATATGAAACGATAGACTTTTTATTTCGTCCATCGGATATATCGTCATATCGCACAGCCCTAATTTAATACATCCTTGACAAAAAAAAAAAACTTTATAAAAAAAATGCACTGACCCATATATATATATATACACACACACACACACACACACACACACACACACACACACACACACACACACACACACACACACACACACACACACACACACACACACACACACACACACACACACACACAATATTATAATGTATAATTAAGTACTTATACATCATGTTAGTATTTCTAATGCATTAATTTGCGATTAGGAAAATGTAATAAGTGTAGTAAAGAACAATGAATGAAGAAAAGAAAGAAAATATCACAAAACTGTCAGAACGCATTATAATAATGCGCTATATATTCACCACTGGAGCTCAAAATGAAAAGTCTTTCATGTTCATGTTGTTGATCTACAGCGCAGCTCATGTCACACAATCATGGAATAAATTAATGAGCGAACATTATTATTCATAACAGG
>CM049864.1:64449304-64476804 GCA_027474115.1 Schizopygopsis malacanthus | reverse complement strand
TTCCCAAATGAATCATTAGTGATGTGTATGATTCAGTGACACAAACAGAACGAGTCCCAAATGAATCATTAGTGATGTGTATGATTCAGTGACACAAACAGAACGATTCCCAAATGAATCATTAGTGATGTGTATGATTCAGTGACACAAACAGAACGAGTCCCAAATGAATCATTAGTGATGTGTATGATTCAGTGACACAAACAGAACGATTCCCAAATGAATCATTAGTGATGTGTATGATTCAGTGACACAAACAGAACGATTCCCAAATGAATCATTAGTGATGTGTGTGATTCACTGACACAAACAGAACGATTCCCAAATGAATCATTAGTGATGTGTATGATTCAGTGACACAAACAGAACGAGTCCCAAATGAATCATTAGTGATGTGCATGATTCAGTGACACAAACAGAACGAGTTCCCAAATGAATCATTAGTGATGTGTATGATTCAGTGACACAAACAGAACGGTTCCCAAATGAATCATTAGTGATGTGCATGATTCACTGACACAAACAGAATGGTTCCCAAATGAATCATTAGTGATGTGTATGATTCAGTGACACAAACAGAATGATTCCCAAATGAATCATTAGTGATGTGCATGATTCAGTGACACAAACAGAACGAGTCCCAAATGAATCATTAGTGATGTGTATGATTCACTGACACAAACAGAACGAGTCCCAAATGAATCATTAGTGATGTGTATGATTCAGTGACACAAACAGAACGAGTCCCAAATGAATCATTAGTGATGTGTATGATTCAGTGACACAAACAGAACGAGTTCCCAAATGAATCATTAGTGATGTGTATGATTCAGTGACACGAGCTGGCTAAAGAACGAGTCCCAAATGAATCATTAGTGATGTGTATGATTCAGTGACACAAACAGAATGAGTCCCAAATGAATCATTAGTGATGTGCATGATTCAGTGACACAAACAGAACGAGTCCCAAATGAATCATTAGTGATGTGTATGATTCAGTGACACAAACAGAACGAGTCCCAAATGAATCATTAGTGATGTGTATGATTCAGTGACACAAACAGAACGAGTCCCAAATGAATCATTAGTGATGTGGATGATTCAGTGACACAAACAGAACGAGTCCCAAATGAATCATTAGTGATGTGTATGATTCAGTGACACAAACAGAACGATTCCCAAATGAATCATTAGTGATGTGCATGATTCAGTGACACAAACAGAACGAGTCCCAAATGAATCATTAGTGATGTGCATGATTCAGTGACACAAACAGAACGATTCCCAAATGAATCATTAGTGATGTGCATGATTCAGTGACAAAAACAGAACGTGTTCCAAATGAATCATTAGTGATGTGCATGATTCAGTGACACAAACAGAACGAGTCCCAAATGAATCATTAGTGATGTGCATGATTCAGTGACACAAACAGAACGATTCCCAAATGAATCATTAGTGATGTGCATGATTCAGTGACACAAACAGAACGAGTCCCAAATGAATCATTAGTGATGTGCATGATTCAGTGACACAAACAGAACGAGTCCCAAATGAATCATTAGTGATGTGTATGATTCAGTGACACAAACAGAATGAGTCCCAAATGAATCATTAGTGATGTGCATGTTCCCAAATGAATCATTAGTGATGTGTGTGATTCACTGACACAAACAGAACACAAACAGAACGATTCCCAAATGAATCATTAGTGATGTGTATGATTCACTGACACAAACTGGCTAAAGAACGAGTCCCAAATGAATCATTAGTGATGTGTATGATTCAGTGACACAAACAGAACGAGTCCCAAATGAATCATTAGTGATGTGTATGATTGACACAAACAGAACAGTCCCAAATGACACAAACAGACACAAACGAGTCCCAAATGAATCATTAGTGATGTGCATGATTCATTAGTGAGTGACACAAACAGAACGAGTCCCAAATGAATCATTAGTGATGTGCATGATTCAGTGACACAAACAGAACGAGTCCCAAATGAATCATTAGTGATGTGCATGATTCAGTGACACAAACAGAACGAGTCCCAAATGAATCATTAGTGATGTGCATGATTCAGTGACACAAACAGAACGATTCCCAAATGAATCATTAGTGATGTGTATGATTCTCTGACACAAACAGAACGAGTCCCAAATGAATCATTAGTGATGTGCATGATTCACTGACACAAACAGAACGAGTCCCAAATGAATCATTAGTGATGTGCATGATTCTCTGACACAAACAGAACGATTCCCAAATGAATCATTAGTGATGTGCACGATTCTCTGACACAAACAGAACGAGTCCCAAATGAATCATTAGTGATGTGCACGATTCTCTGACACAAACAGAACGAGTCCCAAATGAATCATTAGTGATGTGCATGATTCTCTGACACAAACAGAACGATTCCCAAATGAATCATTAGTGATGTGTATGATTCACTGACTGCAGACTGACGGTCAGATGAAGTGTAAAGCGGAGCGGACCTCGTACGATGATGGTGGTGGACTTCTTGGCCGGGTTCCCCACGTTGTTGCTGGCGATGCAGCTGTAGACGCCGGCGTCCTCGGAGGCGATGGCTGGGATCGTCAGAACCCCTTCCTTCATCAGGCTCTTCTCCGGCAGAGATCCGGAGCCGCTGGTCCAGGCCAGGCTCGGAGCCGGCTCTCCTCCGGTCGTGATGCAGACCAGAGACACCGTCTGGCCCGGGTTCACCACGATCGGATCCTCCACCAGCAGCTTGATGGAGGCCGGAGCTGAGAAACACAGCCAGCACTCAGTGCATGTCTTTTCAAATCGTTAACTAAAACTATCATTACAAATATAAGTTAACTGAAATTACATGAAGTACTAAAATTAATCTAAATAAACTAAACTATATAGACATTAATAAAAACTAATACAAATGAAAAAACAAAGTTACTAAAACTTTTACTAAAATAAAATTGAAAAGAGAAAATAAGAAAAATTAAATTTCCAATTTTAAGAGACAATATAATAGTATATCATTAGTCACAAACCTTTAGTCACTGATATTAAATATGATATCACTTTGTTATTAAAACTACTAAAAAAGAATATTTAACTGCAATAAAACTATATATATAAATAAATAAAAATAAACAAGTTATTTCAGCTACTTGCAAAGCAGGAGCGTAGCCAGAAAGGAGACAATGGGTGTGCATCAGAAAAACTGGGTGTGCCACATTTATTGTCAGATTAATGCGCAAAAAAAACAAGCATGCTTATTGGGTATTAATATGTTAGTTTAACCATTTCATTTTTGTGTAGGTAGGCTACATGTGTCTGTTAACCTATTCTCCATTTTGGATGTCTTTGAAAATCACTATTTTATATCTGCAACAAAGTGAGTGTGTGTGTGTGTGTGTGGGTGTGTGTGTGTGTTAGCATGCGTGCTGTATATTTAGTATTATTAAACCTTTCATTTCTGTGTCTGTGTTTGTATGCTTACTGTTTATTAAGCATTTTTAAACCTTTCATTTCTGCGTGTGTGTGTGTGTGTGTGTATGTGACAGAGAGAGAGACAGTTTTAATGAATTCTCCATTGTGAATGTGTTCTATTGTCAGCCCTGCATTTTATGTTGGCCTACCAGGGGTCTCCAACCCTGCTCCTGGAGAGCTACGTCCTACAGATTTCAGCTCCAACCCCAATCAAACACACCTGAACCAGCTAATCACAGTCTTCAAGGCTACTTGTTAATTAGAGTGTTAAATAGAGTGTTCCTGTGTGGCTCAGTGGTAGAGCATTGCGTCAGCTGTGCATAAGGTTGTGGGTTCGATTCCCAGGGAACACATGTAATGAAAATGTATAACCTGAATGCAATTGTAAGTCGCTTTGGATAAAAGCGTCTGCTAAATGCATAAATGTAAATGTAAATTTCAGACAGGTGTGTTGGAGCAGGGTTGGAACTGAAATCTGCAGGATGGTAGCTCTCCAAGAGCAGGGTTGGAGATCTCTGATATAAACTCTTAAAAAGAGAAGACTTGCAGAGTATTGTCACCTGTCATTTATTTCAAATATCTATATCTGCAACAAAATATGTGTGCATGTATGTCCGTAATCGTATATGTCTGTGTGTGTATCTGTGTAAGCAAGCTTAATGATTATTAATATGATAGTTTAACCATTTAATTTGTGTGTGTGTGTGTTTCTGTGAGCCTATTGTCCATTTTCGATGAGTTTCACTGTCAGCTATGTTGGCCTAGACCCTAAAAGCATACCACCTTAGGCCTTAAAATGATTGAACCCTGGTTATCGCTGCTTGCAGCTATATTTTTGTTGTTGTTGTTTTTTTTTCCATTTTCCGAAGCTCTCTCGCTCAAGAGGGTCACCGACAATCACATACAGTATAACCTACAACAGCTCTTTAACTGCGCTCTAGTCAAACGCGCTCAGTGTAGCCTAATCATTAACTATATATATATATATATGCTTTTATTTATGTAGGCTACACAGAGAAAAAATACATAGAGAAACTGCACTTTCTGCCGTCTCATGCAGTCTCCGTGAAATGGAGCGTCACAGCAATGAACCGCTACTTTATTAAACGAACCAACCAACCAAAAAATACCAATCTTTAATTACGTAGTCGGAATGAAAAGGTGCATTTCTTTATTAAAGTCAGCGTCGCATTCTGCAACTTTACATTTTCAGCCGACACTGACTGAGAAGAAATCACTAGTTTATTAACGAATAATTCAAATGTTTTATTTTGGCTTTCCCCCCAACATTCATAATCATTAGCCTACTTTTGTCGTTGCAAGCTTTAGACGTGCGCTTGCGCGCGGAATAGGCTATACGCCTATATATTAAAGGATGGTTAGTAGCCTAAGTTATTATATTAATCAATTTATGTGTGACTAGTCAAATCTTTAGTCGGGGACAGGCCTTCTTGGCACAAGGAACCGATCAATTTTTAAATAAAATGCTGTCAATTCGAAAAGTGCGCCTGCTAATCACGTCACGTTATATTGCAATGCAGAGTTATGAATGCGTAATAATAAGTAAAATGTTTTTAATTTATTTCATTTCTTATGGGTGCAATGGCGGTGCTTTGGTCTTTCTTGGGGGTGCTGAAGCATCTGCTAGCCCCTCCTTTGCGCTGCCCATGTTTATTACGATTAAAAAATATATAATTCTGCATCTGTTTTTAGGTGTGCCAGCTGCCACTGTGGGTGGCACCGGCACACCCTGGCACACCCGTGGCTACGCCCCTGTTGCAAAGGCAATATTATGAATTTTCATTTGGTTTAATTTGAAATACTAAAATAAATAAAACTAAGTAAACTAAAACGTATAAATCAAAACTATATAGACATAAGCAACTAATAAAAATGAGAAAACACAATAAAAGTTAGTAAAATTTAACTAAATATCTAAAATTAAAGTGCAAACAGAAAATATACTGTATATATAAAAATATATAATTCATAATATTATAAAAAGTATTATGAGTTACTGATTGCTACTAAAACTATTAAAAGTGCTCTTTTTAACTGAAATAAAGCTATATATAGTAAAATTTTAAATAAAAATAAAAATATAAAAAAGTACTTTTAATTACTTGCCAAGCAATATTTCTTATTGTTGTTCGGTTTAGTTTGAAGTAGTATAATAAAGAAAACTAAGTAAACTAAAACTAATTAATAAAAACAAATACTAATAATGTAGCCATTAAAAAAACTAATAAAAATGTCAAAACACACAACAAAGTTATTTTTAGTGCAATTTTGAATAAAAATGTTAAAACTTTCCATCAAATAAAGAGCGAATAAAATATGTTTCATGGGAATTGAAAGAAACTGTGGATTTATTATAAACAAAATCTGTAAAAGATGCCTGTGTAAAGATATATATATATGATTTTTTTTTTTATATATATATATATATAAAATAATATAATATATAAATAAAATTAAAATAAAATAAAATATTCATATATATATATATATATATAAATAAATAAATGTTTTTTTATAATAAAATTATAAAAAATAAGATGAAATAAAATAATACAAAATATTAAATAAATAAAATAAATAAATAAATAAAATAAAATAATAAATAAAATTATTAGATGAAAAGCTTAAACTACAAAAATAATAATAATGGAAATGAAAAAAGTTACTAAAATGACTCAAACTAAAAGTGAAATAAATAAACAAATAATGAATGAATAAATAAAAGTTAAGAGAGTGTGAGAAAACAGCAGACCGGTTTTATTGGTGAGTCTGAAGACGACTCTGCGGTCGGCGATGTCGCAGACGTTCCTGACGGAGGCGATGCAGCTGTAGTTGGCGTAGTCCTTGGGTCTCAGGTTCTTCAGCTTCAAGATCTTGGTTTCCCCCTGGAGCTCAGAGCGACAGACAGAAAGACGTGTGCAAATGTGTGCTCCACAACACACAGATACTGCAGGAGAACGACGCATTACACACACTAGTGTTACATTTGTCAGCTATTTTCAATTTTAATCTTAAGCCCCGTTCACACCAAGAACGATAACTATAGAGATAACGATATTAGCATCCACACCAGCAAACGATATCGTCTGTTTATTCTAAGCGCGTCTGCCGCTTTAAATTCTCCAGCTCGTTATAGCAGGATGGATTCTGATTGGCTGTCAGTGTTTGTATCGTTTATCAGCGGGAAAAAATCGTTCTGAAAGTGATTCAAACGAAATCGTTCCTCTGAGACTTTATCGTTATAGATGTGGTGTGGACTCTTTAATATTAAGATCAATTTTAGAACTATATCTTTATCGTTATCTTTATAGTTATCATGCTTGGTGTAAACGGGCCTTTAGTCTTAGTCCCGTGTTAAACGTCCTTGTTGGCTTTTTATCATATTTAGTCAACCTTATCATATTTAGTTTTAGTCAAGTTTCAGTCGACTAAAAGTCTCAACATTTAAGTCTAGTTTTAGTCAAAGTAAATCTAAAGTGTTTTAGTCAGTGTAAACGTGAGATTATTAACCGTAGACCTACAGCAGTATTAATTTTGACAGCCGTTTTTAATTTAGTCTTAGTCTTGCTCAAATATACATTTTAGTTATCATATTTAGTCAACCTTGTCCTGTTTATGTTTAGTCAATGAAATGTATGAGCATCTTAGTCAATGAAATCTTAGTCACATTTACTTGTCATGCTGTATAATGGTTAAACTGATAAAGAAATAATTTTTGCTCAAAATTATATTTGTAATGATTTTTGTCATTTGAGAAATGTACTTTTGCATTTCAGGTATTGCACTTGCTCCAGCATGCACCAAACAATAGACATGGTGTATTTTACCTCATCTAATGTACTGATTTATTAGACTTTTATTATATAAATTAATTCCAAAGACTTAATGAAAACTGGTAAAACAAATAAAAAATATTATAGCAGTAAAAGTTCCTTCTAATTCCAAATGGCAATAGCCTATTTCTCTATTAAAACAACAGCGGTTGAGTAAGTGCATTTATGCAGCGTTATGTAAGTGCATTACAGTCGAGATCTCACGACAGAACACAGACCGGTGGAGCGACGCTTTCATTTAGATGCTGAACTCCAGTGAGGAGCGAGCGCGTGCGCATGGTTGCTCAAAATAAGCAAAACTCCAGGCAGAAAATGAATCCTTGTAACAGCGAAGCTCTGATTCAACTCTGTTTTAATCATTCTCGGGGACTTTATTCAAGCAAATCTCATCCGTGAACTGCCAAAATGCCGTCAGCGCATCACATGTCCCAACAGAGACAGTAATATATTACAGCACAATAACAGATGCATATCACTCTGTTCCACGAGCAGCTTTAGGACTCTCTGATCACTGTCTGCTTCATCTTATACCAACCTACAGGCAGAAACTGAAATCAGCTAAACCCGTATTAAGAACTGTTAAAAGATGGACGAATGAAGCCGAGCGGGATTTACAAGCCTGTTTCGACTACACTGATTGGACTGTTTCTTAAGGCTGCTGTCGATTACAATATCACACACTTTCATATTCCACTGATATTCATTCATAGTCAACCTCCCCAACATCAGTCTATTAGCCAGACGACACCTCCTCGTCCTCGTCTGCCTGATATCAGTGCACAGAACACACACACACACACACACACACACACACACACACACACACACACACACACACACACACACACACACACAGACACACACGCATGCATTCTGGAATTTGTGGTTTATGGGGACTCTCCATAAGTTTAATGGTTTTTATACTGTACAAACTGTATGTGCTATTGCCCGACACCTACAATTTATTATGTTTTTTTCAAGCCTTTTGGTTTGCCGAGACATAGGCAGTGTCCTCATAAACCACCTTCATGTTGTAATACCCATGTTATTATACAGATTTGTGTCCTCATAAACCATATATACCAATTCTCTCTCTCTCTCTCACACACACACACACACACACACACACACACACACACACACACACACACACACACACACACACACACACACACACACACAAATAAAATAAATGAATAAATAAAATGATATAGTGTGTGTATATATATATATATATATATAATTATTACTATATTACTATTATTACTTTAGTAAAATAAAATGATACATGTTTAATTGGGAACTAGCTGAATTAAAATAAGTTATTTTTTTATTTTTATAATTTATTTTATTTTATTTAAAGTAACAAAATGTTTTTATGGTTGGAGTTTTAGTTAATAATAACCCTGCATCTGACAGATCAACAGGTGCTAAATCCTGATGTGTAAAATGAAAACTGTATGAAGTTGCTCTTATGACAGCAGTCACGTTATATGATGAGCGTTTAATAAAGCGTGAGGAACGCCGACAGCGTTGATCATCATTGATCCAGATCTCATTACGCTTCCACTGCAAATCCATTCAGCCGCTCTTGGTTTCAAAGCCAACCTTTGGAGTTTTAATTTGCAGAAGCGATAGCGGCTTATCGCGTTCGCCGCGCGTCACAGACGCAGGGGGTCTTCAGACGGTTAGCAGACGCGGCGGCGCTTTGATGTCGATTACAATATCACACACTTTCATATTCCACTGATATATTCATACTCAAGCTCCCCAACATCAGTCTATTAGCCAGACGACACCTCCTCGTCTGCGTCTGCCTGATATCAGTGCACAGAATAAACACACGCACGCACGCACACATGCACGCATGCACACACACGCACGCATGCACACACAAGCACACACATACACACGCACGCACGCACACACACGCACGGGCTCACACACACACACTCACAAGCACACACACGTACGCATGCACGCACACACACACGCGCGCGCGCAGACACACACAAACACTCATAATTTCATTGAAAAAAAATTATAATAACTGCAATTAGATGCATTTCCCATCAACATCAATGAAAAACAAAAAACCCTCAAATATTTATGTCCCTATTTCAGCTTAGTCGCTCTCTTCCCTTTGAAGCCAACATTTCAGCCAACATCTTCATTTGAACATTTTAGAAGAAATTGTTACAAATTACTAGCGCAAACTAAACAAGCTAAAATAGTAATAAGACGAGAGACAAAGAGAGAGATTTTTTCTGAGATGTTGAGAAAATTCAAGAGAGAGGAGAGAGAGAGAATACAAAAAAAAAAAAAAAAAAGATAAAACTATAACAAAAATGAAAAAATAAATATTAAAAAATACTACACTAAAATGGCATATAGTCAGTGTGTCTGTAAAAACATTTGTGACCCTGGAGCACAAAAGCAGTCATGAGCAACACAGGTATATTTGTAGCAACAGCCAACAATACTGCCATAAATCTCTGGGAGCAAGGAGACGAGGAGCACAATCAAACTTCTGTTTAATGAAGATCAACAGAGGGAACCATGGAGCACAGGTAAGACGAACGACGTGATGTTTAACAGCAGACGCTAGAGACATGGAAACACAGGGCTTAAATAGAAGGACTAAACAAGGATAATTAATAACACACGGCTAGGGACTAATAATACTAAATGGGGACCAAACGAGAACAGGAAACTAACCAAATAAGGGCATGGAAACAGACACAAGACTGACAAATACATTGAATGCGTCAAAATTATCCATTTTTATTTTATGCCAAAAATCATTAGGATATTAAGATCATGTTCCATGAAGATATTGTGTACATTTTCTATCTTAAATATATCAAAAAAAAATTTTTTATTGGTGATATGCATTGCTAAGAACGTCATTTGAACAACTTTAAAGATGATTTTCTCAATATTTAGATGTTTTTGCACCCTCAGATTCCAGATTTTCAAATATTGTCCGATCATAACAAACCATACATCACAAATCTGCATAAATCTCAATTAAAAAAAATGTAACCACTTATTTTTTTGTTTTGTGCTCCAGGATCACAAATATCCAGAATCCACTCAGAACAAATGATCAGCAGTTTGTGACGCCCCGGTGTGATATGCACAGGTAAACATCACAGAAACACCTGGTTTCTGCTCATAGAGTGATATCTCAGTAAGTGAGACAGGACTGGCTTTTCAGTGACAAACACACGATAAAGAGAGACAGACGCAGCTATGGCTGTTCTCCTGACAACTACAGCCAAAATAACACGCTCGCGCCGTGCTTCTGAGAAACAGCAGCTGACGTTTAGCCACAAAACAAATGTGAAATACTTGAGATGCGGCAATCTTGGAGAGAAGAGAGCAGACAGCTACATGCTACGATGTGATAATATAATTACTAGCATCACCTCGTGCTGAGTTTAAAATGACGGCGAAAAACATGAAAGACAGTAAAGCTGGCCTGCTAACAGACGTCATCATGTACTGAACTACCACAGAGAACGAGCGCTTCACGCTGATGAAACTAATTACACTGATTCTAGTCCAGCTAGATGGAAATATTGCAACTTTTAGTTTACTTTTGACTTGAACCAACAAAAAAAGTACTAGAAAGTGTTACAGTATTACCATGCTTTTTAGACTTAGATGGTCATTTTGTACTTGAAGTCTTTTCTGTTCACCGAGGCTGCATTTATTATGATCAAAAAATACAGTCAAAACAGTGAAATATTAGTACAGTGTAAAACTGCTGTTTTCTATGGAATATTGTTTCCATCACAAAAAAAAAAAAATGAAAACGTAATTGCTAGTTTATATCTTTCACTTTTATGAAATTTATTCGAATTTTGAGATTTAAACTCAGAATTGCAATTCTAAGAAAAGATTATTATTGAGAGATTTTGACTAGGGATGTAATGATTCACTCAACTCACGATTCGATTTGCGATTTTGGTTTCACGATTCAATTCGATTCCAAATTTTGGTTTCACGATTCGATTCACGATTTTGATTTAAAAATCGATTCGATTCACGATTTAGATTTAACGATTCTATTCTATTCAAGATTTTGATTTCACGATTCATTTCGATTCACGGTTTTAATTAAAAAATTCGATTCGATTCACGATTTTGATTTCACAATTTGATTCGATTCACGATTTTGATTTCACAATTCGATTCACAATTTTGATTTCACGATTAAATTCTATTCACGATTTTGATTTCACAATTCAATTCGTTTCATAATTTTGATTTCACAATTCGATTCGATTCAAGGTTGATTAAAAAAATTTATTCGATTCAAAATTTTGATTTCACAATTCAATTCGATTCAAAATTTTGATTTCACAATTCAATTCACGATTTTTATATAAAAAAAATTGATTCGATTCATGATTTTGATTTCACATTTCAATTCGATTCACGATTTTGATTTCACAATTTGATTCGATTCACGATTTTGATTTCACAATTTGATTCGATTCACGATTTTGATTTCATAATTTGATTCGATTCACGATTTTGATTTCACATTTCAATTCGATTCACGATTTTTATTTCACAATTTGATTCGATTCACGATTTTGATTTCACAATTCGATTCGATTCACAATTTTGATTAAAAAAATCGATTCGATTCACGATTTAAATTTCACAATTCGATTCACAATTTTTATTAAAAAAATTCAATTCGATTCACGATTTTGATTTCACGATTTTGATTTCATGATTCGATTCGTATCCCGATTTTGAGTTCACGATTCGATTCTATTCATGATTTTGATTTCTCGATTCGATTCACGATTTTTATTTCACAATTTTATATGAACAAAATTAGATTTAAGACAAATTATAAATTAAATGTGTTCTATTATTATTGCTTGGACAAAATGCTGCACGTTTTTTTGCGAAATCGAGATATAACACTATAATAATATAGCACTTTATTGCATATTATTGCTCTTTTGTTGGTTTTGATTGCTTCTATTGTCCTTATTTGTAAGTTGCTTTGGATAAAAGCATCTGCTAAATAACAAAATATAATATAACATAAATGTAAATAAAAAAACTAAATTAAAACTTTAAAACAAGCCCCAAATCAAAATAAAATAAATATCTTCATATAAACAAAATAAGGCTTTTCTGTGCTCTTTCCATTTAAAATGAGAGGAAACCCCTGCATTGTATACATGCACCATGAGATTTTTATAATTTTTATCTAAATTAGATTTCGAAATTTGAAGCAAAAACAGAATGGTCGAGCTGAACGAGATACAGATTCACTCTCTGCCAGCAGGTGGCGCTCAAAGCCTTTCCTTGGTTTGCGGTGTAAACACACACATGCTCAGTCTATCCTCATCGGTTCTCTTTTTACAGCAGTTCAGTCAATGTACTATGGGAGTAACTCGGGATATTGGTTTATTTCGTGTCAGGCACGTTTATAAACTCAATAATTAAGACGTGAACCATTTCAATCGATTCAGTGAACTGGTTCGACCAGTTCACTAAGAAGATCCGGTTAAATCGAACGATTCGTTCATGAACCGGACATCACTAGTAAACAAGCAGCGCTGCCCTTATCAACTTTAATATGCATTATACAGAGGCAGATGAAAATAAAAAATAACATCTAAACTTTTTTAAAAACAGTAAGTTTCCCTCAGTCATACATTCATATAAACTCATACGCCTAATTTAATTGCGATTCGTTTAGCATCTCAACTGATTTGAATCGTCACATGTCTGAATCAATTTTCAACCGGCTCGCGGTTAATCATTACATCCCTAATTTTTTACTCAGAATTTTAAGAAAAACTTGCAATTCTAAGAAAAATGGCAGAAATGCGAGAAAAACTTACAATTCTTAAAACGACAGAATTGTGATATTCAAACTTATAATTGCAAAAAAAAGACTTGCAATTCTAAGCAAAATGTCAGAATTGTTAAAAATAAACTTGCAATTAAAAAAAATTGCCAGAATTATGAAAATGTGCAATTCTAAGAAAAAAGTAAAAATCGCGAGTAATATAATTGTAATTCTAATAAAGCCAGAATTGTTATATTTAAACTCATAATTACAAAAAATATACTTGCAATTCTAAGAAAAATGTCAGAATTGCGAGAAATAAAATAGCAACTCTAAGAAAAATGTAATAATTGCGAGATTTTAATTCAAAATTGGGGGGAAAATTTGCAATGCTAAAAAAAGTCAGAATTGCGAGAAATATAATTGTAACTCTATGAAAAAAGAATTGCGAGATTTTAACTCAAAACTGGGAAAAATATACTTGCAATTCTAAAAAAAATCATAATTATGAGAAATAAACTTGCAATTATAAGAAAAATGTCAGAATTGCGAGAAATAAAATCGCAATTTAAAGTCAGAATTGTCTTTTTCGAGGCATCCTTGCTAAAATAAAAACATTTATTTTGTATAGAAGTGTATTATGATTTGCATCTATTACTTTTATTAATTTAGCAGATATATAACCAACATGCTAGTGTCTGAAAAGCACAGTATTACAGCAGTATTTAGAGCAAGGGTTAGATTCTTACCTGGGTAAAGAAGGGCTCGTAGATCTCCACACCTTTATCGGAGCCTTGCGAGAGAACGTCTCGTCCGCGGTGCCAGCTGTAGCGGATGGGAGGGTTGGAGTTAGCGACGCAGCGCAGAAACACCGTCCGCTCGTAGTAGAACTGCTCTTTAGCTTCACCAATACTCTGATGAACCGTCACCACAGGCTCGTCCAGATCTGACCAGACAACAAAACAACACACGGTCATGCAACTCACAGCAGAACACAAAACCTCATGCAAGTTCATTTGAAAACAACTATTCTAAATAAATAAATAAAAAGAGAGAAAGCGAGATATGTAGAGGATATTTCATACTTTTTAATCCACATGTAACATGATTCCACGACACAAAAAATTCCTCCAAAAAGTGAAAAAATTCAACACTTGAAATTCATTGTGTATAAAAGAAAAGGATTACATTCAGCAATCTTCACGTAAATAAAGTCCTCAGCGCATTTAAAATGCATGCATTTAAGATTTAAACTCAGAATTGCAAGATTTAAATTGGCAATTTTCCAAAAAGTCAGAATTTCTATATAAACTCAGAATTGTACCTTTTCAACTTAATTCTATGAAAATATTCAGATTTGCGATATAAACTCAGAATTGCAACATTTACATGTAAACTCAGAATTGTGAGATATAAATGTGCAGTTTTACAAAAAGTCAGAATTGTGATACAAATTCAAAATAGCGAGATTTCAGCTTAACTCTACAAAAAAAGTAAGAAATTGTCAGAATTGCAAGATATATACACAATGTATAATTAAACAAAATAAAAAATAAAGAACCAGTTACCATCACATTATAGAGCACAGTATTAAGTTTACACAGTATTAAGTACCAAATAATTCTATTTCACAAGAAAACATAAATACAATAAATATGTAAAATCTGCTGAACGACTGAAATGTTTAAATGCACTGAGCACTTGTAATAAATAAAATAAGATTGCTAGTATCTCGGTACATAATAATTTTCGGTGACACTTTACATTAGTAAACATGAACTAAGAATGAACAACACTTCGACAGTATTATTAATCTTAATGATAATTTCAGCATTTAACTAATGCATTATTAAAATCATGAGCTGTGTTTGTTAGCATTAGTTAATGCACTGTGAACTAACATAAACAATGAATGATTGCATCTTTATTTACAAAGATGAATAGTGTAATAAATGCATTGTGCATTGTTTGTTCATGTTAGTACATTAACTAATGTTAACAAATGACACCTTATTGTAAAGTGTTACCGATTTTTCTTATACACAGTGATTTTTGAATTTCAAGTAACTTTTCTGCCATTAAAACCCTCATAAAACATGCAAACATTTGTGTGTGTGTGTGTGTGTGTGTGTGTGTGTGAGTGTGTGTGTGTGTGTGTGTGTGTGTGTGTGTGTGTGTGTGTGAATCTGCTCGAGTAGCAACAGAAGATAAAGATTTACTGGCTGTCACAGTGACAGATACAGAGAGAGTGAAATACTGCGATGGACTAAATCACTCAATGCCTTCCCCAGAGGAGAACGAGCATCATTTCAGGTGCTGCCTGCTTCTTTCTATTTATACTCTCCTCTGGAGGACAGATTGACGCTCCTGATCAATGACCTCACAAACCCACACCTGCTGGCCTTCACAATGGACCCCCGCTGTGCTCCAGCAGCACACTTATTACAGCATCAGCCCTGCCTTCATTTGAGCCCACAGTTATTCCCGCCGGACACAGACATTGCTCCGAGCTTTCATAGTTCAACAGACAGTTTTGTATATATATATATATATTATACAAATGTTTGTACATATATTCCAAGCTTTGGCAATGTTATATAATTTAAAGTCATACCATATATATATATATATTAGAGCTGTCAAACGATTAATCACGATTAATTGCATCAAAATAAAAGTATTTGTTTATATAATATATGTGTGTGCACTGTGTATATTTATTATGAATATTTAAATACACACACACACATGCATGTATATATTTCAGAAAAATATGTTGTTTATATATTACATATATTTATTATAATATAAATGATATGAATATAAATATATACATGTAAATACATGTCAATATTTTCCACATATACAATGTGTGTATATATTTATATATTCATAATACATACACACAGAACACACACAAATATTATGCAAGCAAAAACGTTTATTTTGGATGCGATTAATTGCGATTTCACACACACACACACACACACACACACACACACACACACACACACACACACACACACACACACACACACACACACACACACACACACACACACACACACACACACACACACACACACACACACACACACACACACACACACAAGCACACACACACACACACACACACACACACACACACACACACATTTATTTATTCATTTTGTATTCATTTTATTAATTAAACAGTATTTTTTACTCAGAAATTGCTAGTAAATTTCACAAATAGTTTAATTTAAAAACTAATAATTTAATAATAATTTCAAAGTAAAGTATGAATAGTATTCTTCAAAACACTCTAATATACTGTTTGAGTTACTTTACAGTGTGTGTGTATTATTTATATCAGAGTGTAAAAAAACATAATAAATGCAGACCAGCTGACATCATTTAATGAGAATTCATGAGCATTTATATAAATATTCTCAGGAGACTTTTGAGATGCAATTTCTAGAATTATCGACTCTCTAAAAACCCTCTAGAAGAAGAAAAAGACACAAAAGAGTCGATAGCCACACAACGAGACTCTAGACTAAAAGAGATCTTACTCCACATCCGTCTAGGAGAAACTATTGAGATATTAACGAGATTCAACGCATGATTCTTCATCTGACGAGCGATTAACCTGCGTTTGACGAAGCCATGAATTGGACAGATTTGCTGCTTTCTCAAGCATGACGCCTTAAGCTCTTCCAAATGGCACTAATTGTAAATCTGATGTCATTTCACTTGCTAAATTCTCAAATCCTGCTAATAATACATTAAAGACAGACGCATTAGCATAACCGCTCGAGACCGGCGGTGTTAAATGTGATAAATTCATCATGAACTCTATTGTTTGACAGACGAATGTGAGAGATTCTGGATCCGAATCAAAACCGATTAGTGCTGACCTTCTCCAGGTCTAATTACACCCTCTGCTTACATCATTAAGAAATACAGCACATGTTTATCGGCGAAGACACTTTAATTTAGCGTCTCCAAACGTAATCAGCCAGTGGACGCTGCCACCTTGAATGCTGAATCCTCAGTTTCATTAAGACATGTTCAGCCCCGCAGGCCTTTAATCAAAATCCAGAGGCGGTCAATACTTCATCCAGGATCCTTTATCACAGCGCGGGTTGGAGCAATTAGCTTTACGCGCACACGACCAAGCGACTGAGTCGGGCCATTCTGGCGGAGAAGATTGCTCTAAATAAATACACTGATTCATTACGCCGCTGTGGCACCAATATAGAGCACATCTACCATCTTTGCTTCGTTTGGGACTGGCCTGAGTGATTATGCAAATGCATATAGATCTATCTGCAGTACTTCTTGAGTTACAAGCATGCAAACTTGGGATAAATAATATTTTTGGCTCTCAGTATCAAGGTATGCAAAGTGCACCACGTTTGGTTTTTGACCACATTGAGATACTCATATCTCTGGAAATGAAAGACATAGGGCCTTGATAATGAAGATACCTCAACAAATGTTTGCTAAGAACCCATTTTCTTGAGTTATGGGCATGCAAACTTAATATACAAATATATATATATATACCGTATATATATATATATATATATATATACATAAATGTATGCAATTTTATCTATGGAGCCACACTGAGATCCCAATATCTCTAGAACTGAAATCATACAGGGCCTTGAAAATGACATAAGAAAAGAAAAGTTTGTTAAGAACCAACATTTAAACAGATATGGAGATATCTGCAGTATTTCTTGAGTTACAAGCATGCAAACTTTGGATAAATACTATTTTTAACACTCAATGTGTTATGTTCCATGCAGTTGTTTTAATTGAAGAAAAAGATGCATTTCTAATTTTAACATTATTTGTTCCTCAGACACTCTTTTTTTAAAGGAAAAAGAATAAGCTGCATGTAAAGTGATCCACATTTGGTTTTTGACCACTGGAAATGGGAAACAAATCCAACAATTTGGACATGGAGCCGCATTGGGATCCCCATATCTCTAGAAAATGAATTATACAGAGCCTCAAAAATGAACAAAATAAATGTTTTTTAAAGAACCAGAATCTAAAAGAAAATTGAGATATATTAAATATGGTCTTAAGTTACAGGCACACAAACTTTGGGAAAATATATTTTTGGCGCTCACACAGGTATGTTCTGTGTAACTGTTTTGATGAATAGAAAATAGTTTCAATATCATTTGTTCTGAAGACATTCCTCTTTAAAATAAAAAAGTATCTGTTTGTAAAGTGGTCCACGTTTGGTTTTTGACCACTGAAAATGGGAAAAATGCTACAATGTACACATGGAGTCACACTGAGATCCCAATATCTCTGGATATGAAAGACATAGGGCCTTGAGAGTGAAGATACCTCAACAAATGTTTGCTAGGAACCACATTTTCTTGAGTTACGGGCATGCAAACTTAAAATAGAAAAATATCTGTATATTAATTTGTGCAATTTTATCTATGAAGCCACACTGAGCTCCCAATATCTCTAAAACTGAACCATATAGGACCTTAAAAACAAAGATAACGAACAGAAAAGATTGTTAAGAACCAAACTCTAAAAGAATAATGATATATATTTAATACGTCTTGAGTTATGGGCATGCAAACATTGGAAAAATAATATTTTTTGGCACTAAGCTTTTGTTTTGATAGAAGGAAAAAAAATGTTTTATAGTTTGAAGATTATTTGTCCTTCAGACATTTCTCTTTAAAAGAAAAAAGTATCAGCTCTATGTAATGTGACTGAAATTTATTTAATTTTATTTCATTTATTTGAAATTATTATTGATAATAATTTGCACAAGAAGCAGACGAGATCCTCAATATCACTGAAACCGATCCCTAAAAATGAAGGCACCAGTAGAAAAAAAAATTGATACTTTGGAAAAATATAATTTTTGGAACAACAAAAAACGAATTTTCTACTAGTTTCCAAAGCAGCTTTTCCTCCTTTTTATGTGGTTAAACTTGGCATGATGCAATAACTAAACTAAAAATGAAATAAAAATTCATAAAACTATATAAAAATATAAAAAAGCATTCATAAAAACGACAAAAAAACAACAAAATTACTAAAATTAAAATGAAATAAAAACTCATTAAGAATATTACTATACAAATATTTTTCTACGTTACTGTAAAATACCATAATACATCGAGATGCTATAAAAACCATTATCTCTCAATGATACTAAAAGCGCACTGATTAAAATATTTCTGCATTAAAATGTTCGGCCTGTGATGTGTTCAGTGATAATGCTGGCAGGGAAATAAAAGCCACAACAGTCCTTGTTGAGTTGAATCTATGCTCTCTCAGAATAATGCGCATCAAGCAGCGTGACTTTAATAAGCACATGGAGCCGCGCTTCCCAACAGTGACGGCTCAGACTGTGGGTTTAATCAAACGCGCTGCGATCTCCTGCTGAAATCTATAGTCATGATGACAGAACAAACCGGGCGGCGCTCATCAGTGTCCGGACTGAATTACACGCCACACGAGTGACATTCACGAGGGGTTTTCTGTTAACATCGTCACTCTGAGAGGAAAGATCAGTGATTACATTCCTTAGAGAGAAACAGAATAGATATTGAACTATTAATGAGACATGCAGAGGCGCAATTATCATATGTGACACAAAACCAGTCATAAGTGTCAATTTTTCTAAATTGAGATGTGATGCATCATCTGAAAGCTGAATAAATAATATTTCCTTTGATGTATGGTTTGTTATGATATGACTAAATATTGAAAAAAAATATTTGAAAAGTTCTGGTAAGCAAAATGGTAAAATATCTTCATGGAACATGATCTCAATATTGATTTTTGGAAAATCATTGCTACAAATATACCCGTGTTATTATGACTGCGTCTGTGCTGGTAGGAAAACTCACTGCTGTGAATGTTGTGACACTAAATGACCCACTGTACAGAAATTCCCAGGCAATCAATCAAATGTAAGATTTTTTTTACTGGTACAATTTTGATTCTTTATTATCTTTTAATTTATTATTTTAATGCAATAGAGAAATACTTCCACTATTTTTTTTGTGGGGTGGGGGGGGGGGGGGGGGGGGGGGGGGGGGGGGGGGCTAAATGACAATGACTTGACTTTAGTAACACAACAGCAGCATTTTTTTACGTGCACACAGAGACTGATAATATATTAATAAGTCACTTTTTGCTGCAGAGAAATGGGGATCTCAATGCAGCTTCATGTGCAAATTTGTTGCATTTGTCCAATTTTCAATAGTTGAAAATCAAGTCACTTTGTATATAGCTGATTATTTTGTCTATTAAAGATATACCTTTCTGAGCGGCAAAAGTTTGCATGCCTGTAATTTAAGAAATATGGTTCTTAACACACTTTTCTTTGGGTGTCTTCATTTTTGCGCCCCTGTATAGTTCAGTTCCAGAGATATGTGTCTGTGGGGAAATTATTCAGCTGTACACATCTTCAATGGTCAAAAACCCAATCTGGGTCATTTTTCATACAGCTGATACTTTGCCCTTTTAAAGATGAATATCTGAAGAAATACATAAATACTTGTTTTTCTCTATCCAAATAATAGCACGGTATATACCTGTCTGAATGCCAAAAATACTGTATTTTCTTCCAAAGTTTGCACACCTATACCTTAACAAATATTATCCTAATATCCCTTTAGACACACTTTTCTCTCTGCATCTTGACTTTTAAGGCCCTAAGCGGCTCATTTCCAGAGATATTGGGATCTCAATGCAGCTTAATGTACAAGTTGTTGCATTTTTCCTATTCTCAGTGGTCAAAACCCAAATTTGAGTCACTTTGCATACAGCTGGTATTTACTCTAAAGAGGAGTGTCTGAAGAATAAATAATGTAGGAAACTAGAAATGTGTGTTGTTTCCTTCTATTAAATAAATGCAGCCTTGGTGATTAAAATATATATATATATATATATAAAAATCTGACCCCAAACTACATAAATGAGTCAAGCATCGCAGTAATTGCACAGCATTGAAATGGCCACGCTGGAGCGAAAGGTTGATGGTAGTTGGCATCTTTGTTTGAAACTCATGATAATCTTAACCCAGAGCACACATTTACATATTTATCCCTGTTTGCTCGCAGAGCCCACTTTTATGAATAAATAACTACACTCAACA
Organism: Schizopygopsis malacanthus; assembly: GCA_027474115.1. Taxonomy (NCBI): domain Eukaryota; kingdom Metazoa; phylum Chordata; class Actinopteri; order Cypriniformes; family Cyprinidae; genus Schizopygopsis; species Schizopygopsis malacanthus. Next base: position 64,455,503 of record CM049864.1, on the reverse strand, counting down.
AAAGATGCACATCGACAGAAAACACTGAAGAAACACTTATTAACATAAAGAGATAGTTCACCCCAAAATTGAACTTTGCTGTTAATTTACTCACACACAGGCCGTCCAAGATGTAGATGACTTTTGTCTTCAGTCGAACAGTAAAGAAGGTTTTCAGCTAATATAATGCATGTCAATGGCTACCGTCACTTTGAGAGACAAAAAAAGCATATAAGGAATACAAAATTAATATCTGTGGCTCCTGATGATACGTGACCCTGGAGTCAAGTTGCGGGAGTATATTTGTAGCAATAGCCAAAAATACATTGTATGAGTCAAAATTATACATTTTACTTTTATGCCAAAAATCATTAGGATATTAAGATCATGTTCCATGAAGATATTCCTACCGTAAATATATCAAAACTTAATTTTTGATTAGTAATATACATTGCTAAGAACTTAATTTGAACAACTTTAAAGTTGATTTTCTCAATATTTAGATTTTTTTGCACCAGATTTTCTAATATTGTCCTATCATAACAAGTCATACATCAATGGACTGTGCAAGAAACTGAACACTATTTACACATTATTAATCCAGAGCAAACGGGGAAATAAAATTCTTAGATTCTTTTAGACGCTTCACTGTGAAACAGCCAATCAGAGCAGAGCTCAACTTTAAGCAGCACTGTGAAACAGCCAATCAGAGCAGAGCTCAACATTAAGCAGCGCTGTGAAACAGCCAATCAGAGCAGAGCTCAACATTAAGCAGCATTGTGAAACAGCCAATCAGAGCAGAGCTTAACATTAAGGAGCGCTGTGAAACAGCCAATCAGAGCAGAGCTCAACATTAAGGAGCGCTTTGAAACAGCCAATCAGAACAGAGCTCAACATTAGGGAGCGCTGTGAAACAGCCAATCAGAGCAGAGCTCAACATTAAGCAGCATTGTGAAACAGCCAATCAGAACAGAGCTCAACATTAAGCAGCGCTGTGAAACAGCCAATCAGAGCAGAGCTCAACATTAAGCAGCACTGTGAAACAGCCAATCAGAACAGAGCTCAACATTAAGGAGCGCTGTGAAACAGCCAATCAGAGAAGAGCTCAACATTAAGGAGCGCTTTGAAACAGCCAATCAGAACAGAGCTCAACATTAGGGAGCGCTGTGAAACAGCCAATCAGAGCAGAGCTCAACATTAAGCAGCACTGTGAAACAGCCAATGAGAGCAGAGCTCAACATTAAGGAGCGCTTTGAAACAGCCAATCAGAGCAGAGCTCAACTTTAAGCAGCACTGTGAAACAGCCAATCAGAGCAGAGCTCAACATTAAGCAGCGCTGTGAAACAGCCAATCAGAGCAGAGCTCAACATTAAGCAGCATTGTGAAACAGCCAATCAGAGCAGAGCTTAACATTAAGGAGCGCTGTGAAACAGCCAATCAGAGCGAGCTCAACATTAAGGAGCGCTTTGAAACAGCCAATCAGAACAGAGCTCAACATTAGGGAGCGCTGTGAAACAGCCAATCAGAGCAGAGCTCAACATTAAGCAGCATTGTGAAACAGCCAATCAGAACAGAGCTCAACATTAAGCAGCGCTGTGAAACAGCCAATCAGAGCAGAGCTCAACATTAAGCAGCACTGTGAAACAGCCAATCAGAACAGAGCTCAACATTAAGGAGCGCTGTGAAACAGCCAATCAGAGAAGAGCTCAACATTAAGGAGCGCTTTGAAACAGCCAATCAGAACAGAGCTCAACATTAGGGAGCGCTGTGAAACAGCCAATCAGAGCAGAGCTCAACATTAAGCAGCACTGTGAAACAGCCAATCAGAACAGAGCTCAACATTAAGGAGCGCTTTGAAACAGCCAATCAGAGAAGAGCTCAACATTAAGGAGCGCTGTGAAACAGCCAATCAGAACAGAGCTCAACATTAAGGAGCGCTTTGAAACAGCCAATCAGAACAGAGCTCAACATTAAGGAGCGCTGTGAAACAGCCAATCAGAGAAGAGCTCAACATTAAGGAGCGCTTTGAAACAGCCAATCAGAACAGAGCTCAACATTAGGGAGCGCTGTGAAACAGCCAATCAGAGCAGAGCTCAACATTAAGGAGCGCTGTGAAACAGCCAATCAGAGCAGAGCTCAACATTAAGCAGCACTGTGAAACAGCCAATCAGAGCAGAGCTCAACATTAAGGAGCGCTTTGAAACAGCCAATCAGAGCAGAGCTCAGCATTAACAAAATCTTCTTTATTGTTCTACTGCAGAAAAAAAAGAGTCATCTGAGAGTGAGTAAATGTTAATTTTTTGGTGAACCGTCTCTTTAAAATCACGTGCATGAGCAGCAGTAACAGAGATGCCGGAAGATCCGGCGGCTGTCTGATGAAATCATAGATCCGACTCAGATGGTTTTAGGCTGCAAAGGTGTGTTATCTGCAACTAAACCAGTAACTTTATCACCTCGTACATCTGAAAACAGCCCACGGCCGCGCCTGCATCCACACCGAGACGAGCGCGGAGGAAAGAAATGAGCTTCTGCCCTCGGCTGAGCTGCAAACAGCTGATGAAATGAAGCGTCTGGTTCAGTCGTTCAAAAAGTTGAATCTGGATCAGAATGAGCTGGATTTGGGAATCCAAAGGGAGCAGGTAACCCATTTAACTTTTCAAAGCTAAATTCTGTGTGAGTGTGTGTGTGTGTGTGTGTGTGTGTGTGTGTGTGTGTGTGTGTGTATGTGTGTGTGTGTGTGTGTGTGTGTGTGTGTGTGTTTGCTACAAGGGCATCTACTGCTCGGCATGAGATTCAACAAGAGCACAACACGTTGTGAATAATTCAGCAGACGCTTCACCTGAGAGGAAGAGGAGGAGGAGGAAGAATAGAGACACAGAATGCAGTTTATCTGCGCTAAACGTGATCAGTTTATAATTCACGGATGGGAATGAACTTAATAAGCCAACAATGTCAAGCCAACAACATCACAAACAGCTGACACACCTGACAGAGATTTAGAAAAAAAATGCTCTTATGTAAAATATTTGGGCCAATTAATACTTAGTATTAAATGAAAACTTAAATTCCTTAAGAACACATTAAACTGATCAGAAGTGTCAGTAAAGACATTTATAATGTTGCAAAAGGGCTCTATTTCAAATAAATTATGTTCTTTTGAACTTTCTATTCATCTGTGAATCCTGAAAAATAAAATGCATCACAGTTTCCACAAAAATATTGAAAATATTGAAAACATTAATAATAATCAGAAATGTTCAGAATACTATTATGATTTCTGGAGATCATGTGACACTGAAGACTGTAATGATGCTGAAAATACAGAAATAAATTACAGTTTAATATAGATTCACACAGAAAACAGCTGTTTTACATTACAATAATATTTCACATTTTTTACTGTATTTTTGATCAAATAAATGCAGCCTTTAAGAGCTAAAAATCTTTCAGACCAATGAATCAAGTTCATTACTAGTTTGTATACACAATCATGCAATGACGTCACGAAAGGATACTATTAAATTATATCATTAACTGATGTGAAACGTGAATGTTTTGCATGTCTAAAGCATATAAAGTGAGTGAACATCAGCTTAGCTTTTTCAGAAACCATAAAAAAGCTTTTAACTCTTTCGCCGCCAGCATTTTGATGATTTTCACTTTAATATCTTGTCCCCCAGAACATTGTGTCGTATGAATATCTGAACATGCAGTACATCAAAATAAAGATCAGACCCTTCACTTAAAAAACAAAAACATTTTTACTATAGCTTCAACCATTGATTTTTCTATCAACAGTTGAATGTAGGTGGGTTTAAAAAAAATAAAAAAGATTTGAGCAAAAAGCTGAGAAAATCTAATTTCGATCAAATAATACATCTGGATCATATTCAGTATATTATCAACGCAAAGATGCAGTATATGGCTTCCATCAGTCTCCCAAAGCTTGCACACTTTCTGGATCCACATTTCACTCTGTAACATTCTACAGTTTTCATTTATATGCGCTTAGTGTTGCCGATTGCATAATTTTTCATATGCATATGCTTACATATGAGATGCGTCTTCCTCTGTGTTTTTGATCGAGTGATTCTAGACTCAAGAGATGCGTAATAGCCCCCCCCCCCCAGCGAAAACATGCGTGAAATAGGGCTGGGCGATAATTCGATAACGAAAATTATCGCAATATAATTTTCCTCTAAAACGATATGAAAAGTTCGAAAATTTTTCGATATAATGTTTATGCGCCAAAAGCGGAACGAAACCACGTGACTCATTTGAATCGCGCCACACGGACCGTTTATCCGCTCGGATCACAGTTCAAACTGCCGCGCGGCACGAGCTCACGAGAGCAGATGCGTTTACTCGGTCACGTGATCACTAAGCAGTGCTGTAAGATCCAGTCAGTAGGCGCGTTCGACTTAAAGCGGCGCTGCACAGAATGGTCAGTGTAAGACATCAAAGTACCGCGAGAGCCATTCGAAAGCATAGGTTTAATCTGCTCTTATCGCTCTCGCGGTACTTTGATGTCATACACTGACCATTCTGTGCAGCGCCGCTTTAAGTCGAACGCGCCTAATGTGAGAACACAAGCCGAACATGAGAAACACTGTGCAACGAGACAGTCAGAAGGCTTTTCAATATGCACATCGCCATTATTTACCATGGATTTACTGTAGTAACATTCACTGCACTATGGTATTGTGGCAGAAATGTGGGATATTCACATTTAATATTATTACAGGAGTAATGGTATATAATTATAGTAAGTATGTGTGGTTAAGGCAGCTATAGCATGTGTACATTTATACTGAATGGTTTTAGACTACTGTCTTTCATACAAATACACTACTTAAAAACCATTTAGTTATATTTTGACCATGTTATTGAGATGCTATATGTGTGGTTTTAACTGTTTATCATTATTTAAATGTATGCTACTATAGGAGACCAATGCTTAATAAAAAGAAAAACTTGGTCAGAATACATTATACCATATAAAACTGAGGTTGCTACAGATGTTACTGATGTAAAGATGTTACTGATTTTGATAATGAACAAAAATGTGCATCCTAACTCAAGCTACGATCAAATGTGTATTTCTAAGAGACAAAAAAGTGATATTATTATCATTCATATTATGAGGCAACCCAAACCGGTTTCTTGATTTGACACAATATCAACTCATTAGAACATGCAGAAACTAAGAAATACATATCTATTTAGATCATTATTGTGTTAAGGAAAATTAATGGTCTGGTTTCTAAAACTTTCACTTTGGAGCAAAAATCTGGCTTTAAACTTGAAAGAAATAAAGATTTGACATTTATCGAGATAATTATCGATATCGACTGATATGAAAATAATTATCGTGATAATTTTTTGGGCCATATCGACCAGCCCTAGCGTGAAATAACTTGTTTGACAGGGAAGCGTTTTCTCATGAATAACAGAATATATGGTGAGGAAAGAGTTAATACTAATATGTTTTAATACGTATACTTGACATCATTGTGTGATTGCTTAAACAAACTAGTGGGCCTGTTATTTGAATCAGCATTGAATAGAATTGTCTGAACCAGTTCACAGAAAAGAATTGGATTACGCTGTTGCCCGAGGCTCTGGATTACAGGTAATAATGTTATAATGTTTTTGCACAGATTAATTGTTTCACTTCATAAGACCTCAATACAGGGCCGGAGTGGGATCTATTTTCAGCCCGGGAGAGTAATGCTCAAGACCCAAGGTTTTATACTCAATTATACAGAATATAATCAGTAGTGAAATGTAAATCAGGTCAGGTCCGCTCTATGGACAGTGCAATTATAGTAACACAAACTCAAGAGAATATATATAAATATAGGTAAAAACTAAAGAAAATAGAAAAAATAAAGAAGTGCAATAAAAAAAAATGTGCTGGATACTGTAGACTTAATAAATAATAATATAAACAGGGATGTGCAAGAGGAATGTGCAAACAGGTTGTACAGGGTATATACACATAGCAGCAATATGAATGATGGAGAATAGTGAATATGTTACTGATTATTAAATGGAGTCATGTTGATGTTATGAGACTGAGTTTGAGTTTAGGAGTCTGATTGGCGGGGGGGGGGCTTTTTTAACCTGGCTTTTTCAGCTCCTCCAGGCATCTTTTTTTTTACTATCCATTTTATTCTTCCCGCGATAAGCGCACTCTCGCTAACTCACACCACAGCAT
>CM049864.1:64374304-64444304 GCA_027474115.1 Schizopygopsis malacanthus | reverse complement strand
AATATAACAGAGACATTTAAGTCAATTTTGATGCAAAAATGAAGAAAGGAGGATTTTTTTTCTCCACGCCGGAGAAGTGTTTGAGATTGAGCCGCTCTCCACAGATGATGAAGATTGGAAAACCAACTGAGCAAAGCATCCTGGGAAATCATCTCCAAATTCTCTCTAATAACCGATCCATAACCCAGAGCTCTACACCATCAGCGCTCCTGATCGCTTGATTTCTGAGCAGCATCTTATCCTGATTCTACAAACTACAAACTACAGCCACAGCACACTCAAATACTGCTATTCACATCATTAGAATTAACCACAAAAGACAAATCACAATCAATTGTGTGTTTAATCACAAGTTATTATAGATTTGAAATATTCAAATATTTTGAATGCATTGATTTCAATAGGGACGATGAAAGGATGTAGATGAAAAATAAGTCGACTCTCGACTTAAATTTGAACAAACAAAAATATTTCATAATCTAAGCAACATTAATGTCAAGAAATGTCATGATGTAAAAAAGAATAAGAAATATTTGAGTGATTAATTAAATGCAAACGAGCAACAGTTAAAGTTGTAGTGATGGTGAAAAATTATTTTAATAATTAAAAATATTATTATATATTAATATTTAATAATTAATAAATTATTATAATAAATACATCATTATCGTTTTAATTTCTAACTAAGAGTACAGTATCAATATGGTGAAAGAGATATAATATTTATATAACAATAATAAATTATTATAATGTAAGGAATATACATATTTTGAAGTGATTAAATCAAATGCAAATAACCAAATAAGCAGACTCACCTACAGTATAAATATAGTTTTTAGATAAATAATTAGAATATTTTATAATTAAAAATTATATTATGATTTTGAAGGAATATAAAAATGTGGTACATTTTAAAAGTAATTAAATCTAATCCAAATGAGCGATTAATAACCAAATAAACAGACTGTGAATATGAATACAGTGAATTTTTTTTTTTTTTATATTACAAAAATAATAATAATAAAATATGAATGACCCAACTATAACCTACAAGCAAATAAACAGATGGCGTTGAATATTATATACAAACAGAATATTGAATATTAAAACATAAAACAAAAATCTGACATCTAGGAAATAAACATTTTAGATCATCAGATATAATTATGTCTAAGACAGCAGCTGCATAATTTGATGGTAAGTTGGTATAAATTGAACAGCAACAAACAATAACAGTGAAATAATCACATAACTACGAGCATCTAGTCCTCTATTAAATATTAAAAATGATTTCATCATAATATTCGCTTACTCTGTAAATCTGCATTAGACTGAAACAAAAATTATTCAAAAATGTTTTAAGGTAAGTGTTTGCAAACAATTTATTTCAGCTACATTTAATTTTTTTTTTTTTGAAAGTTAGTCAACTAAATGTGTTTATTTAAATGTAGCTACAATAAATTAATAGCAACCACTTACCTTAAAAAAATCATAAATCCAATGAATCATTTTCTTTTAGTGTTGTTGCGTGGAATGTTTGTGTGTCAAACGTAACAATTAAAATATGAATTTGTGAAGCAGACTGTTCTAAATTGTTGCCATAGTAGCATAATATGAATATTCCAGCAGATATTTAAAAATTCTTCATTTTTTAGGCAAGTAAAAAGTATTGGTTTCCACAATTATTTACAGTATTTTGTAAATAAATGTAAAAAAAAATATTTACAAAATATGTAAAAAAAAAATACATACAAAAATTACATTCACATAGAAAATGCTTATTCTAGTAAAATTCTAATAATATTTCAACATTTGTACAGTATTTTGATCAAATAAATGCAGTCTTTGTCAGCAGAAGATACTTTCATAAATCAAAAAAAAAAACTTGATTTCTTCTAGACAAGTTAGAAAAGTTTTTTTTCAAAAAATAATCAAAATAATCTTGTTTTCGGTTCGAAATAAAATTATTTATTTAGCCTGTTCCATACATAAACTCACTTAAACTGACTTTATTTAAAACAAGACAATTTTTACTAGTCTAGGAAAGATATATTTGAATATTTAGTTTATGTGTGGACAGACGTATGCAAATGTATATCTTTTATAATTTTTGGGAGTATTATTATTGAACATGTTTTGAAAATTGTGTTTATATTTCTCGGTTATTTGTTCATTTTATGTTTTTTTTTCTTACAATTTTATCTTTCAAAGTACTTTCTGCTATAATTCAATCTCAGTATTACCTAGCAATAAAGTAAATGCACTTCAATCTTCGTATCTGGGCTGGAAACAAGACCAAAAATATAAGATAATATATATATATATTTTTTTTTTGCAGTGTATGCACTCGTCAGCTGTATGTTTAAAATCAATTTTCATGTAGAGTGAGGAGGCGTGATAGTCAGCAAGGTTTAACACTGGTTGTGTCTGACAGCAGCTCGTGTGCTTTAATGGATCTGTCCATTCACAGAGACGCAAAGGCCAAGCGGCCAACACAATTTTTCATGTTTCAGCGCTGAAGGTTTTTTAGAGGCTTGCTATTTCAATGCTAAATAACAGTCAAGGCTACAGTGAGCTAAAAACAGTGAACCATCAATTACGCTCGGCCCGCGGCGACACGACTTCAGCATTTCTCCAGCTAATGAAAAACATACGGTGAGGACCCAATGACATTCATATCTCTGATTCCTGAAAGCGCATTCACACAGACTGCTTTACATCTGCTCTAAACCCGCTCAATGTCTGACCATGATACGGCGTTACGTCATTTAATTACTAAATAAATGTAACTGTAATCGGTTACAGTTACTGAGAAACATTATGTCATTAAGTGAGTTACTAATGAAAATGTTAACGATTACAAAGGGGTTAGATCTGAATATTTTCACACACAAACAGATGTAATTGATTTCTTTCAGAATTGCACTGATTGCTTTAATTTATGAGTAGTTTAGGACACAAACTGTTTTATTTCCTATTTGGATTTATGTATATGTGACCAGAAGCGTATCACTATTATACTTTTGCATTTTTGGTTAATGTTTGAATTAGAATTGAATTTGGATAAGATTTATTTTCATATATTTATTTTATTAGTATACATTTTTAATATTTTTTTTTATTTTAATTGATATTTTTTCATATTTGTTTTGGTTTTGATTGCTTCTATAATGTCCTCATTTGTAAGTCGCTTTGGATAAAAGCGTCTGCTAAATGACTAAATAAATTAAAATGTATAACCAGTATTACTTAGTATTTTAAGTAAAAATTTAAGACAAATTTGACAATTTGGCTTTTTATTAAATATGATAAATATCAAACAATTATAAAAAAAAAAAACTAAAATCCCCTGTGTAAAAATATTAGACTAATATCTCTATTATTAGATAAAAAAAATATCTGGCTTTATCCATTGGCTTTATAAAATGAATGCATATTTAGTTAATTATGCAAATTAGTAATCACATAAACATATTTTCAGAAAACTTGTTTGGCTGTTTTGAGTCTTTAGTGTGCCCATGTAAATCTGTTTTTCACAGAAATAAATAAATAAACTGTAAAATTGTTAAATATTATTTATAATAGTTGTATGTGTTAGGGACAGATACACTAAACATAGATGAAACTGAAACAAGAGTTGTCCCGTGCATGCACCATTGTGCTTATAGCCAAAGATAAAACTTGTCCCTAGGAGGGCTTTTACAAATTACAATTACAAAAAAAATTAAATTATATATATATATATATAAAACAAGTCGTACACAAATGTATAATACGAGTACACTAAAAATTACTACAAGTTTGTTGATGCATCGACCAAGATTTCATGGCTTTTTTTTAACTATTATAATTTGCAATATATTTTAAACAGTCAGGCAATGAATACAAAATGTATCAAATTATATTTTACAACGTATAACTCTACAGTTTCCATTAGAAGCCACTCTAGTTGATCTACTGCTTCTCTGCAATCTCACAAAACATGTACATAAGGGCATAAGAGCAATCCATTCAAACATTTAAACAAGCTTTACATAATCAAAAAGACCAAGTGAGCAAAGTCTAGTATTTACTGAGGATATGACAATGATGGCATCTTATTTGCTTTCTATCTAAAGCTTTCAAAGCTCTATTAACCTGATTAATTATGCATTGATTTGTCTGAGACCAAATACAAAATCCATATACCATATGTGATAATATCATCGAATTTTAAAACAAAAAAGCATGATCATATGTTAAACAATTTCTTATTGTTTTGAAGCTGGTAATATTTGTCTTGATTGCAACTTTTAACATTTAACTGAGCATCTAAAATCATGCCAAGATATTATCTTCTGATACATATTCTATAATCTCATGTTTAACTCCAATGTTTAATAATTCTGTTACTGGTAATATTGTTATTGAAAAGCATATGGACTTGATCTTTTTAGTATTTAGAGTCAAAACAGAGCCAAGCTGACACTTTTTTCTACATTTATTGATAACTTTTCTTCAATTTCCACACAATTTCTACCAGATACTTAGATGACCGCGTCATCCGCATACATTTGAAGACTTGCATCAGGACACACGTATGGAAGATCATTAACATAAATACTAAAAAGAATTCAAAATAGATGTTTTTTGTGTGAATATATATTAAACTGTAATTTATTTCTGTATTTTCAGCATCATTACTCCAGTCTTCAGTGTCACATGATCTTCAGAAATCATAATAATAAGCTGCTCGAGATTATTTCTCTGATTATTATCGATGTGCTTCACGATATTTTTGTGGAAACCATGATACATATTAGTTTTACTGAAGACTGGTGTTCAGTAAATTCAGTGATGATGCTGAAAGTCCAGCTTTGATCACAGGATAACACTTATTCTAGTAAAATTATAATAATATTTCACAACTTTTACAGTATTTTGATCAAATAAATGCAGACTTGTTGAGCAGAAGATGAGTTTGTTTTTAAATAGTAGTGTGTTCTGTGAATGTACAGCTAAATAAATGATTATTTAGGGTTATGATCATGCGGTCCTGCGGCTCTACTGCAGCGGATCTGGATGTGCTTCAGGTCTCGGATCTGAGAGTTTAGGCCGCTCTATCAAACAGCTCGTGGAAATCCTCTCGGCTCTTCTCTCTGAAACACAATCCTCCACACCTCTCCTGCTTCTACCTGGACGTGTGAAATTGATCCGGCGGCGGCTGAAGAAACAAGCCGATCAAACGCTCCTCTCCGATTGGGAATACTGGACGAGGTTCTGTTGGGTTCGGGATGATGTTCTGGAGAGATGCTGGGATGCTCGTTTGACCCTCGTTAACATGTCAGAAACATATTCATCCCAAAATCAATTTTTTTTTTTTTTTAGAAATTATGTTTTGCATAAAGTAAATGAAGCCACTGCAGGATCGTTTACATTTTTTTTTAATGCAACATTATTTTAACTCTCATTAAAGTAATTTGCAACTGGTCATCTTACTTTTAATTGTTTTTGTGACTCTCATTATTCTTAATGTTAATTCTCATTTAAATAATACGTGCATATATTTCAGCAGATACAATTTTTTAGTACAAGTAATTATTCTTAATGATACTCATTAGAATCTCATTTATATAATACAAATATATATTATTTATTTTTAGTACAACAAGTACTAGCATGATGTATAAACACTTCACAGTGTCATTATTTAGTTTGGATTACAGTAATAAATATTTGAGGGGTTGCATGTAATTGCCTCCTGATTTTTTTGGGTGAAATATGAGCAGGACCAGAAAATATGATATTCTTGAGATTTTGTCTCCAAGGTGTATATAGCAAATATGTATATATATATATATATATGAACTAATCCTAGAAGAGCCGCACATACCGTCAGAGCCATGGCATAGACACAGGTTTTGGGAAACATGGGTTTAAATCAGGCATTAGTTTTGTTTCTAGTCCTCCTCTCTCTGTCCAAATAATGTCTAATCGTCTCCTCTCTATAATCTTTAATTATAAAAACATTGCAATTCTCTCTTTTGAAATTTCAGCTTCAACTGCTTTCAATCATTGCCAAAATCTTAAATGAGAAGGACAACATTAAGCCTGACAGGTCGCTAAACATACATAGTCTGTCTTTGCTTCTACACAATATCTCACTGTGATCATAATATACAGTCAACTATCATAAAACAGAACAAAATCATATAGTCCTTAAACTTCATGCATCCTTAAACTTCCTCACTGTGAAGAAATATTCAGATCTAAAGACATTTTTGTAGATGGAAAGCATAGAAACTTGTTTTTTTAAAAAGGTAATTTTGTCTCACAATTCTGACTTTTTTGTGTGCAATTTGCTATTTTTTTTAATTGTGAGATATAAAATTTGTTTTGCAAGCAAACGTCTGAAATGTGAGATACAGTATAAACTTAGAATTGCAAAAAAAGAAGTCAGAATTGTGAGATAAAAAGTCGCAAATAACTTTTTCAAAGTTTTTCTCCGTGGTGGAAACAAAAAATAGAATTGCGATATGTAAAAAAAAAGTCAGAATTGTTAGATGTACACTCAGAATTGTTTTGCAATTCTGAGTTTATTCACTTAAATATTTTTTTGCTCAGAATACTGACTTTAAAAAAACACAATTTATAAATTTTTGATTCTGTGGCAGAAATGGGCTTCCATAGAAAATAACCTCTATTTAAATTTGGTCTTATTCTTTCCATTAAGATAGAGTTCACACAGCCTACATAATAAACACAAAATCAAAAGGATAATTCACACTGACTGTGATTCAGACACACCAACAATCCTCACGAAGAAACCACTTACAGAAATAGAAATCGCCACTGAGATCTCTATAACACCAACTGCTTCTCCTTTACAGCAACGAGAGACAAATAACTTCTCAAATGTTTCTCCTACAAAAAAATAATCGCCCAATAATCGCTCAGATCTGCCAAAAGTTAGAGATCTTAATATGAACTCAAATGTTTCTTATCAAACTGCTCCACATTAATTTTTGACGACTACTGACTCCATTACTATTTCTCTGCAGGACATTTAGACGAAACACCTGAGCTGAACTCACAGTAGACGTCCACCCTGATGGACTTGATGGCCGGTGAACCCAGTCCGTTCTCGGCCTTGCAGTAATAGCGTCCGCCCTGATGTCTCTGGATCTTCATGATGTGAAGGGTTTCGTTGAATACGCTGGAGTCCTGGAATCGGTCTGACACGCTGCCTGCTGTCTTGGTCCATCGAATCTGCATGAGAAAAAAATCACTTCAATCTCTAATCACACCATTTCACACATTACACACCATTTAGAGCCTAATGGAGCACTGACAGAACCATATATGCACGTTAATGTTGCATGAACAAGTGCAGAAGCAGCGATGCATGTCTGATGCTTGTGAATAATCTACATCTATGAAGGCATTTCACGCTGAAACGGCCTTTTAGAAACACACTTTAACCTAAATTTCCTGAACAAACACCACAGATAAAGACAAGACTATAGCCAAAATCATTGTTTTTCTTTGTGCACTGGTCAATTATGGTTCCATAACATGTCTTCTTTCAGAGTAGTGGAAAGAAAACAGTGTTTTACTCTTTAACTACTTGCGTCTATAGATTTCTATGACAATACATACCTTTAAAAGTTTTTTCTCCACTTCAGCAGCTCTTACATACACCAATACTTACAGATTTATTCCTCTCTATATTCTGAAGGATTTTACTGAGGGGTTTGTTCATATATCATTAGTTTGACATATATTTAGAATTTTATTAAACATGGTGAATTTTTTTTTTCTTTTTCTGTTGACAGTATTTTCTAATTCATGGAGTGATAAAAAGAGAAATGCAGATTAGAATCACATCTAGAAAAGCCTTTAATATGTCAACAATAATTTTTAACCAATGTTCAAACTATTGGAAATAATTTTTTATTTTTTTGCACTTGATCTATTTTCGCCTATAGGCTAGATTTTAATGCCAATGCATACTTTTAAAAGTTTTTTCTGCACTTCAGCAGATCTCACACACACCAAATTTTAGAGTTTTATTCCTCTGTGTATTCTGAAGATTTTTACAGAAGGATTTGTTCATAATAACATTAAATTAATATATATTTAACATTTTACTTCTAAAAACAGCTGAAATTGTTTTTTTTTCTGTCTACATGTGGTATTTTCTGATTTATGGAGCGATAAAAAGAGAAATCCATAATCCCTTCTATAAAAACCTTTAACTCTAATATGTCAACGAAATCAAATAAAACTTTTGAACCAATGTTTAGATGTCTGTTCTGTAAATGTAAAGCAAATTAGGGCATATTTCACCAGATAATGCCTCATTTGCGTATTTAAGCATACCATTTCAGAAAAACTGTAATAGAAAATAATTGTTTCATTGTACAGTGTTTATTTAACTAGGGAACGTACTGAGATATCTATTATTTAAGATTTGTACCCTATTCTCCTGTAGTGTCTTGCTATTTTGCACATCGCTTTATACGACCCGACAGCGTGTGACTAAACCACCCACACAAGACGTACCATCAGCTTGAGCATCAAAGCTCGGCAAGTCAAAGCTTGTTAGTCTGCAGAAATCTGGAACGCAGGCCTCAAATAAACACTGAGACTTGAACTGCAACGACCCGACCTTGAAAACAACGAATCATGCTATGAATTAAACTTGCTGTTTACACTTTAGATGCTTTTTGCTTTAGTCACAAGTCTTTTAAACAATCTCCAACTCATTTAGCAATCAACTTTCGCAAGTACGGATGAGATTTTTGAGAAACTTAATAATTAAATGTCTTGGAAACCATTTGGTTCCAGTGTTTTTAAATGCAGCCAGCTCTCAATCCTCAACACTTCTGACATTTTCAGTTGAAGTCGCATCTTTCTACAGTCGTGTGTGTAAAGATGCTGTGTGGCACTGTGTCACAGTCACTTGTTTGTCAAACAAATGCCAGCACGAGTCCTCTGGGAGCCCTTCCTCGCATTTCGTCTCGACAATGCCAGTGTCAATTTAGCTTGCGTGCTAAGATGCCACGTGTTCTGTGGAGTGACAGGGTGATACCACACGCTGCCATTCGCTTTATTTCACCGTCGCGTCCCAGTCGAGACAGAGATTAACCGTCGTGTTTCTTTAGCACCAAGGGGAGGATCTGATGAGGATTGAGTGTCCCAGTCAAGGGATCTTGGGAAAGTCGGGACACGGGGAGGGAGGATCTGTTTTTGTCAGTCTGCGTAATTCGGGCCACCCAACTCATTAGTGCCATAAATTTAACCTCAGGCTATTTGTTTATATGCACTGTTTAAATTCAGTCACCTTACAAACAAAGCATTGAATCACTGACTGCAATTCATAACTTATCAAGTATCTTATTCTATAAAATCAATAACTGATCTTGGTTTAAAACAGAAGACAAACATTTATGGGGGCAATATGATCATCTTAATGTGAACTGATACACAATATTTCAGACTGTTTCAGCCTGGAGCCAAATAATAAAAACTGACATTGTGGCTGTAGATTCAGATTTATGATACTTATGTTTTTTGCAGAATGAGGCTTACAGCTCCTGAAATGGATATAACAGCATATTATACTTCAGACCAACTTACACCATCACATAAATATATATCAAATCGTGCGAGGTTATATACAGTGACATACGAAAGTTTGCAGAATCTGTGAAAATGCGAATTATTATAACAAAATAAGTAAGATCATACAAAATGTATGATAGTTTAAATTTAGTACTGTAGTAATATCTTTTATTTAAGATATTTTACAAAAAATATGTTTACATATAGTCCACAAGACAAAACAAATTAAAATAATAGCTGAAATTATTAAAATAACCCTCTTCAAATGTTTGGGAACCCTTGGTTCTTAATACTGTGTGTGTGTGGTTACCTGGATGATCCACGACTGTTTTTAGATTCTTAGATTCATTAGATTCTTCAGTTTTCCAGCATCTTTTGCATATTTGAACCCTTTCCAGCAGTGACTGTATGATTTTGAGATCCATATTTTCACACTGAGGACAATTGAAGTACTTAAACACAACTATTAAAAAAGGTTCAAACATTCACTGATGCTCCAGAAGGGAACGCGGTGCATTAAGAGCCGGGGATGAAAACTTTTGAACAGGATGAAGATGTCCAAATGTTTCTTATTTTTAAAAAAATATTTATTTTTCCCCATTTAGTTCTGCACTTAGGAAGCAACAGAAGATGCTTTACATGTTTCAGGGAGACAAATTAAGTAAAATTTGCATTAATCTTCAAATTCAAAACATTTTCATATGTCACTGTATGTATATATATATATATATATAATGCTATTGAAGGTTTTCTGCTTTAAAATGTTACATTTAACGCAATGCGTTACTTTCCGTTTCTTTGTAATTGTTTGTCAAATTTACTAGCAATTTACTGTATTGCTGAAAAATGTTTATATTGGTTTTCAGTGTATATAATGTCAGTAAGATTAATGTTTTGAAATAAATTCTTACTTTTATTTATCATGGATATATCATATTGACCAAAAGTGTCAGTAAAGACATTTATAACGTTACAAAATATTGCTATTTCAAATAAATGCTGTTCTTTAGAACTTTCTATTCATCTGTGAATCCTGAAAAATAAAATGTATCAAGGTTTCCAGAAAAATATTGTGCAGCACAACTGTTTTCAACATTGATAATAATCAGAAATGTTTCTTGAGCATATTATTATGATTTCTGAAGATCATGTGACACTGAAGACTGGAGTAATGATGCTGGAAATACAGCTTTGATCACATAAATAAATTACAGTTTAACACATATTCACATAGAAAACAGCATTATAATAATATTTAAAAATTTTCACAATATTTTTGATCAAATAAATGCACCCTTGGCGGGCAGAAGAAACTTCTTTCAAACAGACATGTTGAACTCCACAAACATAAAACTTTTCTATGATAATTAAACACAGCAGGGATAGCTCCATGTGATCTCTGAAGCCACATGAGCGAGTGTTTGAGTATTTAACACACGTTTAACGTTGTGTTTCTGTGTGAAGCCGGAGCCGGAGACGACAGACAGACTCTAAATCCTCCCTGTCGGTGCTTTGTGATTAATCTGACAGTCATTTCAAACCGAGGTGTCGTGGTGAATATGAATCGAGTCGGCTGAGATCTCCGTGAGAAGATTCAACAAAGACGAGCTTTTGCTGGAAACCAAGCCAAAAAAAACCTGCTCATATTTCTGAAATATATACAGGTGCTTGTCAAACTGCTGGGAGAAAATTAGAAAATGAACAGGCCTTCAAAACACACAGTTACAATGATTCAAGGTAAGGGACAAATCTCACGTCTATAGAGTTGAGAAGAGTTAATAAGTTCATTGCTTTGTCTCTTCATCCCCATTAAACACACACAGAGTTTCTATCCAGCCGCCTCAGCAGATTCAGCATCCTCATATATTCACATTTATACGGGATCTTCCCGTTTCTGAGGCTTCACTGCATCGATATAAACTATATTGCTGGTTTGCAGTTAAAGGTGAATCGTGTCATTTTGACTCCAAACAGAATTAGAGAAATAATGGCCATTCCATTCAAACAGGATAATAGAAATTATTACTTATCAATGCGCACAAAATATATATGTATAAAATTAAGATATGGATAACTGTGGGAGACTTTCGTGCTTTTAAAAGATGTCTCTTCTGCTCATCAAGGCAGCATTTATTTTATCAAAAATATTGTTTTGTTATATTATTATATAATATTACAATTTAAAACAGTTGTTTTCTGTGTGAATACCTGTTAAAGTGTAATTTATTTCTGTGATCAAAGCTGTATTTTCAGCATCATTACTCCAGTCTTCAGTGTCACATGATCTTCAGAAATCATAATAATATGCTGATTTGCTGCTCAATTATTATCAATGTTGAAAACTTTGTGCAAACATACAGTTTATTTTTCAGGATTCACAGATGAATAGAAAGTTCAAAAGAACAGCATTTGTTTGAAACAGAAACATTTTGTAACATTAGAAATGTCTTTACTTTTTTTTTTAAGTATTCATTTATATATAAAAAAATAAAAAATGCTGACCAATCCACATCAGTCCATAAATTAACATCTTGAGAAGACAAACTGTAGGAATCATTATTATGGATTATGTATTTTACATGAAAACGTCTTAATGCTGGATTAGTTTCATCTTTTGTCTTCTCCAGATGTTAAAGAGACAGTTCACCCAAAAATGAAACTTCTGTCATCATTTACTCCGCCTCAAGTATTTCCAAACCTGTATGAATGTGTTTGTTCTGAACACAAAGGAAGATATTTCGAAGAAAGTTTGTAATCAGGCTGTTTTGGGGCACCATTGACTTCCATAGAAGGAAAACAAATACTGCTCTGTTTCCCTCATTCTTCAGAATATCTTCATTTGTGTTCAGCAGAACAAACACAGTCATACAGGTTTGGAAATACTTGAGGGTGAGTAAATGATGACAGAATTATTTTTTTGGGGTGAACTGTCCCTTTAATTGATGGACTGTGGATTATTGTGATGTTTTTATCAGACTCTCATTCTGACGGCACCCATTCACTGCAGTGCATCCATTGCTGGTGTACTGTCCCTTTAACTGATGGACTGGAGTGGTGTAGATTACTTGTGATGTTTTTATGAGACTCTCATTCTGACGGCACCCATTCACTGCAGGGCATCCATTGCTGAGACACATTTCTACAAACCTGATGAAGAAACAAACTCATCCTAATCTTGTATGACCCGAGAGTGAGCACTATGTCATGTTTGGGTGAACTCCTGCGTTAGCTTGTGTGTAACAGGTGTCTCAATCACACTGTGAACGAGCGTCTTCAGCTCTTTAAGAGAAGGATCTGCGTCCGATGGGAATGGAGGGTCCTGACGTCGAGTGAAATAGACTCTCGATCCGCCCGAGGCTCTAATTGAGATGCTGTTTGAGATCGGCATGATCCTGTCAATGCATGCCAACACACGCATGCTGAGTAAATCTCTCTCGGGACCTGCTGAAATTACTGCTCTCCAAACGCCACACTTTGCCTCCTAATTGCTTGTTTGCTTTTGGCATCGAGGCGCTTGTGCAGGAAATGTGTCCAAAAGCGGTTCGCGGCCAGCGGTGACCAGACATCAGAGCGCTGCGGTCAGACTCGTCACCGCATCAATAACCGCTAATATCACAGCTTCACACACACTAGAAGATTTACTGAGAGTCCATAAGAGAATATGTAAAGCATAAAACCGCAGCGCAGGAATATGTGATCAGAATGAGAACGCAAGAATAACGGCCAGAGCTGCAGAATATCAAAACATATTCATCAGAATTGACTCCGAAACCATCATTTGCACTTTCATCACAGCAAGAATGTGATGAACATGAACTGAATAAAATAATAAAATAATATAATCATTCTAACTGATTGTCCTATGTAGGGTTCTGTGGAACTAAAATAAAATCAAACACTATGAGGGTCACGTCAAGCATTGTCACTTGAGTCTGGCACACATTACATCTTTATGTATTTGACTGAATAAGAAGGACTTATGAAATTGTAAAATTGCATGTTTTATATTCAGTTTTTTTAATGTGTGTGTGTGTGTGTGTGTGTGTGGTGCGCGTTTGTGTATAGTGTGTGTGTGCGTGTGCGTATGTGTGTGTGTGTGTGTGCGTGTGCGTATGTGTGTGCAGATTGCATGTGTGGTGCATGCGTGTGTGTGCGTGTGTGTGTGTGCATGTGTGTGTGTAGTGTGTGTGTGTGTGTGCATGTTTATGTTGTTTATGAGGACACAAATTTGTATAATGACATGGTGTGACAGGTATTACAAGGAGAAGGTGATTTATGAGGACATTTTCAGTGTCCCCATAATTCAAAATGCTTATAAATCATACAGAGTGAGTTTTTTGAGGGAAAGTAGAAATGCACCGTCTCCTGTGAGGGCTAAGTTTAGGTGTAGGGTAGGTGTAGGGCAATAGCACATACAGTTTGTACAGTATAAAAACCATTACGCCTATGGAGAGTCCCCGTAAACCATAAAAACCAACATGTGTGTGTGTGTGTGTGTGTGTGTGGTGTGTATGTGTGTGTGTGTGTGTGTGTGTGTGTGTGTGTGTGTGTGTGTGTGTGTGTGTGTGTGTATGTGTGTGTGTGTGTGTGTTCATAAAGCTCAGGTCAAAATAACACTGCAACAGGAGACAATTTTTCCAAACTACTTAAAGATGCCGTTCACCTAAAAAGTCCCGTTCTGTCATCATTCTGTCATCAGCAGAAAGTTCACGCTGCTCCTCTTCAAACAGCGAAGACAACAGAAGCTCCAACATGTCTGAATGCCATGAAAGAAGCGCGTACGACACAATCTGTGCGGAACAGACTAAATCTGCGTCACATTCATTATAGAAATGACTCTGATCTGAACGGCATGACGTCAAACCTCTGTTTCTCCGCTGAAGAGAGGAAGCCAGACGAGTAAACGGTGACAGAACGAGTATTACTTTAGTTCAGCGAGACGTTCACAGAGTTTCTCCTGAAAGAAACACGTGACACTATTATTCTCGTTAACACTGTAATGAGCACTGGATCAAACCACGTCTGGAGAAACGTCACTATGTTCTGAAAATTAACTAATGATATGAAAGACTTCAAGATTTGAATACAATGGAGAAGAGCTCAGTTTAAGCTCGGTTTGCTCCAGATTAAAACTCTATTATCAGCAACAAAATATACTTTATCTGACCAAAATATATGTTCAATGTATGCTGTAAACAGTGAAGCTCAATGAAATATATTTATGAAGTAGAAAATATATTTAGTTTCAACCTTCATGCATTAACATGTATTACAAAATATATTTCAGGTAAAATAAAATCAATCAATAAATAATATATATATATAAATAATGAATATGTACTATGATGATCATATCACAGTATAAATCTCAAGTTTAAACCTTCATATGTATATTCCTATGTGGGGGGGGCATGTTTTCTCAAATCATGAAATGTATTTAGCTTCAACATACAATAAATATATGAAAATGTATTTCAGGGGTAAGAAAATAAATGTTCAATCTTAAAGCCTACATTTAGGATAAATGCAAATGTGGATTGAATAACCCGCTAGAGACAAAAAACAAAATGTATAATGATCTAATAATTAACTCATTTATTTTTTTATATATTGTAATATTCCACAAAAAAATGTTATCATGTGTTATAGAAAACAAATTAAGGTTTTCTTCAAATTACACAATTGGTCTTTTTTCACCCTGGAAGTGAAATATATGAAGGGAATAATGCGTTTAAAAATATATGGCCAAAAATATATATTGGTAGAAAATATACTTACATAAATATATTTTGAAACACATTTGATCAAAGCTAAGTTTTTTGTATATTTTTAAATATACAGTTGTGGTCAAAAGTTTACATGCACTTTGTAGTATCTGCAAAATATTAATTATTTTACCAAAATAAGAGGGATCATACAAAATGCATGCTAGTTTTTATTTAGCACTGACCTGAATAAGATATTTCACATGAACATTTTTGACAACAAATATGTTTTAGCGTGTAGGATGAGGACACGTGTGCTAAGTGAAAACTAATGTCTGGTGATGTTTTTTTCCGATCAGCGACAGACAGCAGTGACAGTCTGGTCCGTTTGGACGGGATCCACGCGCTCATCTGAGGCATTCTGGGTAATAAATGGCAATGAAGGAATGAAGTGCTGCAGAAAGGCGGTTTATGACTGGAACGGCCGCTGGTGAACGGTGGAGTAATTCAGGACAAACGGAGGATTAGAAACACTAATGCCAACATGACACGAGCCTATTAATACTGGATTCCCTCAACATCAATCCATCAGCCACAGCTTCAGTCGTCCCTGCTCGTTACACACAGACACACGCACGCACGCACGCACGCACGCACGCACGCACACACACTACCTCTCTCACACACACACACACTCACACACTCACTCACTCACTCACTCACTCACTCACTCACTCACTCACTCACTCACTCACTCACTCACTCACTCACACACACACACACACACACACACACACACACACACACACACACACACACACACACACACTCTCTCACACAGACACACACACATGCACACACTCTCTCTCTCTCACACACACACACACACTCTCTCTCTCACACACACACGCACGCACACACACTCTCTCACACGCACACACACACTCTCTCTCTCTCTCTCTCTCTCTCTCTCTCACACACACACACACACACACACGTTAATCAATTATTGAGTATGTACTTGTTGCTTAATCAGGTTTTGCTCCATTCTGGTGAAGAACATCAATAACACGGTTCATGATCCAGTCAGTTGCTGTTGGATATTTCTCCTGATTGATTTTTCAGAAATGTGTCACACTGAGTTCAAGATGACTGCATGTGTTTAACATTAAAGGCACTCTATATACAGCAGAACTGTTTGACTAAAATAAACATGTGTACATATTAAACAAATGCTAAATATTGTGTTATTAATTCTTTTATGTTTTATAAAACAATGTTAAATGTAATAAAAATGGGGGGGGGGGGGGTATATAACAATTTAAATGTCTTGACAACTAAATTAAATAAGTTTGGGTTGAAGTGAAAATGGGTTTAAAATAGCAACAATTATTACAAATAATCTACAACATTAAAAAAATACATACATAAATTGTTTAAATTAATAAAAACTACAATACTTTACTATTAAGTAATTATTATTTGTAATAGAAAAGTGCATATTAACATACTATATATATATATATATATATATATATATATATATATATATATATGAATAAATACTATAATAAAATAAACAACAACATTTATTTTCTTCCAAAACAATCCTAACAGCTAAAATGTTTGAATATAAATATTTCAATTCAAACTAATGGTGTAAAATATTTTTTTCTGCTAAAAACTGGATAATTTTAGCTCCCATTAATATTTATTTACAGAAAACAACTTTTGATTTTCTAATATTCATCTTTGGCCCCCTGCGTTATTGCCCTTTGACCCTTCATCGGTCTCATTAATTTCTCCAGTCCAACAGATCCAAACAACCTGCTGCCACGGCTAATTAAAACACAACCCAAATTAATAGAGCCTTCTGTAAACGAGCAAGCTGGAGAAATGACCCAAACGGGACGTATGCTGCTCATAATTCACCAGAAATACTGTAGAATACAGAAATATTCCTCTTTTCTGAAACGGTCTCTGTGTACAGTATTCAGACACACACTCCTGCATACAGTCTATCTCAAATACACGCTGCTCTTCTGAAGTACAGTTCCCGGTTCGGTCTGTAGATCCGAATCAAACCTCGGCGCGGCTCTGGACCGGATCAGACGTGGTGCATCGTAATGATCTGATTTTAAAGCAGACTCCAGCAGTCTCTGATCTGCCTGCGCTCTCGTTTGCACATCTTAATGAAGCGTCGGAGCGTCACACTAACTCAACCGGCTTCAGCGTTTCATACCGGGATCAATACCTGCCGCCGCCACAAATTAACAGCCTCTACATTGATCAAAGGGGAATTAAATATTAATTAGGGTGAATGGACAGAGTCAAGGGACATCCACAAATCACATTTCATTTCTCCAGTCCAGCAGATCCAAACAACCTGCTGCCGCGGCTAATTAAAACACAACCCAAATTAATAGAGTCTTCTGTAAACGAGCAAGCTGGAGTGGAATTACTGTACAAAACAGAAATATTCATATTCTCTGCAACTTGACTGTTGCTGTTAATGTTAGAAATAAAAACGGTCAACATGACAGCCACGGATCTCAATATTTCGCTTGATATTTTTTATATTTTAGTAGAATTATTTTACAGAAAATTATTACAGCTTGAAATAAAATTTAAATGAAAACTGAAATAAAAAATAAATAATTTTACGTAATACTAGTAAAATATTATATATTTTACTGTATTTTTTCCCCCTAGAACTCAACTTCTACAACTTAACTGTTGCAATGCTATACAAAATTACAATAAATTGAAATAAAAAACAGTGTTGTTTTCTGTCAGTAAGACCTGCATATTTTTGCTTCATATTTTCTAGATTTTAGTACCTTGGTTTTAAATCAAATTTTGATTTTAAAGCATGTGCATTACTGTATTTTCCAGGAATATTTGTCAATATATATATTAATAGATTATGATAGATATATTAAAGCAGATGAAACACCTGGACTTTTAATGAAAACAATTATTAAAGCTGTTAATATGGACACCGAGTCACATTAATGTCCCACTTTTTCAGTATTTTATATGTTCATTTAAATATAGCTGAAATATGGTATATTATACAAATTGATGTCAAATCTAAAATTGGAAAGTGAAAATAAGTTTTGGTTGAAGTGCTAAAATTTATATATTTTTTATCAAATAAAAACAGAATAAAAAAAAATTAACAAAAATGACAAAAGCAAATCACAAAATTATTAAAACTTAAACTAAAAATGGAAAACTAAAAACTTTCAGTAAATATATATATATATATATGTATAATACTATATGTATTTACTAGAACACAATGTTACTGTTACAATTGTTTAAACAAATAAGTTGTTGTTTTTAGAACTCTATTCTAAAATTCTATTGTATTCTATTCTAAACTCTATTGTACTCTATAGATATTTAATGTATTTTAGTATAATTATCTTGATCTTTAAAAACACAACCTGTTTGATTTTTAATTAAGAGTCCAAGAAAGTGTAAAAGTGATCTAAATAATAATAATAAAAAAGAAACAAACAAACACTTTTCTGTCGTTATAAGTGGACACGGGGGAATAAATGCTGCAAGTTCTGACCTCTTGAACACTTTCTGGTTGAAGAGCAGCGGTTCAGCATGATTTGACAGATGTTTGTCATTTTAAGTTTTAAATCTGCATCAAAAACCTCTTAATATCAAACGGCTCAATCATCGCTGAGACTCTGAGCCGCTGCTGTCACAGCCACCAGAGCCACTCTTATCTCGCTTCTGGCGCTCGCTCCGGGAGAAATAAAACCCGCTCGCTTGCTGCCAGCATTTCAGGAACTGCAACATAACACAGAGTTTGTGTCTGAACACTGAACGAGCATTTCAGCCATTCTCTGACGCAGCACTTCACAGACATACAAGTGAGCGGGGGGGGGGGGGGGGGGGGGGGGATTAAAGTGACTTAATCATGAAGAGTGCAATTTAAATTAAAAAGTTAATATTAATGGCCTATAAATTCTCTAGCGGTCAGCATACAGTTGATTTTAGACCTTTGTTTTTAATGATATATGCTAGGATTGTGGTGTAAGAAAGAAAGAAAGAAAGAAAGAAAGAAAAAACAAAGAAAGAAAGAAAGAAAGAAGGGAGGAAGGAAGAAAAGAAGAAAGGGAGGAAGGAAGAAAAGAAGAAAGAAAGAAAGAATGAAAGAAGGAAGGAAGAAAAGAAGAAAGGAAGAAAGAAAGGAAGGAAGGAAAGAAGGAAGAAAGAAAAGTAGGAAGAAGAGAAGGAAGGAAGAAAGGAGGAAGGAAGAAAAGAAGGAAAGAAGAAAAGAAGAAAGGAAGGAAGGAAGGAAAGAAGGAAGAAAAGTAGGAAGAAGAGAAGGAAGGAAGAAAATAAGGAAAGAAGAAAAGAAGAAAGGAAGGAAGGAAGGAAAGAAGGAAGAAAAGTAGGAAGAAGAGAAGGAAGGAAGAAAAGAAGGAAAGAAGAAAGGAAGGAAGGAAGGAAAGAAGGAAGAAAAGTAGGAAGAAGAGAAGGAAGGAAGAAAGGAGGAAGGAAGAAAAGAAGGAAAGAAGAAAAGAAGAACGGAAGGAAGGAAGGAAAGAAGGAAGAAAAGTAGGAAGAAGAGAAGGAAGAAGAAAAGAAGAAAGGAAGGAAGGAAGGAAAGAAGGAAGAAAAGTAGGAAGAAGAGAAGGAAGAAAGGAAGGAAGGAAGGAAAGACGGAAGAAAAGTAGGAAGAAGAGAAGGAAGAAGAAAAGAAGAAAGGAAGGAAGGAAGGAAAGAAGGAAGAAAAGTAGGAAGAAGAGAAGGAAGGAAGAAAGAAAGGAAGGAAGAAGAGAAGGAAGGAAGAAAGGAATCAATAAGGAGCCAGAACGCATGTCTGTTTTTAAAGCAAAACAACACAAAATGTTGCATAAACATTGCATTGCAATAAGCAGGGACTTATGCAGAACATTAGTTCAAACTCAAATAGAATTGACTCAAAAACTGTTAATTTGCCCTTTTATCTCAGGATGAATGTGATGAAAATGGATTGCATTAATAAAATAAAATATTAAAATACAAAAACAGTTATAAAATAATACAATAAAAAAAAAAAAAATGTAAGGCTCCAAAAAGCCAGATAGTATTTTCCCTTTGAACATCTAAACAATGTTGCATAAAAATTTAAAAATTGGCAAAAAACTGCAGCAAAACAATGCATTTGAGATGAAATATTAATCATAAAAATATCCTGGTGGGGCTTTTATAATAACTCGATTATAACTCTATAATTCTGTATGTGTAACGGTCTAATCTCGAGTCTGAATACTGGAATACAGTACAGTATAAAGTTCTATCCAACATCGCATCAGGTCTGTCACCCGAGCCAAAAGAAGCCCTTCTGCTTGACCTGGCCGCGCGGATGGATTTATTCTGGGTCAGCTGGGAAATACTGTATGTGAGTCGAGCGGATTACAGCGCCAGTGAGAGCAGATGAACACACACATTCATAAAGACCATCATATTCCCTCACTCCAGAGATTCATGAACTTTACACACGATTAGAGTCCATGACGATCAGCCAATCATTTCAGTAATACAAATACTCTGAAATAAAACTTAACATTTCATACTAGAACTTGTATTAAGGTGGAAGAGAATCAGGTTTGAACAGCGATCAGTGACACATCAAAACAGTATTTAGTGTTTGAATTTTGTGATAAAATGTGCCGGATTTGAAAGCTGAGACTGTTTCTTTTAGAAGTCTCAAAGCACACACAAAGCTCTGTTATTATTGGATGGAAGGCACATTACAAATAAAGGAAAATCGTGGATCTGGCTACCCTGACTTAAAGGGACAGTTCCCAAAAATGAAAATTCTGTCATCATTTACTCGTCCTCATGTTGTTGCAAACCTGTATGATTGTTTTCTTCAGCTGAACACCAAAGAAGATATTTTGAAGAATATTAGTAACCAAAAAGTTGACGGTAGCCATTGACTTCCATAGCATTTTGTCTACAACCATCAACTATTTGGTTACTAACATTCTTCAAAATATCTTCTTTTGTCACACAGGTTTGGAACAACTTGAGGGTGAGTAAAAATCTCAGAATTATCATTTTTGGGTGAATTTAAACGACGGGTGATTCATCGAGTCAAATAGAACATGCATCAACTGCACTATTTTTAAAGTGAGATTGTGTTATAATTGCGTTATATTTGGCAACCCTAAATTCTAGAGACATTTCCTTCATAGATAAGCTGCAATCTGACACATATTTCCACCTCCTTTTGATTGATAGCATAAACCGATACTGATTATCGGCCGATATATCGGTGCACCCGTCGGTTTCGATCATCTGTGGCTTCAGGATGTGATCGGTCAGTAATGCTCTCTCTCACCTGTGGGCGTGGATGTCCGGAGACCAGGCAGGTGAGCTCGAGCGTCTCTCCCTCTCGGATGGTGTAAACCCTCTCAGAGTAACGCTCCTCCTCCACGTTACACGCGTGACCCGAGTGCACGATCCGGACGGTAGGAGGCGCTGTGAAGAGAACAGACGGAGAGCATCACAATCATTCATGATTCCTTCACGTTTAAAGCTTTTTCATGTGTATTTACTGATTTGTGGCTGTGCTTTATTTCTGCTCATGTATCAGCTGCACATCTACTGTATGCTGCACTGTAAACATTACTATACTCTACAAGAGTAAAAATGCAGTTAACGGTAAGTTTTACACGAGGAAAACTGTATTGTAATAGATTAAACCTTACATTTCATGTTATTTTGTAGTAAAATACTGTTAAATGTAGCATTTTCGAAAAGTAACAAAAAAATTATGTCATAGTTAAGAGTGACAAACTGAAATCACATATAACTATATAGATTTGTTTTTATTTACATTTAAGTTTGTAGTACATTAAGTTAAAATAATATAAGACATATTGTAACTAGCTGAATTAAATTCAGTTTTTTATTTTAACTAACTTTTTTATTATTATTGTTTCCATTTTAGCTACATTTACTGTATAACAATACTTAAAAAAAGGCTGTTAAATTTACTGGATTCAAATGTAATCTACAAACAAAATGAACATTTTAAACAGAAGCATACATCTTGTTCTGCAAATATATTTACACATGTATTGTTTTTTACAGAATTATTGTGTTAACCACAGCTGTTTTTCTCTACAAAAACAACAGGATTGTGTTTTTCACACTGAAGAAAGCAGCATTTGGTTTGCAGGTTGATATCTGCTACCAATTCAACAGCATTAAGGTTTTATATGACCAAAGAACATTAGCGAGCATCACACACGCTGCTGAGCTCTATGACACATTTTATGGAGAAATACATTTATTTAGTTTACTTGCATCACAGAATGCATTCATTAATATCGCCTCATTCAGCATGTTGTTTTACGGATGTCTTTGCATTTAAGTGTGTAAAAGGCCAGTGAGAGACGACAAGAGCACGAGGAACGCTGAACACTTTTGACCCAGCAGACACTTCAGATCATTCGTCTGTTACGCCCAAGAGCTCTTTAAGTAACTGTGTGTGAACTGATAGTTGTGTTTGCTCAGACAGATCAGTAATGTCAGAATGAAGTATATACTGTGTGTGTGTGTGTGTGTGTGTGTGTGTGCGTGTGTAATTGCGTGTGTGTAAGTGTGTGTGTGTGTGTGTGTGTGTGTGTGTGTGTGTGTGTGTGTGTGAGAGAGAGTGAGTGAGTGAGTGTGTGTGTGTGTGTGTGTGTGTGTGTGTGTGTGTGTGCGTGTGTAATTGCGTGCGTGCGTGTGAGTGAGTGTAAGTGTGTGTGTGTGTGTGTGTGTGTGTGTGTGTGTCTGTGTGTGTGTGTGTGTGTGTGTGTGTGTGTGTGTGTGTGTGTGTGTGTGTGTGTGTGTGTGTGTGTGTGTGTGTGTGTGTGTGTGTGGTTCACAGCTATTCAATAACGCAGAGCGTGAAAATGGCAGTGAAGATACTGGAGGGATGCAATGAACCGAGCAGATCTGTCCAACACAGCCAGCAGCAATTAAGATAAATTTGGACAAAATAAAAAAATTAAAATATATAGTATATGGAAAATATTTATAAAAAAATGAAATAAAAAAGCATGATAATAAATAAATAAAAACAATAGTTAATAAAACAATTGTGTGTGGGGGGGGGGGGGACTTAACATCCAAGCATTCTTCAACTGCTCAGTCCACATATTAAATATTAATATTAATTAATTAAATTAATTAATAAAAAAATGAAATGTATAAAAACAAATATTAGAGAAAAACAAATATGTATAAAAATGTAAAACACATAAAACATATTTTTTTTTAACTAATAAGAAAAACTCATTAAAAAAAATACAACTAAAACTATCCCACACATTCTCCAAACAGCTTGTTCACTGTGGGATGTAGAAATCTATTCCACACGAATCCTTTCTAGAGAGACAGTAGCTGTTAAAACCGTTCAACATAGAAACGCAAGAACCAGAGACCAGGCCACATATGAAGAACAAATAAAACAACACGTTTCAGTATCTTTGCTTGTACGGTCATTAAAGTCCTAAATTACAATCACATTCAGTCCTTATTTAACTCATAAGTAAAATTTATTCTATGGAACACAATTAACAGATGCTGATTATTTCCACGCAGCAGACGAAGACCGTCTTTACAATGCAACAGCATGCAGAGGCTTGAGTAATCTCGACCGATATCGAGGTGAATTGCTTCTTTGATCAATCATCCGGCACGATCTGTTTCCATACAAATCACACTAACACTGTGCCGCGTGTCTTTGAAGCCGCGCGTGTCTTTGAGGCCATTTGATCCGTTTACTTTAAAGTGCAAAAAAGTCATTAGAGCAGAAAGGTGCTGCTTCCCTTTCATGCATTTAGAGTCGAATTAAGGTTTGATGTTTTTGCTCCTGCATCAATGCGCTCATTTACATCTCAAGCAGAAACACGAGCATAATTTATCCAGATATTCACTGGGAAACACAAACGTGGCAACAGTCAGTCATCCCAAAGGCTTAATGTGTTATTTTTAGCACACGTTTGTGTTTGACAAAGCAAAGTCAAGAGAAATTAATTATGTGGATGAGAGGAACTCCAGCAGACGATGACACGATTACTGGCCAGTGTTGAGGAAGTTACTTTTAACAGTAATGCATTACAATATTGTGTTACTCCCTAAAAAAGTAACTAATTACGTTACTCAGTTACTTTTTAGGGAAAGTAATGCGTTACGTTACTTTTGCGTTACTTTTTAAATACGAGCAGGGCTTGATTGTTTGTTTTTAATACAAGAAGTTATATTTATAGCAAATATAAAAGCCTTTCACACCAAAAAGTGTCCTGAATAAACCTCAGACTGAAGGACGAGTAAATCACGTCTGTACAGAAGAACACAGGAGAAGTTCAACACTCTTCAGCAATAAAACACAATGATAGTTTATCTAAAGTCATGTTTATTATTATTATGATTGAACTGATCATCAAAGATCAGCAAACACATCGTTAATAAAATGAGATTAGATATATTTGTGTTGTTTAACATATTTAATTATTGCAGGTTTGTGTCATATTCTGAGTTTGTATTTCACTGTTTTAATTCATTTTGATGAATACTGAATCTGTTTTTTGTGAGTGGGATGAATTAATACACATTCATATTTAGTCTACTACAGTAAGATCATGTTCACACAGCTAAAATGAAAACGATTAACATTGTTTAACATTTCGATAAAAAAAAAAAAAAAAAAAAAAAAAAAAAACTGCTTGACCTCTATAGAGTTGTGTGAATGGATAGAGAGAGAGAGAGAGAGAGAGTTTAACACACTTTATTCAATCATTGAGTTAATAAAAAAATGCTTATTGTAACATAGTAGAAAAGGTCAACGTTTCTTCTACAACTGTACAAATAGCTTCTTTAAAACACCATTTATACCCAAAACTTTCTAAATCATTCATCATTTTATGGAACTTACAATTAATCATAACCCTTGATTTTACCAGATTTTTAAAAACTATTACCACATGTTGTTGTCTTTCTCTGCCTTCTATTTTGTTTTTTTCTGCTTATATAAACAGCAAGTTTAGCTTGTCCAATTAAAAAATTAAACAATTTACTTTTTATTCTTTGCACCACACTGTACTTAGGGCCAAGAAGAAAAATTTCTGAAGAAAAAGACTCCCCAAACTTCATGAAAACAACATCAAGATAACAAAACAAATCACATAACCTTGAGCATTCGAAAAAACACAGAGAGATAGAGAGAGAGAGAGAGAGAGAGAGAGAGAGGGGGAAAGAGAGAGAGAGAGAGAGAGAGAGAGAGAGAGAGAGAGAGAGAGAGAGAGAGAGATACAGTGGGGCAAAAAAGTATTTAGTCAGCCACCAATTGTGCAAGTTCTCCCACTTAAAAAGATGAGAGAGGCCTGTAATTTTCATCATAGGTATACCTCAACTATGAGAGACAAAATAAGAAAAAAAAATCCAGAAAATCACATTGTAGGATTTTTAAAGAATTTATTTGCAAGTTATGGTGGAAAGTAAGTATTTGGTCACCTACAAACAAGCAAGATTGCGCTCTCACAGACCTGTAACTTCTTCTTTAAGAGGCTCCTCTGTCCTCCACTCGTTACCTGTATTAATGACATCTGTTTGAACTCGTTATCAGTATAAAAGACACCTGTCCACAACCTCAAACAGTCACACTCCAAATTCCACTATGGCCAAGACCAGAGAGCTGTCAAAGGACACCAGAAACAAAATTGTAGACCTGCACCAGGCTGGGAAGACTGAATCTGCAATAGGTAAGCAGCTTGGTGTGAAGAAATCAACTGTGGGAGCAATTATTAGAAAATGGAAGACATACAAGACCACTGATAATCTCCCTCGATCTGGGGCTCCACGCAAGATCTCACCCCGTGGGGTCAAAATGATCACAAGAACTGTGAGCAAAAATCCCAGAACCACACGGGGGGACCTAGTGAATGACCTGCAGGGAGCTGGGACCAAAGTAACAAAGGCTACCATCAGTAACACACTGCGCCGCCAGGGACTCCAATCCTGCAGTGCCAGACGTGTCCCCCTGCTTAAGCCAGTACATGTCCAGGCCCGTCTGAAGTTTGCTAGAGAGCATTTGGATGATCCAGAAGAGGATTGGGAGAATGTCATATGGTCAGATGAAACCAAAATAGAACTTTTTGGTAAAAACTCAACTTGTCGTGTTTGGAGGAGAAAGAACACCATACCTACTGTGAAGCATGGGGGTGGAAACATCATGCTTTGGGGCTGTTTTTCTGCAAAGGGACCAGGACGACTGATCTGTGTAAAGGAAAGAATGAATGGGGCCATGTATCGTGAGATTTTGAGTGAAAACCTCCTTCCATCAGCAAGGGCATTGAAGATGAAACGTGGCTGGGTCTTTCAGCATGACAATGATCCCAAACACACCGCCCGGGCAACGAAGGAGTGGCTTCGTAAGAAGCATTTCAAGGTCCTGGAGTGGCCTAGCCAGTCTCCAGATCTCAACCCCATAGAAAATCTTTGGAGGGAGTTGAAAGTCCCAAAACATCACTGCTCTAGAGGAGATCTGCATGGAGGAATGGGCCAAAATACCAGCAACAGTGTGTGAAAACCTTGTGAAAACTTACAGAAAACGTTTGACCTCTGTCATTGCCAACAAAGGGTATATAACAAAGTATTGAGATGAAGTTTTGTTATTGACCAAATACTTATTTTCCACCATAATTTGCAAATAAATTCTTTAAAAATCCTACAATGTGATTTTCTGGATTTTTTTTTCTTATTTTGTCTCTCATAGTTGAGGTATACCTATGATGAAAATTACAGGCCTCTCTCATCTTTTTAAGTGGGAGAACTTGCACAATTGGTGGCTGACTAAATACTTTTTTGCCCCACTGTAGATAGATAGATAGATAGATAGATAGATAGATAGATTATAAATCATCCAATTTCTCATATCACCTAGCCATGCATGCTCGGGGGACGTCTAAGGTTGTCAGATCATTGGATTGCAATGACACATGTGACTGTAAATCATCTGCATAGCAGTGAAAATGTTTATGCAGATAGATCGTTTCTGAATTGCGATGCCAAGAGTCACAGTAACATAAGTTGAAAACAAAATCGGACCCAGCAGAGAGCCCTGTGGGACACCACGTTTGACTGTAGAAGGGGAGGATAAATCATCTCCAAATATCACCACTGATGTTCTATCTATAATAATTTTTAGCTAAAATAATTTACTAAAGCAAAGTAGCACTGCTGTTATAATGAAAGCTTCTGAAGACAGGCATGTTTTGCTTTAGATTACCGAGAGCAGGAACACGTGTCGTCTCGCGTTTGTGAGCAGATGTGTTCAGTAAACATTCATTCACATGGGACGCAGACGTTTGCTTGGCTTCTCTGAGTGTTTACACTTCTGAGCTTTCTCTCACATGATTAAACTTTAAAAAGCCTCATGTTTGTTTAAATATTTAGCTTGTAAAAATCTCCCGATCCAAGAATCTCAAGATGTGAGCCGTTCTTGAAATGAAATTTGGATTGGGACAAATTCAGAGGTTTATTCTGCAGTTTCACAGCAGCGCTTTGTGTAACGGCCTCATAAAATCCACATAAGCTGAAACATTAGAGACTGCAAACTGAGCAGAGATCACAAGACCGTCAGTCACATCACTAACAGCCCAAAGAGAGAGAGAAAACCGCTCAAACGCTGCAGCAGGAACCGTCAACACACGTGCGTCTGAATCTGTGCTGACACACAGCATTCCCCTCCGTCCCTGCATTTGAATTTGATTTATTTACTTTATTTATTAATTTAATTTAATATTGTATTTTTTACTATATATTTACATCAATCACAAGGCAATATTAATACATATATATACATACATACATACACACATGCATCATTTTGTATTATTATTGCCTTGTGATTGATTGATTGATTTTATTTTAGCATCCCAGTGACCCTGCATTAACACTTATTTATTTCATTTTTTTTTTTTACTTTTATTTCTTATTTAATTTCATATTTAATTTTTACTGTGTTCCTTTATTGTTGCATTTATTATTGCCCGTGATAGATTTATTGTATTTTATTTTTTGTTACATTTTTTATTTATTTAATTACATTTATTTACTTTAATATTTTAATTATTTTATTTTATATTGTATTAATGTTATTATTAATATTAGTATTAGTAGTAGAAGTAGTAGTAGTAGTATTGCCGATTGATTGGTTGGTTGGTTGGTTGATTGGTTCATTGATTGATTGGTTTGTTGATTGGTTGGTTGGTTGATTGATTGATTGGTTGGTTGATTGGTTTGTTGGTTGGTTGGTTGGTTGATTGGTTCATTGATTGATTGGTTGGTTGGTTGATTGGTTTGTTGATTGATTGATTGGTTGGTTGATTATTAGTTGGTCGATTGGTTGGTTGATTGGTTGATTGATTGGTTGGTTGGTTGATTGGTTTGTTGGTTGGTTGGTTGGTTGATTGGTTCATTGATTGATTGGTTGGTTGGTTGATTGGTTTGTTGATTGATTGATTGGTTGGTTGATTATTAGTTGGTCGATTGGTTGGTTGATTGGTTGATTGATTGGTTGGTTTGTTGGTTGGTTGGTTGGTTGGTTGGTTGGTTGGTTGGTTGGTTGGTTGGTTGGTTGATTGGTTGATTGGTTGATTGGTTTGTTGATTATTAGTTGGTCGATTGGTTGGTTGATTGGTTGATTGATTGGTTGGTTGGTTGATTGGTTTGTTGATTATTAGTTGGTCGATTGGTTGGTTGATTGGTTGATTGATTGGTTGGTTGGTTGATTGGTTTGTTGGTTGGTTGGTTGGTTGGTTCATTGATTGATTGGTTGGTTGGTTGATTGGTTTGTTGATTGATTGGTTGGTTGATTATTAGTTGGTCGATTGGTTGGTTGATTGGTTGATTGATTGGTTGGTTGGTTGGTTGATTGGTTTGTTGGTTGGTTGGTTGGTTGGTTGGTTGATTGGTTGGTTGGTTGGTTGGTTGGTTGGTTGGTTGATTGGTTGATTGGTTTGTTGATTGGACGAATTGAGTATTTATTTATTTCATTATTTTCTTTATTAAATAGACTTCAGCATCCGTGTTACTCTAGTTTAATTTGATTTAGTTCTGTGATGGACCAGCCATCCATCCAGGGTGTTTCCCTGCCTTCAGCTCAGATTTGATCTACTTGAACATTAGGCTTCACGCTGAAATATGACACATTATTTTATCAAAAAGAATATACTGGCTCTCAACGGTCTCTATCCTTGATGAAAGTGTTGGTTTAAATCGCACAATAATGAATAAACAGGTTATAGAGGAGATTACAGGAGAAAGATGGGAAATGTCTGTGAATCCTGCAGGTCAGACGCTTCGGATCACGTTCGGTTTGTGTATTCAACAGAAATGAGTAATGTACATGTCCAGAAACCGAAAATACTGCATGCACGTATGTATATTTGATCTACCAAAACATGTTCTGTTTTCCTACAAACACATGGAATTATTGATGGCTGAAGAGTCACGTTTAATAATGCAGCATGTTTATGTAAGCGTCTCGTTCTTTAATCGTCTGTCAGCAACTTTCTTTCCAAACAGGTTTGATAGGAAACGCTGCAGTGCTTTATTTTCAGCAAATTGCACTCAATTGGCCATGTTCATCTCAACACTGTACATCTAAAGCAACACCTTCAATTTGCATTTTAATTATGTGTTGTCTCTTTTAGGAGATTTCAATTTCCCCATCTTTTGTTAACGTCCGCGTTCAGTCCCGCTCCGCTCACAGTGATGTTTTCCTCTGGATGTCACATTATAAAGTCATTAAATGTGTTGCTTTGGCTGTCAGACGCACTACTTAAGATGCTTTTGTCATTTCTCTGATTCTCACAGGATTCGGACGAGACTGAAATCACAAACTACACAATAAACAAAGCTGCTGAAGGAGACCCGCCCGTCTGAACGCAGGAGAAATATCAGACCTTCTAGTACAGACTTTGGTTTATAAAACGACTTTCATTTGCTTATCGGGGAAATTTAAACATTTGTTTTATTTTATTTGTTTCATAATTATATATTACATTTTATTTTATTTTATTTTTTTAAACCAGCTGTCTAAATGCAGAAGATTGATTTAAAAAATACTTTCATTTGTTTATGGGTGGTTGACATTTATTTAATTATATTTAATTTTATTATTTTAAACCAGCTGTCTAAAAGCAAGAGATTGATACAAAAAGACTTGCATTTATTTATGGGTGGTTGAAATGTATTTAATTTAATTTAATTAGATTTATGTTTAACTTTGTTTTATTTTAAACCAGCAGTCTTAAAAAAAAAAAAAAAAAAAATCGTTTGTTATGGGTGGTTGACATTTAAGCATTTATTATATTATGTAATTTTTTTATTTTACATATATATTTAAAACTGCCTGTCTGAACACAGAAGAATAACATATATCTTATTTTAGACTTTTATTTATAAAAAGACTTTCAATAGTTAATGACTGGTTGAAATCTATGCGTTTATTTCATACACTTTTGTTTCATTATTTAATTTAATTATTCTTTTTTATTTTATTTTATTTTAAAATGAAACCAGCCTGTCTGAACGCAGAAGAATAACACCTCTCCTATTATAGACTTTGATTTATAAAAGACGTTCATTTGTTTACGGCTGGCTGACATTTAAAGCAGGAACACGAAAAAAATAAAAAAATAATAAAGAGAACAAGACGTGGACATGATATTGTTTTGATGCACGCAGCTCCAGTTACTCAGAAAAGGTCACTGGTAATTGAATTTTTGTTTTTTCAAATGAATTTATCTCTTAGCATTTATTAGGCTGTAACCTATTGATGAAGAATATTAACCTGCGCTCGCCGAACGGCAGCAACAATGAGACAGAATTAATATGCAGCTTATTGAATCCTAATTCATTCCCTGTCAAAAACAGATCATGATTTAGAAAGGGACTTTTTTAAAACCTGCGTCACATAAATAGTAAAGTGCATTTTATGCAAGGAAATGAATACATTATGTATATTAATTTAATTATTAGTCAAGGAAGCATTAAATTGACCGTAACAACATTTATAATGTTACAAAAGATTTCTATTTCAAATAAACGCTGTTCTTTTGAACTTTCTATTCATCTGTGAATCCTGAAAACTAATTAAATAAAATATTAAACAAATTATATCACATGTCCGCAAGTGTTGTAATTGTTAACTAAAATAAAAACAAAAATAAAAAATAAAAACACTGAAATATAAAAACACTTTAATTTAGTTCATGTTAAAGTACTAAAATAACTCAAACTAAATAAACTTAAACTAAAAACTAAAGTTTAATAAAAACTATACACAAATAAAAAATATTTTAGACATATATATATATATATATATATATATATATATATATATAAATAACAATAAATCTAAATATTTGACTTTAAATATTACCAAACCAGTAATAGTATATCAGTGATACTAAAATAACTGCGATGGACACATTACCGTTCCTCAACACATTTCCCTGCAGTGGAAGTGAAGTATCTTAGTGTTTGGTTTGGATCAGGCCTGTGCTAAGGTTATAGATCATTGACCGGTCGTCAAAGTATCAGTCACTGGACCGGATGATAAGAATGGCACTCAGTCAGTTGTTCAGACAGAGACAGAGACGTTTGTCTTCAGCGGAAACACGTGGCCTGTTTCCAGTCTGAATCCGGCTCTCTGGCACTTCGTTAAATAGCTGGACGCTAACAGACCATCACTGAAGAGTTATGAGCTCAGATCAGCCAATACGGCTCTTATCTGGCTATGCAGACGCCCAAAATACACACAGTCAAGCATAACACACACACACACACACACACACACACACACACACACACACACACACACACACACACACACACACACACACACACACACCAGCACAACACACGCATAAACCTTCACAAACCAGCACAACACATAAATAAACCCACACAAACCAGCACAAAACACACACAAACCGACACAAACCAGCATAAACCCACACAAACCCACACAACACACACAAAACCGACACAAACCAGCATAAACCCACACAAACCAGCACAACACACACAAACCAGCACAGTGGACCAGAGGATCATTAGAAACACTGGACTGTGTGTATTAGAAAACAATGAATTTCACACATATTCATATCACTGTGGAAAACCAAATTATTACTGAATAATTTTTTTTTTTTTTACTTACATTAAACTCTTAAAGGTTATTTGCAGCATCTGAAGTTTAGTAAAGAAAGAAAGAAAGACTAGAGACTGATGCGACTAATAAAAGGATCAGTTAATTCTATAATTCCAGCTCTATTGTCACACAGTAAGACAGCTATCACTGTGGCCCATTACTGACTCATGTTCTTCTCCTGTAACGGAGAACATCCAGCCTCCTGAGCAATAACACTTCCTCACTGAATATATTCTCCCATCAGCCTCAGCGACTTCTCATTGATCCTGGAATAATCGAGTTATTCCACGCGGCTCCTCCAAGAAGACAAACGCGCTCGCCGCCGGATTCAAATGTTCCAAGGCCAATGAGATGACAGGAGAATGAATCTCAAACGGCTGTAAATCTGAGCCGGGGCTCCGTAAACACGCGGCGGACGACCGTTAGTCAAACATCGATGAAAAACCGCCCAACTCGACGACGATAAACAGCTGAGCGTAAGAGAGAGACGCAGAAAAGCAAGCGGGATGGATGAATACAATCATGAACGAAGAGCTGAGAGAAACTGACGATGCTCTGGAAGAGGAGAATCAAACACAAACCAAAGCCCTGTTCACACCAACAACGACACGATGAAGTTATCTTAAAGTCCGGTGGTGTTTTGAAACGAGGAGGCAAAGCGTACACTTTAACATTTTTCTTAATCAAATGTAAATGCATGTCCCAATCATAGTTCAGGTGCTGAAGTTACCTAAACATTACTTACACTATCGGAAAATAGAGGAACGGATCACAGAAGAAAGTCCTGATTAAAGCACGCGATGCATTAACGCAGCTTAGATAAACCTAGAGGACCGTTGGCTAAACGTCTGATGCATATGGAAACACTTCAGGAGTGTCAAAGTCGTCATCGGATTGGTTCGATTATTCAGGATTTCCGGGAGACGTGTGACGTTCCGCCTGGAAACAAAGATGCCGTGGCGCCAAACTCCCTCACGAAAGAAGAAAGCCGTCGTGTTTACAAACGTGACGGCGAACGCTTATCAGAGTAGATTGAATGCTGGATTTTCAAAAGTATGTGAAATATTTAAAGTTTGTGCCATAGAATCTTTGAAATACATCCGAGAGTCGATTATTGTGGCGACATTTCCACGCCCCGAAACCTGACGCTGAACGAAACTAACTGATTGGTTGTTTGACATGTCAGTCAAATGGCCTCATGGGCGGGGCTTAACTAATGAATGCAGCCATATATTCCAGACCTTCAGCCGACAGTCTGAGGGTCTGTCCAAACCAAGATAATCGGGCCGATTTCTCCCCTTCCGACAATCCTAGGTAATGTCCCGGTTATCTTGGTGGATCTAAAGATGATCTTTTCAGATGTTCCTGTGGTGTGAGGTGTGTTAAGAGTGACTGGATCTGCTCGGAAGAACATCAGATGTGCCCCGATCGCGGATCATCAATATTCAACATGTTGAATATTTACGATCAGAAATCCTGCTGTGTGGGGGGTCGGCACAGAGGACAAACGCGCGTTTGATCTGCAGATAATCCAGTGGTGGTCAAAGTACACAGATCAAGTACTTGAGTAAAAGTACAGATACGTATAGTAAAATATTACTCCAGTAAAATTAAAAGTACTGCTTTTTCAATTTTACTCGAGTGAAAGTACAAAAGTACTTAATTTTTTATGTACTTAAGTAAAAAAGTACTGATAGACAGATTTATTTTGCAATTTTATATAGACTACTTTATTTAATTTTATATTAGCACATATTTTTATAATCCTACTGCCCAAAATACCTGGGGTTTCCCCAAAATAACCACTATATAGAGTCAAGATATATATTTTGTTGATATGGACTACGTTGATGAGAGTGATGTAGTCATGTTCACTGTGAAGCTTACACTGCCATGTACCTGAGAGAAAACAGATTTCACCATCTCATTTTCACCAGTAAGAAAAAAGTGTTTTAGAACTTGTTGTTTTGCAGAACGTCAGTTATATATGACATGAGAATTAGGCCTGAAATTAGGAAGAACATTTTAAGGAAAATCTAATTATATTTTCATAATGATTTTTTTTCTTCTCAAACCTTGTCTGTGGTGTAAAAACACCCCTGGCCCAATGCCCCCAGAGGGCATCACTTCCCACTCTGATAATTACTGTAGTTACTATGTTCTGAACATCACATCCTTTCTTTTTCCCTCAGATGGAATCTATCTAGGTGGCTGAATAAAGATATTTGGACTTTATATCTAAACATTTCCTCAACTTAGCACCAGCAAGCTTGTTAGCTAGACAGTTAACATCAGCTAACAATATTAGTTTCAGTATGGTTATGAATAAACATTCATATCTGTCTACTCGGCTAATTGATCTCTAAACAATATAAAAATGTATACTGTTGATAAACAATATAAAAACAGACGTCACATAGGTCTAAATGCATAGCATTTTAATAAAACTGCTAACGTTACAGCAGCGGGGAATATGAACGTGCATGAGTTATTTTATTTAATCTGTGTTATTTTAATGTTTTGTTTTTTGACCTAAAACATAACGTTAGAGACACTGATGTTGATCTGTCTGCATTCAAGCATTTCAGTGGACTTAAATAGATCACCCTTTACGGGAGATTTAGTTCACAAACAACTGACAGTTTTGACCTAAATATTATTTTCAGTTACAATAATTAATCTTAAAATTCGACATTAGTAACTTACTTTTCACAGCATCAGTAGCGCGCCTGCGCGCGCGCGCGCTCACAAGATCTCCCGGTTCTTTACTTGTGAGTTCAGTTCACTGAAGAAGACTCGCTCTAAACGGATCATTTGAATCAGTGACTCGACTCGAGAACAGCTGCAATCGGGTGAATGAATCGTTTGTTGCGATTTGCGAACCGAGGTTCATTGAAAAGAATCAGTTTGTTCATGAATCAGACACCGCTTCTGCGTCTCGGAGCACGTGATGTATCACGTGAGTAACGATATGTTTTATGAAATGTAGTGAAGTAAAAAGTACGATCTTATGCTTTGGAATGTAGTGAAGTAAAAGTAAAAGTTACTCAAAATAAAACTACTCCAGTAAAGTACAGATACTTGAAAAATGTACTTAAGTACAGTAACGAAGTAGTTGTACTTCGTTACTGACCACCACTGAGATAATCACGTGAAACGATCAGAAAACGAGCTGACAGAAGACGGAAACATAACAAACACATGGCGCAGCACAAAAGGATTTGAACACTATCATCGCAATTTCTTACCGCCATAACCAAAGACTGGGACTTTGCCATTACTGTAAAGCCTTAAATGTATTCTTTGAATAATTTGTCATTATTCATACTTGTTTAAGGAAATGTAATTTTCTTATTGCTTTTCTTTTATTTGATGTATTATCGTTTTCTGTTTATTATTGTATTTGATGCAAGTTATATGTTATTGCCCTTGCATGTTCTTTATTCTAAAATTGAAATACAAATAAATAAATCTTGTTTATTCTCCAGTCTGGAGAGATTCTGTGAGGTTTCCCGTGTTCACAGTCCGGACTCTGATCTGTTGGTGTGTGGTATGCTGTCTTTATCACATCGCGGCACACTATAGGAGCAAAACGGTTCAATCTAGGATTAATTTGTCCTCATGTGTGGTCTCTCACATTTTAAAGATCTTATAAGATTTGTTAAATCTTTTAGTGTGTACCCAGCGTAAGATAAACCAGATGCAGTTCTTCAGCGGTTGTTTAGCAAACACAGAAAGCAGGACGGAGATGCTGCGGCACGCGCCAGGAGCACCACGGCAAAGGTGCGATTGCATAATTACATCTATGGAGGAATAATTACACCCTCGCAAATGCGTGTAATTGCTCTGGGACGATCACGCCAGAGCCTAATAACCGCTGGAGGATACGCAGCTAATGAAACACCTCAGACCTCCTTCATTCACACGTCTGACGGCTTCGTTGGGTCAAAAACCCAACGTGTGTCTAAAGCCTGTTTGAGAGATGTGAACATTCAACATTCAACTCCATCAGACGAACGCAGCGATTCTTTCAGCCGTGTTGTTCTGCAACACAAATATGTGACCCTGGAGCACAAAACCAGTCATAAGGGGCAATTTTTGGAAATTGAGATATATATATATATATATGTCATATGAAAGCTGAATAAATGATCTTTTCATTGATGTATGGTTTGTTATGATAGGCAGGGCCGGTTCTAGACATTAGGAGCCCCCCCACCCCCAATAAAAGGCACTTGAAACAAATATGATTCTAACCTTTTTATACAACATTTAACATGCAATTTTGTATATTTTTACTTATACAGTACAAAAATTAGGAAACATTGTGTTTTTGAAAGAAGTCTCTTATGCTCATCAAGCGTGGCTTGATCAAAAATACAGAAAAAAACTATAATATTGAAATGTGAAATATTACAAGATAATGGTTTTCTATTTTACTGTACTTTAA
Source organism: Schizopygopsis malacanthus (assembly GCA_027474115.1). Lineage (NCBI taxonomy): Eukaryota > Metazoa > Chordata > Actinopteri > Cypriniformes > Cyprinidae > Schizopygopsis > Schizopygopsis malacanthus. The sequence goes on along the minus strand of CM049864.1, from coordinate 64,407,313 downwards.
AAATATGGGCATATTTCTATGATGCAAAACTGAATTTTCTTCAGCCATATCTCCAGCCTTCAGTGTCACATGATCAAATCATTCTAATATGCTGATTTATTATCAATGTTAGAAACAGTGCTTAATGTTTATTTTATAACCTGTGATACTTTTTTCTGATGATTAAAAATATGTTACAAATAAATATTTAAGAACAATATAAGTCTTTACTATCACTTTTGATCTTTTTAACACATCCTTGGTGATTACTTTTACCTTACTCAAATAAATGCAGGCGTGATGAGCATAATACATTTCAAAAACATTAGAAATAGTAATGGGTCCAAACTTTTGACATGTACTGTATGAGCATATTAATCTAACTTTATCTAAGGTAATCTCTCTTTTTTGTTTGATGAAGATGTTATTATTATTATTTTGATGTTTAATCTAATTTTACATATTTTAGGCGCGTTCGACTTTAAGCGGCGCTGCATAGAACGTTCAGTGTAAGACATCAAAGTACCGCGAGAGCCATTCGAACACATAGTAACCACCTGCTCTCTTATCGCTCTCGCGGTACTTTGATGTCTTACACTGACCATTCTATGCAGCGCCGCTTAAAGTCGAACGCGCCTATTATCAGATTACTAATATCAATAATATGATATTATGTATTGCATTGTTAAATATGATATATATACACACACAAATCAAGTGGAACACAAAGACACGGTCGCTAAGCAGGAAAAACAATATTTAGTATGAAATTGAGTTTCAGTAATCCTAACCATCAGCCGAATTTAGATGACACCAATGTTTTTGAACCTTTAAAAAAATTATATTGTGCTTGCTTTTTAACTTTGGATACAAACTTCTCTCCGGGGTGTGTAGCTATTTTGCTAGTCAGCTCCCGACGAAATGTCATTCATTGCACGCGCAAATTCAAAGCGTCGCGTCTTGACGCGTCAGCGGCGCTCGCGCTCTTTTAAACTCGTAAATAAAGCAGTGGATTATCTTTCCAGAAATTAAATAGACAGAACAAGATTATATTGAGAATACATTGAAATCACTCCAAAACAGATGAGGACTACTCACACACCTGCATTAGGAGCTGCACTTCTTTGCGTGCCTGTTTAGTCTATCAGCACCTGAAGCATGCGTTCCTCACGCAAATATCCCGAAGACGGGACCAGATGAGAGACAATTCAGCTATATCCAATGAACAATGAGGCTAGTATTTCTATCCGCCTTGACTGGTGGACTGGCATACAGGGGACGTGTTACGGTAATGAGGCCCCTCCTCAAAGGGCCATAGACAATGGCCTGCTCTGCCTAAAGCTAGCGATGATATCTACCGGATCATGGGACAATATTTGGCTGAGATACAACTATCTGAAAATCTGGAATCTGAGCCTGCAAAAAAAAAAACTCTAAATATTGAGAAAATCATATTTAAAGTTGTTCAATGAAGTTCTTAGCAATGCATATTATTAATCAAAAATTATGTTTTGATATATTTATGGTAGGAATATCTTCATGGAACATAATCTTAATATCTAATGATTTTTGGCATAAAATAAAAATGTATAATTTTGAGCCATACAATGTATTGTTGTCTATTGTTACAAATATAGCTGTGCTGCTTATGACTGCTTCTGTGCTCAATTTCTAATTACTAATGAATAAATCAACTACATTTGTATATTTTCTGAAGAAAATAAATGTCAGCACAGTCCCTACATTTAAACTGAAACCGAGGAAACAAACATGATGCAGAATTACAATTTACGATTTTAATGCACGTAGAATTAAAATGAGTTGAAATGCAAATAATAGCCAGAAAAGCATTTACTTTTTAATAGAAGTATCTTTTCAAGGTATTCAATATTAAATATATTGATGCATGTAAATAAAAATACTTAAACACCATTTTAAATATATAAACTGAAACTAAAATGAGATGAATTTAAATTCACAGAAAACTATAACGTTTTTATTTCAGCTAGTTGCCAAGGCAACATTTCTCATTTTTATTTAGTTTAATGTGATGTACTAAAATAACTGAAATTAATATATAGAAAAAAATTACAAGTACAACACAAAAACTACAAAAATGAACACGGAAAATAATGATAAAAAAATACTGATTAATACTGAAAATATTAATAAAAAATATAATAGTATCTCAATGATCATAAACATTTACATGCATTCAGATAAATATACTTTAATTAAAGATCATGCAAAATACAATTTAATGGCGAGTAAAGAATATTTATAATACTAAATGTTCTCAGTTTATCCACTTTTGACCGTTTTACTAAATATTGGACTTCAGTCTTTCTACTTCAAAAGATTAATTAAGTGAGTTTTTTCCTTGGAATCACTTGTGAAATTTCCTGATTAATTGTTCTTTGCTTTTTCAACAGTAAAAGGTTAATGAATGCAATAAATCACTAACAATCTTAATCACTATAATCAGGGAAAAACAGTATAAAAGTGCTCCTGATTCCCAAGAAACACCAGCGAAAGCACATCAGACGAAACATGATTGAATCAGATCTTCCTCTGATAGTGTGTGGATTCGATCTTGAGTCGACGGAGACAAAGCAGCTCACGGTCTGTAACGAGACCTCCACCTACAGCCAGAGAAGCCCTTCCAGCAGAACTGGGTCGGGAACAGTGTTCAGCGCGTGTCGATGTGGATCAGAACAGGCCAAACTACACATGAACAGAACTGTGCTGAAGCTGGAAGACGTTTTCTCCACACAATCCATCAGAAAACACAGCAGGTCTAGACTTTATTACTGTTTTTAACGTTAAAGTGCAAGGTTAGGTGGAAAAACAACCAGATGCAAAGAAAATAAATGTGTCCCTGGAGCACAAAACCAGCAGCACAGCAACACATCTGTAGCAGTAGCCAACAATACATTGTATACATCTTTATTTTATGCCAAAAATCATTAAAGATCATGTTATATCAAGATATTAAGTACATTTCGTACTGTAAATATACTGTATTAAAACAAAATTTTTGATTAGTTAATAAGCATTGCTAAGAATTAATTTTAACAAATGTAAAGATGATTTTCTAAATTTTTCGATTTTTTTTTTAGCACCCTCAGATTCCAGATTTTCAGATATTGTCCGATCGTAACAAACCGTCCCAGGTTACGTATGTAACCCTGGTTCCCCGAGGGAACGAGACGCTGCGTCGAGACGCTAGGGGGAACGCCATCAGCGTTGTCCAGCTCTGAATCATATGTGTAATCAGTCAAAATTGACGGCCAGACGTCAGGTGCGGTGACGTCACGACCAGGATGCTTAAAAGCACGTGATGTGCAGCCGGCGCCAGCTTCCAGGAATGAAGCATAGCTCTAGTAGGGATGCCGGAAGTATGGCCCTGCGACGCAGCGTCTCGTTCCCTCGGGGAACCAGGGTTACATACGTAACCTGGGACGTTGCCCTCCGGGAACATCGAGCTGCGTCGAGACGCTAGGGGAAAGAGATATCCACGCCGCCATACTTGCAAATCCCTGCTTAGTGTGTGGAATGCACAGCTATGGCAAGGGAAAAGACAAGCCAGGGGTGGCTCGCAGAGCCAGGTCGTAGAACCTGGAAAGTTAGGGGCGTAGACCACCCACCAGCGTCACAGATGTCCTGCACAGGTATACCTGCCAGAAGGCCTTGGAGGCCGCCATACCTTAAGTAGAGTGAGCCTTGATTCCCAAAGGCGAGGGGAGATCAGAGGACTCGAGGTCATAGGAGAGCATCCAGATCCACTACTTAGCATAAGCACCCTGGCCTCCACCGGAGGAAACGTATAAAAGAGAGTTTGCCTATTGAAAGGCCACCAAGAGGGGCGTGGTAGGTGCTATAGCCGCCACGTAGACCTTCAGGGTGGAGTGGGCTAACGCTGCGGAGAAACGGGCCTGCGAGAGCTCCAGCACTGTCTCAGCAGGCAGTTAACTGGATCAAGCTGGCGGTCTCCGCACCCGGAGTCTCAACTTCAGGGCGTACAGTTTCCTTATTGAGGGAGCTCTAGATTGGAGGATGGTCTCAGCAACCTCAGTTGAGAGACCAGAGGCTATGAGTTGTGCCCCCTCGGGAGCCACACCCATAGTTCCACAACTCCGAGCGGGGGTGAAAGATCATGCCCGCTGCCAGTGAGAGGAGATCCCTCCTGACGGGAATCCCCCATGGAGAGCCGTCGAGGAGAGAAATCGGGTCAGAGACTATACTCGGCCCGGCCAGAACAGGGTTTTTCAATAGAAGGACCCCGTCCATGCGCACTCTCTCTAGAACTCCCAGGAGCTGAGCGATCGGGGGAGGCGTACAGACGAAGCCTCAGCCACGATTGTACCATAGCATCCAGCCCCTTAGCGGAGCTGGATGTCTGCCTCGACAGGATGGCTGCTCCTTTACGAAGGGAAGAACCCGATATTAATACGCTTTGCCCCCAAAGCACATTTCAGGAACTTCCTGTGATGGGGAAGGAGTATGCATCTTTAGATCGCTCGTGACCACCAGTCCTCGGATCTGGTGAGAGACACGTGCTTGAAGAGAGCTTTCTGAACTTCAGTCGTGTGACTGAGCGGTTCAGTTAGCTTAGATCTAAGACGGACGCAACCCCTTTCCCCGGAACAATGAAGTACGGCTGTAGAACCTGAACTCTTTGTCTAGAGCAGGGACCACCTCGATGGTCTCCTCCCTCAGGAGAGTGCTCACTTCTTGTTCCATTACCAGAGCCTGCTCGCCCGTAGAAAGGCTGTGGCAGAGCGCCACATAGCCTTGTTCTACAGTGTGCGTGACCCATCGAGACCCATTTGGCAGCAGTTCCACGCTGCCGAATAGTCTACTAAGGGAACCAGTCTCTCGAGACTGGTCTCTGGTGTACTTAGAGCGGCTAGCTCGGTGCCCTGGAACGGAGGACCGGCAGGGGATGGCTGATCTAGCTGCTCTAGAGACCCCCGAAGGGGTGGCGAGCCTCCCAGCTCCGCTACATTTCTGGGCGGAAGAGACTGAGAGAAACGCTCGCTGGAGACCGCTGCGCCCTGGAACACGGCAGGGTTAGCAGACTGATCTCCTGAGGGCACTGAGGAGAGACGGGCACCGTGTAATGCGGTGTAAACCGCTCTTCCCCAGAGGGGCCTGCCCTCATAAGTCCTGGGATGTAGCATCAGGACTGCCTTAGAAGTCTCCTATTGGAAATGACGGTCCTCAGACCCGCGTCATCTCTAGGAAGACTAAGGAACCAGAGTCTGCTCAGGCAGGACCCAATAAGACACGCTTGGCAAGGGCTCCCACACCGCCAGATGACTTACTAAGGGAACCAGTCTCTTGAGACTGGCCTCTGGTGTACTTAGAGCGGCTAGCTCGGTGCCCTGGAACGGAGGACCGGCAGGGGACGGCCGATCTAGCTGCTCTAGAGACCCCCGAAGGGGTGGCGAGCCTCCCAGCTCCGCTACATTTCTGGGCGGAAGAGACTGAGAGAAACGCTCGCTGGAGACCGCTGCGCCCTGGAACACGGCAGGGTTAGCAGACTGATCTCCTGAGGGCACTGAGGAGAGACGGGCACCGTGTAATGCGGTGTAAACCGCTCTTCCCCAGAGGGGCCTGCCCTCATAAGTCCTGGAATGTAGCATCAGGACTGCCTTAGAAGTCTCCTAAGGGAACGACGGTCCTCAGACCCGTGTACTTAGAGCGGCTAGCTCGGTGCCCTGGAACGGAGGACCGGTAGGGGACGGCCGATCTAGCTGCTCTAGAGACCCCCGAAGGGGTGGCGAGCTTCCCAGCTCCGCTACATTTCTGGGCGGAAGAGACTGAGAGAAACGCTCGCTGGAGACCGCTGCGCCCTGGACACTGGCAGGGTTGGCAGACTGATCTCCTGAGGGCACTGAGGAGAGACGGGCACCGTGTAATGCGGTGTACACCGCTCTTCCCCAGAGGGGCCTGCCCTCACCAGTCCTGGGCTTTGGCATCAGGACTGCTTCAGAGGCCTCCTATTGGAAATGACGGTCCTCAGACCTATGTCATCTCTAAAGAAGACTAGGAACCAGAGTCTGCTCAGGCAGATCCCAATAAGACACGCTTGGCAAGGGCTCCCACACCGCCAGGTGACTTACTAAGGGAACCAGTCTCTTGAGACTGGCCTCTGGTGTACTTAGAGCGGCTAGCTCGGTGCCCTGGAATGGAGGACCGGCAGGGGACGGCCGATCTAGCTGCTCTAGAGACCCCCGAAGGGGTGGCGAGCCTCCCATCTCCGCTACATTTCTGGGCGGAAGAGACTGAGAGAAGCGCTCGCTGGAGACCGCTGTGCCCTAGAACACTGGCAGGGTTAGCAGACTGATCTCCTGAGGGCACTGAGGAGAGACGGGCACCGTGTAATGCGGTGTACACCGCTCTTCCCCAGAGGGGCCGGCCCTCAAGGCCCTGCATCAGGGCGTTCTGGCCAAAGACTATCGATCCGCAGATCCGTCTTCGGCCCGGGCGCGTCACTCTGACTCCGATTCTGGCGAGTACGAGAAGTGACATTCCCCGAATAAGGAGCTGGAACACAATTAGGGCTGCTCCGCCCAGCAGCCCAAGCTGACCACCTCAACCTCCTTGGAGGAAGAGAGGTAAACATTGTGCTCTCACTTGAGAAGTATCCCAAGAGGCTCTTGTATGTCATATACAATATATAATTGTATATATTTCTCTACAATATATATATATATATATATATATATATATGTATAAATATATATCTAACTTTCATAGTCGGATAAAATGCATAGTTAATTATTCAAAATTAAATGCAGTCAAACACCCAGACAAGTAAACACGGTCTGAAAGTGCATAAATGAACCGAGAATCACCATAATGCGCGCGTTGCCGAGGCAACGCGCGAGCCGCTCGGAACAAAACAAATAAATCTTCTTGGAGAGAAACTGCTGCAGATTAGCGCACTCTCACTCAAGGGGGAAGAACTACAGCTTAGGCTTCCGCCCCGGGAGAGCGCTAGACCTGGGGAATACAGGTGGAAATAGGGCGAACCCGTCTCCAACCCGTCCGCCAGATCTATGTGCGATCCCCGTGATCTCACTCGCCGCGGTGCCTCAGCAGCAGCGGGAGCGCGAGATTTCATAGGCGCGGACACACTCCTCGGAGCGTGCCCGGCGGGAGCACAATGCATTGCAGCGGACGCTGGATCTGATGGGAAAAGAAGATAGGGGATCACCCGTCTTAATCTTCCCATCTAATCCATCTGCGAGCACAGCCACTGCTCCGCCTCAGCGGCAGCGTGGCAGGTGCTGCGAGGAGCGCAGGTGAAAACTCCCTCCTCAAAGAGAGTTTTCGCCTCCAGCCAGATCATCGCAAAAACTGTGTGTATACCGAGAGCGCTAGACCTGGGGAATACAGGTGGAGATAGGGCGAACCCGTCTCCAACCCGTCCGCCAGATCTATGTGCGATCCCCGTGATCTCACTCACCGCGGTGCCTCAGCAGCAGCGGGACTGGGAGATCATAGGCGCGGACACACTCCTCGGAGCGTGCCCGGTGGGAGCACAATGCATTGCAGCGGACGCTGGCTCTGATGGGAAAAGAAGATAGGGGATCACCCGTCTTAATCTTCCCATCTAATCCATCTGCGAGCACAGCCACTGCTCCGCCTCAGTGGCAGCGTGGCAGGTGCTGCGAGGACGCAGGTGAAAAACTCCCTCCTCAAAGAGAGTTTTCGCCTCCATTCAGAGAGGAACACACAGTCTGTAACATGATCTACTTTCGCCCTCATTGGCCTTCGATATGTCTGCTTCTAGTCTTTCTTTGCCTATCTTTTTAAGAATAACTTTCTTATTTCCTATCTTGATAGTAACAGACTCACAGAACACAATCGACTGACACACACAGAGAGCTTTGCTGAATGACAAAAAGCTGGCGCCGGCTGCACATCACGTGCTTTTAAGCATCCTGGTCGTGACGTCACCGCACCTGACGTCTGGCCGTCAATTTTGACTGATTACACATATGATTCAGAGCTGGACAACGCTGATGGCGTTCCCCTAGCGTCTCGACGCAGCTCGATGTTCCCGGAGGGGAACATGCATTAATGTAAAGATTATTTAATCAGCTTTCAGATGATGCATAAATCTCAATTTCTAAAAATCCACCCTTATGACTGGTTTTGTGCTCCAGGGTCCACAAAATATAAAATATTAAGTTATTAAAGAAAAGATAAAATCATTACCAAACCAGCCGCATGTAAGAGACCTCCATCTAATGGGTGGATGAAAGCAACTAAATATTGCATGTTTAGAGATGAAAATATTCCATCAGTCCTTTACTTTAATTAAAACAAAGACACACATTTTCCCATTTTAATTAAAAAATATTATTTGACTTGTGTAACAGTAACTTGAATGAAACGCTGGCAGTAAAAATATCTCAAAAATACTTCGAGATGCACAATTGTATAAGAAAAGACTTGTTTTTAGAGTATAAATACTGAATTAATTTGTATTTAAACATTGTTAGAGTTTTCTTGTTAAGAAACTGTGCTAAAACAGTCAACACATGCATACTGTATACTGATGGATTTCCTTTCATGTTTAATAAAGAAAATTCACTTTTTAATTAAATCACCAAACAAACCACATGAAAATCATCAGATCAGGGACTAAATGAAGTTTAACATGATATTTCTGCATCTAATTGGGGTGAATGACAAAGAAATCACACATTCAGGGATGAAAATATTCCATCAGTCCTTCACTTTCACCAATGACACCTTTTCTGAGAGAAATGTGACACTTTCATTTTAATAATCTGTCTCTTTAACAGCATGACGGAAAAATACCCAAAAACATCAAACTAAAGAAATTTACTTCAGATGAGAAATTGAATGATAGAATACTTTTTACTAAACGTATAACTTATGAATTAAGTTGAATTTTAAATCAATCGTTTGGGTTACGTTTCATTAAAACCACATTTCTGCATCTAATTGGAAGAATACAAAACAAAAATACGCCAAAAAAAAAAATCACATGAAAATATTTCATCTTTTTTTTTAATAATCTGTGTAACAATGTATGTATGTTTAGCAAAAGCCTGAAAATAAAATAGCTATACAAATATTAATAATTGTAGAGGGAAAGCATATTTTGAGAGAATAAACACTGAATTGTTTATTTTTAAGTTAAAAGAAATTTAAATGAAAAGGAATTTATTTGAGATTCAAAATTGTATAAGATAATATTGCTTTGAGAGCATAAATATAGAATTAAGTTTATTTTTAAGTTAATTTTCAGGGTTTAGGGTTTGTTAAAACCACATCTAATTGGGTAAATGACAATGAAAATCATGAATTATTATATTTCATCAGTTTTTACATTTTCTATAACCTGCGTGTCTAAAAGTATCTTTAACAAAGAAAATTGACAAAATAAACATGTATATAAAAATGTCTAAAATGAAAGAAATTTACTTGAGAAACAAAATATGATTTTTTTCTTAATTTTATACCTTTTTTAAAATATGTAAATGTAAATCTTTTTAATGTTTATTTCTGTTTTAATTGAATTATTTTACTTAAAACTTAGTACTTAAAGTTAAGGTAAAATATAACTATACACAAGACAATACTATTAAGACAAATATTGAATTAAGTTTATCGTTAAGTGAATTGCATGGGTTGTTGTTCGTTTTCCACGTTTAACCGTCTAGTGTTATTCAGTCAATTTAGACCACAAAATACCCCCCCCCCCCTGATAAAAAAATACAAAAAAGTGTGGCATTGCAAACAACACAATACCAGAGGGTCACACTACAAAAAAATGATTTTCTTACTTAATATTTTTGTCTTGTTTTCTAGTGTAAATATCTAAACATTCTTTAATCAAGATGCATTTACTTGACGAGTATAATGATTTATGATATTAGGTCTTGTGTTCTAACAAAAATTGCTAGTTTTTGCTTAAAGAAAATATCTGCCAATGGGGTAAGAAAATAATCTTAATTCAAAGACTAAACTATATATTTTTCTTGCCCCATTGGTAGATATTTTTGCTTGTTTTAAGGAAAAACGAACCATTTTTTTTTTATTTTTTTTTACAGAAAACAAGTCATAAAATCATTTTACTTGTACAGTAAATTCATCATGATTTAAGAAGTTTTAGGTATTTATACTAGAAAACAAGAGAAAAATATTAAGTAAGAGACAACCTTAGTAAACAGTTTTACTGGAAAACAAAAAGATAGAGAGAGCGATTAAAGAGAACAACACACAGAGCGAGGGAGGACTGGACTCACTGCAGGTCAATGCATCAAAGCCTCTGCACACGTGTGATTTATTACTATACATCTCGCTTTAAATTACACCCAACACCATCTATAGATACCTGTCAGCGTGAACAGAGCACTAATGCTTCTGCTGCGCCCGAGCCGAGAGAACTTCCACTAAAACACGAAACAAGAGCCACGAGACACGCCTGTGATCCTTCATACATACACATACACAACACGACACAAGTGATATACTGTACATCATACATACGCATACACAACACGACACCAGCGATATACTGTACATCATACATACACATACACAACACGACACCAGCGATATACTGTACATCATACATACACATACACAACACGACACCAGTGATATACTGTACATCATACATACGCATACACAACACGACACCAGCGATATACTGTACATCATACATCATACATACACAACACAGAGATATATACACATACACAACACCAGACACCAGATATACTGTACATCATACATCATACACAACACAACACAGAGATATACGTACATCATACACAACACGACACCGATATAGTACATCATACATACACATACACAACACGACACCAGCGATATACTGTACATACACACACATACACAACACGACACCACATACGTACATCATACATACACAACACAACACCAGCGATATACTGTACATCATACATACGCATACACAACATGACACCAGCGATATACTGTACATCATACATACACATACACAACACGACACCAGCGATATACTGTACATCATACACACACATACACAACACGACACCAGCGATATACTGTACATCATACATACACATACACAACATGACACCAGCGATATACTGTACATCATACATACGCATACACAACACGACACCAGCGATATACTGTACATCATACATACGCATACACAACACGACACCAGAGATATACTGTACATCATACATACGCATACACAACACAACACCAGAGATATACTGTACATCATACATACGCATACACAACACGACACCAGCGATATACTGTACATCATACATACACATACACAACACGACACCAGCGATATACTGTACATCATACATACGCATACACAACACGACACCAGCGATATACTGTACATCATACATACACATACACAACACAACACCAGAGATATACTGTACATCATACATACGCATACACAACACAACACCAGCGATATACTGTACATCATACATACACAACACAGAGATATAATACACAACACGCATACACAACACACCAGCGATATACTGTACATCATACATACACAACACGACACCAGAGATATACTGTACATCATACATACACATACACAACACAACACCAGAGATATACTGTACATCATACATACACATACACAACACGACACCAGCGATATACTGTACATCATACATACACATACACAACACCAGAGATATACTGTACATCATACATACGCATACACAACACAACACGAGCGATATACTGTACATCATACATACACAACACAACACGACACCAGCGATATACTGTACATCATACATACACATACACAACACCAGAGATATACTGTACATCATACATACACATACACAACACGACACCAGCGATATACTGTACATCATACATACACATACACACACGACACCAGAGATATACTGTACATCATACATACGCATACACAACACAACACCGAGCGATATACTGTACATCATACATACGCATACACAACACGACACCAGCGATATACTGTACATCATACATACGCATACACAACACGACACCGAGCGATATACTGTACATCATACATACACAACACAACACGACACCAGCGATATACTGTACATCATACATACACATACACAACACGACACCAGCGATATACTGTACATCATACATACACATACACAACACGACACCAGCGATATACTGTACATCATACATACACATACACAACACGACACCAGCGATATACTGTACATCATACATGCGCATACACAACACGACACCAGCGATATACTGTACATCATACATACACATACACAACACGACACCAGTGATATACTGTACATCATACATACACAACACGACACAAGTGATATACTGTACATCATACATACACATACACAACACGAGCGATATACTGTACATCATACATACACATACACAACACGAGCGATATACTGTACATCATACATGCGCATACACAACACAACACCAGAGATATACTGTACATCATACATACGCATACACAACACGACACCAGAGATATACTGTACATCATACATACACAACACGACACCAGCGATATACTGTACATCATACATACGCATACACAACACGACACCAGCGATATACTGTACATCATACATACGCATACACAACACGACACCAGCGATATACTGTACATCATACATACACAACACGACACCAGAGATATACTGTACATCATACATACACATACACAACACGACACCAGCGATATACTGTACATCATACATACACAACACGACACCAGAGATATACTGTACATCATACATACACAACACGACACAAGTGATATACTGTACATCATACATGCGCATACACAACACGACACCAGCGATATACTGTACATCATACATACACAACACGACACCAGAGATATACTGTACATCATACATGCGCATACACAACACGACACCAGCGATATACTGTACATCATACATACGCATACACAACACGACACCAGCGATATACTGTACATCATACATACGCATACACAACACGACACCAGAGATATACTGTACATCATACATGCGCATACACAACACGACACCAGCGATATACTGTACATCATACATACGCATACACAACACGACACCAGAGATATACTGTACATCATACATACGCATACACAACACGACACCAGAGATATACTGTACATCATACATACACATACACAACACGACACCAGCGATATACTGTACATCATACATACACAACACGACACAAGTGATATACTGTACATCATACATACACATACACAACACAACACCAGAGATATACTGTACATCATACATACACATACACAACATGACACCAGCGATATACTGTACATCATACATACGCATACACAACATGACACCAGAGATATACTGTACATCATACATACGCATACACAACACGACACCAGAGATATACTGTACATCATACATACGCATACACAACACGACACCAGCGATATACTGTACATCATACATACGCATACACAACACGACACCAGAGATATACTGTACATCATACATGCGCATACACAACACGACACCAGCGATATACTGTACATCATACATACGCATACACAACACGACACCAGAGATATACTGTATATCATACATGCGCATACACAACACAACACCAGAGATATACTGTACATCATACATGCGCATACACAACACAACACCAGAGATATACTGTACATCATACATACGCATACACAACACGACACCAGCGATATACTGTACATCATACATACACAACACGACACCAGCGATATACTGTACATCATACATACGCATACACAACACGACACCAGCGATATACTGTACATCATACATACACATACACAACACGACACCAGCGATATACTGTACATCATACATACACATACACAACACGACACCAGCGATATACTGTACATCATACATACACATACACAACACGACACCAGCGATATACTGTACATCATACATACGCATACACAACACGACACCAGCGATATACTGTACATCATACATGCGCATACACAACACGACACCAGCGATATACTGTACATCATACATACACATACACAACATGACACCAGCGATATACTGTACATCATACATACGCATACACAACACGACACCAGCGATATACTGTACATCATACATACACATACACAACACAACACCAGAGATATACTGTACATCATACATACGCATACACAACATGACACCAGCGATATACTGTACATCATACATACACATACACATACACAACACCAGAGATATACTGTACATCATACATACGCATACACAACATGACACCAGCGATATACTGTACATCATACATACGCATACACAACACGACACAAGTGATATACTGTACATCATACATACGCATACACAACACGACACCAGCGATATTGTGTGTGTGTGTGTCTGTGTCTGTCTGTGTATGTCTGTGTGTGAGAGTTTGAGAGAGAGTGTGTGTGTGTGTGTGTGTGTGTGTGTGTGTGTGTGTGTGTGTAAATACATAGATAGACATGTCAATATATATATATATATATATATATAGAGAGAGAGAGATATATGGATAGATAATTTGGATGGATGGAGAGAGAGAGAGAGAGAGAGAGAGAGAGAGAGAGAGAGAGAGAGAGAGAGAGAGAGAGAGAGAGAGAGAGAGAGAGAGAGAGAGAGAGAGAGAGAGAGATAGAGAGATAGAGAGAGAGAGAGAGAGAGAGAGAGATAGAGAGATAGAGAGATAGATAGATAGATAGATAGATAGATAGATAGATAGATAGATAGATAGATAGATAGATAGATAGATAGATAGATAGAGAGATCAATGTGTTATTTTCCATTGCTTTTCAATTATTTGGGACATTTCTGAGTGAAAATGGTTTCTACTCTGACTTTTTTCAGAACAAAACAAAAAGGGTAAAATACTGAATGAATGGCATTACATTCTTTCCAAAACATGATGAAATAAATAAGTATCACAATGCTTAATCGCATGAATTCACTATAATCAGACTCCAAATGAACTCTTGCCAAGCGTAAATTGGCTTTTAGCAGTAAATAAACTGAGTAATAACATTAAGTGATATGAGTAATTCTCATTACTAGTAAAGAAAGCACCACACGACTCCGAACAAACCACACAATAATCTGAGCTGTTATAAACAAGAAACAAGTCTGTGAGAAATAACAGCGAGGAGAAGCTGAGTCTAAACCTTCAGACAGAAAAACAGCCAGTGACCCTCATTAACACACACGCACGCACACACACTTCTTGCAAAAATATAAAATAATAAAGTATCCTAACTTTTGACCTATAATTATTAATATTTTTTCACATTGCCCCTATTTTACATTTGAGCCCCTGCCCCCGAGGAGCTCTCTGCACGTCCCTGCTGTATAGACATAAAAAAATAAAACATAAATAAATAAAAATGACCAACAGCAACAATGAAAAAAATCACTACAATATTAAATTTAAAAAAAAGATACATATATAATAATAAAAACTAATTCAAAATATTAAGAAAAACTGCAAAAATAAATAAACAACAACAACATTTTTTATTTTTATTTTATAGAAAATGTTATTAATATTTTTATATTTTGGGAAAAATATATCTTATGCTTAAACAAGGCTACATTTTATTAATCAACAATACAGTAACAGTGATGTTTTTATTATTACTATTTAAAACAAAAACATGAATACATAAAAATATCTCAAAATGTCTCAAACTGTGCTCAGATGTAGATACCAGAAAAGTCAGAGATGTGAAATAATATTAAAAATGAATAAAAGTAATTCAACAGAATTGTTCACAGAGCAAATGATCCGATCCGTTTGCAGGTCTATAATCTTACTGTATGTCAACAATTGCCACGCGGGAATTTTAGGAAGAAAATGAACATTTAGATGTTGATAGTAAATCAATAAAGTCTCCTGAGTTTTGAATCAAAGTGAACACGTCTTATCATGTATGTGTATGATGGCTGGTGTTCATCTGCGGAGTCCGACAGCGAGCAGGATTTGCTCAGAGCTCATTCTTCACATCGGCAGGGGCTCTGGCAACCCATACGACATACCGCGGTAAAACCCAGAGCTCACACGCTTCCCGCTGCGCACGCTTCCCCTTGAGATAAATTGGGCTTATCTCAAGGGGAAGCGCACACACACACACACACACACACACACACACACACACACACACACACACACACACACACACACACACACACACACACACACACACACACACACACCACACACACACACACACACACACACACACACACACACACACACACACAGACACAGACACAGACACAGACACACACACACTTACAACCACAGACACACACGCACACTTACAACCACAGTCACACACACACACACACACACACACACACACACACACACACACACACACACACACACACACTTTTATTCATCAATGATGCATTAAATTGATCAAAAGTGTCATTAAAGATATGTATAATGTTACAACAGATTTATATTTCAAATAAATGATGTTCTTTTGAACTTTCTATTCATCTGTGAATCCTGAAAAATAAAATCTATCACAGTTTCCACAAAATATTGTGCAGCACGACTGTTTTCAACATTGATAATAATAATAAATGTATCTTGAGCATATTATTATGATTTCTGAAGATCATGTGACACTGAAGACTGGAGTAATGATGCTGAAAATACAGCTGCGAATCACAGAAATAAATTACAGTTTAATATAGATTCACATAGAAAACAGCTGTTTTAAATTACAATAGTATTTCACATTTTTTACTGTATTTTTAATCAAATAAATGCAGCTTTAGTGAGCAGAACAGACTTTTTTTCAGAAACATAAAAATCTTACTGACTCCAATCTGTTGAACCGTAATTATTCTATGGATATTAATAATAATTGCAATTGCAATTAAGGACTATATAGTGCTATCTGGTTATTTAACATTAAATGTTTAGGAAGGTGACTTCATCTAAAATACTTTTTGCATATTTGACATGCAATTGTTAATTTGTAACGTTTTTGCTACGCTGCAGGACAATGTAAATCGTAACACTCTTTCCCTTAAACAAAATACAATTATTCAACCTAAAATCTTAAAAAATAAAATAAAACTCACAGTTAATAACAACTACCCCATGCATCCACCTCTCCTCAGCCAAACAACATCAGAGATCTTCATGACTGATCCGGTGTGATTTCAGGATGTTTTCATGCATCATAACAGCTTTAAAATACAGAAGCAGCCAGTCATTTTTTCACGCGTGGCATTTAAGATGCATACGCAGCGGTCTGATGAAGTGCGTCTCTGAGGATCCTTTGTTCACAGATGTCACCAGTGCACGACATGTTTTTCAATGAGCTCTTTTTCACATAAGGACTCACCGTTTGCCATTTGATTTAATCACATAAGCCCATCGGCCCACAGACAAATGAACTCGCTCGCAAGCGGCCGGAGGAAAACACACTAAGGTCATCATGAGGGGAAGGTTAACTGGTCGTCAGAATTTTACTGTAAAATATACGGTAGCAGCGTTTTAAGTGTATAATGTTAAAATACCAATCTATTGAAGTACTGAAATCTGTTTTGTACCTTTGTAATGCACTGATAACCACCAAAAGCAGGTGTTGATGAGAAAGTCACATGATGAACCAAAGCCAATCACAAGCAGCTATTAATTAATTACATGTATAGAAGGTGCACCGTGTCATTCACACAAACACTAAACACCATCATGTAACACACACGAAACTGAAATTTTACTTAATTTAACCACACTAGGTGTAACATACAACCCTAATGCAGTTAACATAGTTATTTCAAATAAAAACATCAAATTTGAAATGTAACGCAAGGAATTCTGTGAATGTCAATTTACGGTTATTTACTGTAAATTATATGTTCTTTTTCACCTCCAAAAACGGTATACTACCGTAAAATGATATGTAGTGGTCAATACAGTTTTCACCGTATATAGTAGTGGAACTTACCATTAATCATTTAACAGGTTCTTTCTGCAGCATTTTTACAGTATTTTACCGTTAAAATCACGGTAATATTTTTACAGTGTAGGTTTGCCAGAAGCACTAGTAAGTAGAGCCCTGCACGGGCCTAAAATATAGGCCCTAGCCCGGCCCGAGACGCTCAGGCCCGGCCAGTGTCCAACAGCTTATCAGAGTCACCAGCCCGAGTCCGACCCCGAGCCCGTATTTAATTCTTCCCTTCTCCCAAAACAGCTTATACTATACTGTTTCAGCAATTACAATACTGCAGTCTTGTATGAAATGGCAAAGTGGTTGTATTTTATTGTACTTATTTTATTAAGGTAATTTAGAAAAACATTTGGAGCATTTTATTCGTTAAATGTAAGTTTTTGTTTTTTAAAGTAGCTAACGACCAGCTGATCATAGCGTGTTTGATCAATTTAGACATGATAAATATATCGATAGAAAGCTTTAAATTAGTACTTAACGAAATAAAACATAGAAAACAAAAACTCTTTCATTATAATCATAATCCGTAGATGCATTTATTAAAGGCGCGTCTAATGAGGAGATGGCAAGACGAGATCTGCAACTTCATCCTTGACCAACACTACACTAGTTTATTAATATTAATATACAATTCCCCTGAACACATTCATGCCGATCCAAGACCAACATCAATATCACTTTAAGCTCTCTGACGCGCGCTCTCTGCTATACACACACACACACACACACACTCTCACAAACACACTCACACACACTCTCTCTCTCTCTCACTTTCACACGCACGCACGCACGCACGCACGCACGCGCACGCGCACACACACACACACACACACACACACACACACACACACACACACACACACACACACACACACACACGCTACTAATGGCGCTTTTCCACTGCATGGTACGGCACGGTACGGTACGGTACGGTTCACTTTTGGGGGGTTTTCCACTGGGTACTGTACCTGGTACCTGATACTTTTTTAGTACCACTTCGGTCGAGGTTCCATCGAGCCGTACCGTTACCAAAACGTGACGTGTAAACTCTGCTGATCACTGAATGGCCGGAGAAAATCGTCATTACTGCGTCACTGAACTTGCGACACGAGACCCTCCTCTACCGCTAGATTTAAATCAGCACAGCCAGCGAAGGATCGGACGCAACTTCTGTTTAAACAAACGCACATTTTTGCATCAACCACAAAATAGCAGTGTCGTTGTCTGTTGAGGAAGTTCAGACGTTCTTCTCGTTGATAGCCGAGGAGCGGATCCAGTGAGAGCTTGATGGCGCGATGCCGAAGGAAAAAGCCTTATGTATATAACGTTACTTTTGAACTTGCTATATTTTCAGAGTATGTTTTCTGTTTATATTTTTACCTCTGTATCTGTGTTTTGCTTCAATTAAAAACAATCTGATCGAATAAGTGTACCTCCAGACTATATTAAATGTGTATCATTGTATGAGCACGTAATGAACCTCTTGAAAAAGACAAATGATTAATGCCGCGATTATAAAAACCATCACATAAATAAAAAAAACAAGGGATACATTGTACATTTTGAAATATTCAAAAGTTTATTGATAATTCACTTTACAGAACACGCTGCATGAATAGTT
The DNA here is from genome assembly GCA_027474115.1 of Schizopygopsis malacanthus. Classification (NCBI taxonomy): domain Eukaryota; kingdom Metazoa; phylum Chordata; class Actinopteri; order Cypriniformes; family Cyprinidae; genus Schizopygopsis; species Schizopygopsis malacanthus. The sequence goes on along the minus strand of CM049864.1, from coordinate 64,387,625 downwards.
AACTAATCAAGTAACGCAGCACACCTGCACGAACATCTCTGCTCTCCTCATCTAACGTTACAGCCCGTGTCACTGCCACCACAGTCTCTGCTGCTGGGGGTAAATCACAAGCGTTCTCATAGACCTCTCCATTGCTGTTAAAAACATCCACATGCCGAGAGTGAAGAACACTATTCCGTCTCCTTTGTTGTGAGTTTGTTTGTGGCGCGTTTACGATGATGTCACGGCAGTAGAGGCGGCGCAATTATAACGACGCGTGAATAATCCCGCCCACTCTACAGCGGTACTAAACTGCGGTGGAAATGCAAACCGACTCGAACTGAGCCGTACCGTACCGTGCCGAACCGTACCGTACCATGCAGTGGAAAAGCGCCATAAAGAGGTACACTTTTATTATAGGCCTCAAACATAACTACTACGACCGACAATCATGCCCACAAATATCAATACAGACAAAACTCTTCCAAAATGCAGCTTTTCCCGAAGCATTGGGAACTTTTAGTAACTCCCCCCCGCTCCAACTTCACCTGATGCTCTGCATGGTCACCGGTCACCTGTATGCTAATGCGTGCGTGTATGCGTTGTGTACTTGCCTATTGCATAGGCCATGTATAATATTTATAATATTATTATTATAACAATATTTCATACAGTACATGTGTGGTGTGCTCATATTTGGGCACAATAAAAGGTGAGAAGCTAAATGAGCCTGAGTCCGAACCGAGCCCGATCTGTCCAAAAAACAAAACATCCCGAACCGGCCCGAATGGACTCAGCGTGTCGGGCCCCGACGGGCTTGCAGGGCTCTACTAGTAAGACTCAAACGTGTTAATTAGTGGATCTGAACTGCAGGGTCGAGTAATAGTGATACTGACACATGTGTCACATGACCTCAGTGACATCCATCAGCAAAGGGTGCAGAAAACATCTGCTGGTTCACATCTGCACATCTGGATCAGCATCACAAATGATGAACTGGATTCAGCTCACAGCAGAACATATGTGAAAGATTTACTCACTCCAAAATTACTAGGAAATCTGACAAACAATTACAAAGAAATGGCAAGTAACACATTCAATTAAAAGTGCAATTTTGAAGTAGAAAGACTAAAAAATATGTAGAAAAAAAATGTATATAAAATCATCAGTGTTATTTAAGCATAATTGAGATACTTTTATACGTTTTGTTAATTTAGAATTAGATTTTATTTTTTAGATTTTCTTGTTTCATTTTAATTTTAAAGTTTTAGTAATTTTGTCGTGTGTTTTTGTAATTTGTATTAGTTTTAGTTGTTTTAACCCTCATAATGCATTCTGAAGACAGTCTTCGCTTCATAATAGTTGTGTAAATATTCAATATTCAAATAAAAACATTGTATCTGATCAGCAACTTCTCAATGATTGAATTTAAACAAAAATGACAATGTTTTAATATTAACGAGAAAATTTTATCTGAATATTTCATTGTGTGAAATGTATAAGAAAAAACAATCTGAGAATTACCAGCAATCTAGAAATTAAAATGACCAAAACATGAAACGTGGTTAAACTTAAACTTAAAAATCTGAAAAAAATTAATTATGTGGATTTCGAGCGTCTTAAAGCATTTGAAAAGTTGTTGATATATCTCTTCTGGGTCTAAACAGACCCAAATGCCCTGAGAGATAGAATTGTCTGTAGGTTTTACATATATATATATATTTAATTTTATGTTATTGATGGAAAATGATTTGACAAAATTTACTGTCCATGAAACAGTTGTTGCATAAAAAAAAAAAGAAAAAAAAAGAAAATAATTTTATTTCAGTTAACATTTATTTTATTTCAATAATTTTTTGTATGGTTTTAGTTAACTATAATAACCTTCATTGGGACACTAATCATGATCAAATAATTTGTATTGGCTTTTCTAAATCTGTGTTGTTTGGAAGCGGCTGTGGAGAAAACGGTGCATTCTTGTGTTTGTGATTGATATTGTGCTGGATTCATTTCAACACATGATCCTGCAGGGCCGAAACACTGGACACGCAACATATCCACACTGCCAGTATATAAATAACTGCCATCATCAATATTAACATACCGAAAACAAATCATTAATATATACATGATCATATATAAATCACTAAATATAAATGCATCGTTCAGAATCACCATCAGACTTAACTAGCTTAACCAGTAACATTGTCCAAGACCTCAACACCAAACAATGTGACTCTGCTGGTTCATTACCAGACAACAAAATGAATAATCTCCTGATGGAAAATTAATTAACAAAATTTACTGGCCATGAAACAGTTTTTGAAAAAATAAAAAATAACAAAAAATAAATAAATAATATATATAAAAAAATAATAATTAAAAAAAAACATTATTTAGTTTAATTTTATTTAATTTTATTTTATTGTATTTTATTGTATTTTATTTTATTTTATTTTATTTTTAATATTTAATATTTTTAATATTTAATATTTTTAATATTTAAATAAAATAAAATAAAATTAAATAAAATTAAATTAAACTAAATAAAATTAAACATTTAATTAAATTGCATAAAATGTAATAAAAAAATAATAAATAAATAAAGATAAAAAAAGTTAAATGTGAAATGGCAAAATAAAAAAGTGAAATGAAATGGCAAAATAATGATAAAGATAGTTAATAGTTTTAAAAATCATCCTAAATGCAAAAGAATAACAGAGTCCACACCTCATCTATAACAATAACGACACAAAGGAACAATATCATTAAAATCAATTTCAGAATGATTTCTTTCCACCTGATGGACAATAAAAACCTTGACAGCCAATCAGAATTAATGCTTTAACGAGCCCTGAAATTAAAGTGGCAGATGACAAAAGTTTTTCAATTATATCTAATTAAATTTAATCTAAAGCAGAAGACAAAAGAGTCATTATTCAGATCAGTTCAGTTCAAAAATGAAATAAAACAAGATTAAAATTAAATAAAATAAAAATACCATAGTGAAATAGCAAAATACATAAAGACCAAACCATTTTTATATTTTAATATAACTAATAATCCACTAATGACTAATATACATGACACAAGGATTCCCAAGTTACAGGTTCAATTCCCAGAGTATAGATACCGGCAACCCCCAAATTAATAAATGTAAATAATTTTAAGCATCGATTTAGTCCCAATAAAGTTACTGACCAGGTAATGTTTCATTTACTGGATGAAGTCCATTATGACACTAATTGTCATTCCTGCATTTGTCACACATTCTCACCCAGAGCGTCTCATAGTGCACCGTGCACATGGTGTGTGTTTATCAGCGCATGCGTTCTCTAGGAATCAAACCATTAGTCTGGTGTTACGATTGAACTACAGGAACACAAACCAGCCCAAATCCAGCCTGATCCAGCAAACGCACTGATGCTGGTGTTAATGTTGAGTCCAGCTCTCCAGCGTCCGAGCGAGGTAAACAGAGTCCATTCCACCGCATGCCAAACACACGCCGATAAAACCTCATCCGTGAAAATCAATCATTTAGATAATCAGGAGGAGGGAACAGCTAAAACTTCAATTAGTGAGCAAACGGCGGCGCACGAATACACTTAACCTCTAAAGCAGCTAAAACGCTCATTTACAGTCCTAACGAGATCTGCATCGTCAATACTGCGAGGAGAGCATCAGACATCAATGTAATGTACTGCTTCATTTCAACATTTAAAGGCATAGTTTACACAACATTTTCCCCTTTGACTTCCATACTATATATATATATATTTTTTTTTTTTTCATAGTATAGAAGTCAATGGGTACCAGTAACTGTTCAGTTATCAACATTCTTCAAAATATCTTTACATTCAACATAAGAAAGAAACTAAACGAGTCAATGATGACAGAATTAATTTAGGGTGAACTGTCCCTTTAAGAACAATAACTATAATGACAACGATAGCTATAGTTTTAAAAACTGTCCTAAATGCAAAATAATAACAGAGTTCACACCTCATCTATAACAATAACGATACAGAGGAACAATGTTATTAAATTATTTTCAATTTTAACAGCCAATCAGAATCAATGCTTTAACGAGCCTTGAAATTAAAGTGACAGATGACAAAAGTTTTTCAATTATGCAAAGTTTATGAATCTAATTAGATTTAATCTAAAGAAGAAGACAATAGAGTCGTTATTCAGATCAATGTTGATTCAACAGAGTTCAATAACAGCGTCACTAATTATGAATGCATTTCAGTTTCAGCCATAAATCATCTGATAATGTGAGTCAAGTCAAATCCATAATATTACTCAATATGAATTATCTTTTAAATCACGACATGGAAATACAATTAATACAATTACAGCTCTGATGCTGAATTATGATTATCAATCAACCGAATGATCGATTGACTGATTGTTTATAATTTAGTGGCATGCCAGGTTGTGAAAATCAGAAAAAGTAAATACATTTTATATAAAATAACAAAAAAAAAAAAGTTAATCTTTGGTAACCCTTACAGCCTTTATGCATAATGCATTATATCTTCAATAAATGTAAGCAATTTATGATGTGTTTAAATGCATTGTACATCATAAAGTTGTAACAATAAATATATAATGTAAAATAACTGAGGTTACAATTATTCTTTAGATCATACAGTGCATTACAAGGCATAAATAATGCATTAAAATGCTTTTATAATGCATCATATTTAAAGGCTTTAAATAAAGTGTTACAAAGGTTTTTAAAGTTTGCTATAAAAATAATAATGATTATTTTCGAATTAAAACTAAAGCTGGTCTTCAATCAATAAAATCACGTTGAATTTATAAAGCACTTTTTAAAACAAATCAATGCAGTTCAAGCAGCTTTAAAGCAGATTACGACAAGTTTGAAAAACAACTAATTAAAAGGGACCTAAAAGTCATTTATAGCAATAAATGTTTGTTTTAATAAATAAATAATCAATCTGAATTGTTGTTAAAGCTACATTACTATATTGGGACTATATATATATATATATATATATATATATAATTTTTTAAAATGTCTTTCTCTGATAGTATATGTTTTGGCTTTGATGGCTGCTTATTTTAACACCATTTATGTGAACAAATATGCAAATATTCTGTATAATATAAAAAATAAATAAAGACATTTAAAGTTGGCGCATTAGGTTAAACTCAAGCGGTTAACCCCCCCCCCTCGCTCTCTCGTGAAGCCAACACGGACGAGACTAAAACTGTAGTTCATCGACTGGCCACTCCTAGAGGGAGTCAGTATCATAGAACCCCCCCCCCCCCCCCCCCCCCCTCCATGTTAATATGCCCAAATTTACAGCAGAAAAAAACATGTTTACAGCCTGGTGCAAAAAAAATATTTTGGTCTATATAGCTAATTTTGCCCTTCATGACAACTGTGACATTAACAAACATCAGAATTTTTTTATTACTCATCCGTTTAAGTTATATTAAACCTTAAATTTCTCCATAATTAAGGGCGTGGCCTCTTGAGTGACAGGTGGATTGCTGCTGCTGTCACCACTCTCGCGCTTGGTGGGCGTGGTTTCAGCAGCCAGCTCCGCCCACATCCTGCCTTTTTGCCCATTTCGATTATCCGGCAGCCAAGATGGCGACGACTGTCTCCGCCCACTTTGAGCTTCAAAAATGCTCTTCAGAAACCTACGGGTGACGTCACGGACACAACGTCCATGTTTTTTACAGTTTATGGTTATACTCCATTTTTGCAATAAATGCAGTTGTTTTTGGCCTAAAATCATGCTTACTCCTTCTGACCCTTTCTAAAGGAATCCAAATGCACTTGTTTCTATTTGCAGACGAGAAAACCTTGTAACCTTTAGACGATGCCACGCCGCTGAGCATAATGGGACGCTGCTTGATTTGAATGCAGTTCTGACATCAGCGAGACATTTGTTTCATTATGGAGTCGCTGTGATTTATAATATAGGCACATGAAGTGCACTCAGTATCAGACGAGTGAAAGGCACCTTGGGTAGTTTTACGATCCACAACGAGACGTCCCGCATCGGTTCAGTTATATGCAAGTGTCAGTGCATATTAATAATGGCCTTGGTCCAATGCAGACGGCAGAATGCACATGATTTCATCTTCTTCCTCAGACAATCCTCTGACAGGAGAAACTGAGCTTCACGCTCCAGAGAAAGACGTCTGTAGAGATAGACTGATCTGTTGTTTACACATGAGAGAAACCGTTAAGCTATCTGTACTCCAGAAGCAGCGCTGTGTAAGTCATTAAGGCTTGTTTTCACACATTGTGTGTTTACTACAACGCATTTTGGCTGATTTTTTGCTTGAAGACAAAATGCTTGAAGACAAAACACTCTCGCGTTAGAATACAATCAATACAATGCTGCTCGCCAAGTGTGTGTTTTTAACAGATTTTAAGATATGCTTCCTCAGGTTTTCTTTCTGTTTGGTTATAATACGGTAAAGTCACAGCATTCATAAGCATTTAAGTGCTTATTATATTCACAATTAGTGATAAGTCGAACAGCCAAGAGCAAAAATAGAAACTTACTTGTAATACGATCATATAATATTTAAAAAATTCTTACAATAAAGTTACTGTTTTATGGATTACATGATTATATATTATTCACACAATGGCAGTAAATTATTCAGAATTTATTGAATCACCCCAGTTCCATTATTATTATTATTTTTTTTTTATTAACCTACCATTTATATACATGCGACTAATTATTATGCAATTATATCTTCATCATATCAAGTACATTTACTAATTATTAATACTGGATATGTTTCTTTGACGTTTGTTAATGTCACATTGGCAAATTTGAACTCATTTTAATTCAACATTGTTATGATTTAATTAATTATTAGGTTTTCATCAACACCCTACTGTTTTTTTTCATTAAACACTGCTGTAATATAATGTATAATATCATGCATTTTAGGATAAAAACATATTTTCGATCACTTTTCTTTCAGTATGGTTCACAATAATCCTAAATCTATGTGATAAATGAGTTTGATCAAAAGTAATCAAAAAGTAATCAGACTGCTAATATTTGTAATCCAGATTACTTTACGAACTACAGTTTTGTGATTTGAAAGCAGGCCGGACTGATTTGTGTTATTTACAGTCACGGTTGGCAGAGAAACATGGCTCATTTTGTCTTATTTTCCAGTTATAATATCTATAAATCTGCCTGAGAAGCAGTGTTGTGTTAGTCATTAGGCTTGTTCCACACATTGTGTTTTTACTACTGTGTATTTTGGCATGTTTTTGTGCGCAGGATGACAAAACACACTAAAGAGTGCAATCATTACAATGCTGCTTGCCAAGTTTGTGTTTTTAAAGGTTTTGCGATATTTTCCCCATGTTTTTAGTCTTGTTTTATTGTTTTGTATTATAATTACTCCTATTCCTATTCATGCACGAGTGACTTGTCTTAATGAAATCCTTATATACACCTGCAGAAACTGCTCCACTATGTTTCTATCACTGAAATTATGTTTTAATCACATGGGTGGATGGATTTTTCAAGAAAAACTCTTTCAGAAAGGCCCTTTCATTTATTTTATATACAGTATAAATGTTGAATATATAAATAATGTTTTTTTCACACTTTGCGAAAGAAGAAAGAGCCAAGAGCAACACACACACACACACACACACATACACACACACACACACACACACACACACACACACACACACACACACACACACACAGAAACAGACACACTCACACAGACACAGACACAGACAGACACACACACGAGCACACACGCACACACGCGCACACACACACACACCACACACACACACACACACACACGAGCACATGTGCACACACACACACACGCACACACACACACACACACACTCACACAGACACACGCGCACATGTGCACACACACACACACACACACACACACACACACACACACACACACGCACACACACACACACACACACACACACACACTCACACAGACACACACACACGCGCACATGTGCACACACACACTCACACACACACTCACACACACACACACACACACACACACACACACACACACACACACACACACACACACACACACACACACACTCACAGTCGCCAGCGCACACACACACAGACACACACACTCTTGCCGGCAGATACACAGAGACAGCTGCTGCCAAAGAAGCTCCCAGAAGTCTGTGTTGCTCAAACTCAGTGTAATTAAGGGTGTTTTGCCTTTTAATTTTTTATTTAATGCATAACACTTACACACAACACTAAGATAAAGGAGAGAAGTTTTTTTCGGTAACCATAATCCATCTTCATCAATGGTTTTGAAGCAAAAATAAATTCATACATTCATAAACACACACACACACACACACACTTTTGCAAGATAAGCAACCTGAGTCCATGGCCAAAGCCCAAATCACATACTATCCATACTACATAGTACAGTATGCCAGATAGGGATCAAAATCTGATTTATTGCCCAGTATGCTTACACACACAAGTCAATTTGTCTTAATGACAAAATAACAGCAAGACATAGCAGATAATATGTATAAAATAAACGAAGGTGAATAAATATATCATAGTAAGTTGTCAGTATGCCAAGCATGTCCAAATCACATACTATTTTTGTTGCATGAGCTTTCTGTGCATGAGTTTATATTAAACAACACGAAAAAAAACCCGTGACCGATGCACAACATGCAAGCAGCATGCAAAGAAAAAAACAACAACAACAACAACATGTAAACAATACACAAACAGCACTCAAACAAAATGCAAAACTTCACACAAACAAACAAATGCAAAACATCAAGCAAACATGGAAACAAAAAGCAAAATGACAAACAAATGACACAAACAAACACACAAACAATGCACAAACAACACGCAAATGACACAAACAAACACACAAACAATGCACAAACAACACCCAACCGATACACAAAATTCAAGCGACATGCAAACAACATGGAAACAACAAGCAAAATGACACACAAACAAACAAACAAACAAACAAACAGGCAAACACACAAACAACACGCAAAAGGCACGTAACCGATACACAACATGCATAACGACATGCAAACAATATGAGTGATGCATGAATCATGCATTTTACAATACACAAACAAACAAAACGTAAAGCTACACACAAACAAACAACACATAAACGATGCTCAAAACAACCAACAAAACTACATGCAAATGATTCACAAAACAACACACAAACAGCGTATGCGTTCCTCAGTGAAGTGTTACGAAGGAGGAAAGAAGTGAGAATATGTATGAAATATATCCCAGCTATCGGGAATGTTCTCTAATGTTTTTGAAAGATCAAATCAAAATCAAATCACTTTTATTGTCACATGACCACAGCACATGTGCCTTGCTGAGTGATATTCTTGAGAGCGTGCTCCAGACAATTTACATATGTACAGTATATACTTACAGACAATGTGCAGAATACACATCCATATACTCAGTACACACAGTGTGCTATTAGACATACTTACAGTTATCAATACACGTTATACACCCTATGTACACATTCTACATTATGTACACATCTATGCACACAATAATATGCAAAGGTGCAATACATAAGCTACGCAATGTCATGGACGTGCATTAAAACCACCAGATGTATGTAAGTGTGTGCGTGTTGTACAGTTATATCAATGTTAGGACAAAACGTTCTTAAAATAATGGTTATGAAACATTATCATAACTTTATTAATATCTGCTCTCATAATGTTGAGAGAAAAAGTGCTTAGAACAACATTCTTGCAACATTTTGTAAACTATAAATAACATTCTAATTATGACAAGAAAGCTGGACATTTGACCGTTTTAAAAATATTAATAAATGTTCAAATTGTGTTGTTGAGGATCGAAGTTCAAAAGTTTGAGGTCGGTAAGAAGTCTCTTTTGGCTGCACTAATTTACTCAAAAATACAGTAAAAATATTAATATTGTCAAACATTATTACACTTTATAATAACCGTGTTTTGTTGAAACTTTCACCATGAAATATAATGGAATAAAATGTATAAATAATTGCTTTTATCTCTCAGTTGACGCTTTTTTTCCTTAGAACTGCAAATTAATGAAATTACAAGAAAAAATCTTGTAATGCTAATATTTTGCGATTTCTTCTTTGCACTGTTTTTTACAGTTGTGACTTTTTTACATCATTGTTTTTTTTATTTTCACCACATAATATTTGTATTATTATATATATATATATATATACGTACATATGTATATAATTGATGTAAACTCCATTCCGAGAAACATATTTTTTAAACATTATAAATGTTTTACTGTCTTTTTTTATTAATTTAATGTGTCCTTGGTGAATAAAAATATAAATTTAATTGATTTAAATAATTGATTTAAAAATAAAAACTAATAAAGACATTATTAACATCCTAAAAAACAAGTAAATGGTAACACTTTATAATACGGTTCATTAGTTAACTACATTAATTAATATGAACTAAGGTTAAACAACACTTCTACACCATTTATTAATCTTAATGTTAATTTCAGCATTTGCTAATGCATTATTAAAATCACAAGTTGTGTTTGTTAGCATTAGTTAATGCACTGTGAATAAACAATGAACGACTGTATTTTTATTAACTAACATGATCAAAGATTAATAAATAGTGTAATAAATGCATTGTTTGTTCATGTTAGTTAATGCATTAACTAATGACACCTTATTGTAACGTGTTACCAGTAAATGCATCCTTTTCTTATTTAGATATTGTAAGAGAAACAAACAGCAGCAATAATAAAAACATTGCAGTAACAGGTATGTTTTTTTTATTATGCCGTGGTGCATGCTGGGAACTGTAGTCCTGCTGTGTGAAATCAGTAGGTTAGAGTAGTGCATAACTGCACAGAAACCCTCACTAACTCATGATGTGTGTTAGTCAGGCACTTCTTCACGGTAAAGATTCTCTCCTGAGGCGCTCGCAGCTATTTCAGACTCACAGCAATCACTCCACGTTCAGATCAAAGCAGAAACACACACTCCTGCCCCCACACGCGTACGCATGCAGCAATCTTCCTGATCCACGCCAGCCGTTCATTATTCAGCCGTATTTGAGTGAATGTAGGATTAAAGACTACAGATCATAATGCATCGCACTCACAGCGTGTGCATGCTAAATTAGCAGATTAACTGCCACTAATGTGGTCTAAAGCAGTACGTTTCTGTTTCAGTGCATGCTTCTGGATATTGGATAGTATCTGTATGATGAAAATTAACTAGATATACAGTATAATTACAGTTTTTCTCTGTCGCTTTGGTGCATTTCTCAGATCAGAAATGACTACTTGAACTACTTGTTCCACCTTCACATCATCGAGTCACTTGTGCACGTCATTAAAGCAGTTTCTCGTTCTGTTTAACAAGTTGTGATTGCTTTGGTATTCATGCAATCGATTATGTACATTTGTCTGCGGTTTCCTTCATTTTAAGTTGCTAATATCATGTAGCTCAAAATGCATTATATAGTTTCTGTGCAGTATTCTTACCCCTCAAAACATCTAGTCATTAAGTCATTCAATGCAAAATGGTTGATCTAGTTGTCATTAACGGTCAAGCATATTTTCTACACATTTCTATTAGACTTTTTGTAAATTTTCCATGAGTTGTGACTTTCCCTAATGAAGAGAATATAGATCAACCAATTATATACCAGTTCTCTGAAATAGCTCAAAGGTGCATCTCATGAACCTTCAATTGGAAAGCATTTAGACAGAGGACAACACAAGAGTTACACATTCTGACGATGTCAGGGGGGGGTGGAAGGGATGAGAGCGAGGACCCAAATGCAGGAGGAAAGGGGCTTTATTTAACACAAAACAAAAATAAACAAACAAAAACTACCCCGTAGGGTAAAACAGGCTGGACGCAAGGCACACACAACACTCGACGACAAACTCGCACAGGACTGCAAACACAAGGAGATTTATTTTCATTATAAAAAATGTACGTTTAAAGCTTCTCTCCTATAAAAGATTTAGGATATAGTGCCATATGAATGAATTCTGTTGTAGCTGAGATATTAAAGAGTTTTTCTACTAAAACAGCACAAACTGCAGACCTGCATTCTGGACAATAACGCAATGCGTTTTCATATCTTCCGCCCAATTAACCCGCTGAGAGCTTTCAAGCGAAATGAAGGGCCGATCTCAGATGCGACGTGGGTAAATGTGCTGGTATATGACCGTAAGAGAAACAGAAAGTGGCTGATGCAGGACTGGGGGGGGGGGGGTGCTCAGCAGCACACAGCCAATTAACTCACCAGCGCCGCTTAACAAAACACAAGGACATTTGCATGAGAAAAGATGACAGAAAAAACACAGAACATGCAGAAAAATAATGTCATAGAGAAGTGTAGTAAAAGTAGAGCAGAGACAGATTCACTACATGCACAGCACTGCGACTTCAATTACTGACCAGCAAACCAGAACGACAGAAACCGCTTTAACTAATGCACACAGAGAAAAATACTGTTCAAAATGTCAAAACAGATGATTATTATGTAATAAATACATTCATTTAAACATAAATAATACATATATGTTTAAATAAATAAATGAATGTGTAAGTAAATAAATTAACCAATTAATTATTAAATAAATCATCAGAAGAGTGAGTAGAAAAAATATTAATATCAATATATTTTACAAATAATATTTACTTTTTTTTTTTTACATAAAATATGTAGCAGCCTTTTAAATTTAGTGATAGAGTGTAAAAATAAATAACAAATTAGGTATATATATATATTTATGTTATTATTTTTTTGCAGTCTTAATTGGTCCTTTATACTGTACGTGCACATATATAACTGCCTTTTAAATATTCGGTAGACAGTGTAAAAAAATGTAATAAATAAATATTTAGATATCAAACAGATTGATTCTGTCTCTCTTTTTGCTAAACATTTAATTGCTGCTGAATACGAAGAACAAAAATCAGCCGGCTACATAAAAACTGGACTCGATTAAGAGCTGTTTGTGCAAAACAGAGCCGCACGATTCTGGATAAACAGAGATTTTTGTATTAATTATTTTTAACGGAGGTTGTAGTTCTCTCACAATTCTGAAGAAAAAATAGACAACTAAAGAAAATCTCATGGATTTTATGAATGGAATGATTCAATGACTCACTGATGATGACTCGTTTCATTACTGGATGAATCAGTGGTTTTGAATCAATCTCTTGAATTAATATATTGTTAACAGCCTCTTTTAGTCAGCTAAAAACAGATGCACACAGGAATCGATAGGTG
>CM049864.1:64316804-64369304 GCA_027474115.1 Schizopygopsis malacanthus | reverse complement strand
ACCAACACTTGTATCTCATTATTATTACTTTTTTGACATGCATACATGTACTTTTTTGTGTCATAATTATGATAAAAGTTTAAATTATGAGATAAAAAAAAAAATTATGACAGTCAAAATTTACATAAAAAGTCGTGACAAAATTCAAAATTATGAGATTAAAAAAAATCACATTTATGAGAAGTCAATTATGAGTAAAAGTTGAAATTCTGACATAAAAGTCAAATATTACTTGATATTAAAAATTTGTATCTTTCAATTACATCTTAGCATGTCATAATGTTGATTTATCTCGATTTCAACATATTATCTCATACTCATAACTTGTATAATTTTGAATTTTAAAGTCATAATTCCAATTTAGAATCTCAATTTGAACTCTGAAGTAATAAGTTTGACTTTTGATCTCCATAATTATGATTTTATTTACACCATCATTTTGATAACTTTGTGTGAATTAGTATGTCAATTACAAGCTTTTAATCTCGTAATTATGACTTTTAAGGTCAAAGATATCATCTGTTGGCTTCAAATGCTCAAATGACACACGCTCATGAGTACAAATGCAATCGAGTCGGCTCGCGTGACCGAATGATGCATCAGCCTTGGGTTGCACAAACACCCCCTCCTGCGTTTGCCCTACATACCGCCAGATGAACGCAATAAGAACACGGCACGAGCGGAAGAGCGATGCGTTTGGACGCGTTTACTCTGACCTGTTACACCTCAGATAAACAGACGCCTGTGAGATGAAACGCTTTCCTTCACATCCGTTTGAGTGACTGACTGACTGACTCTCTGCTGCGAGGATGCGAGAAGTGTGCGGCGGATGCTGTCGCCGTGACAACCGACATCACTTCACACAGGACTGGATGTGTGGGCTAAAGCGACACGCGGAAATATTAGCATGAGACTGTCAATGAGTCTGACACCAGACCAGCGGGACCGGCAGCAACCACAGACTCTCTGCTGATGGCAAATGTTTAGAGTTAATAGTCGACTGATACGTGTGCATTCTAATTGGCTGATGCTGGACGCCAATGTAAGGTTGATACTAATGTTGCAATTTGACAACAGCAAAAAAAAAAAAATCACTTGTTTCGCCAAATATTGACTTAAAAATCAACAAGTCAACGACTCAATGTCATGTCCTCGTGATCTGCTCAGTGTTTGAGAATCCACACACTATCAGAGGAAGATCTGATTCAATCATGTTTCGTCTGATGTGCTTTCGCTGGTGTTTCTTGGGAATCAGGAGCACTTTTATACTGTTTTTCCCTGATTATAGTGATTAAGATTGTTAGTGATTTATTGCATTCGTTTACCTTTTACTGTTGAAAAAGCAAAGTACAATTAATCAGGAAATTTCACAAATGATTCCAAGGAAACAACACACTTAATTCATCTTTTGAAGTAGAAAGACTGAAGTCCAATATTTAGTAAAACGGTCAAAAGTGGATAAACTGAGAACATTTAGTATCATAAATATTCTTTACTCACAATTAAATAGTATTTTGCATGATCTTTAATAAAAGTATATTTATCTGAATACATATAAATGTTTATGATCATTGAGATACTATTATATTTTTTATTAATATTTGGAATCAGTGTTTTTTTATCATTACTTTCCGTTTTCATTTTTTTTGTTTTTGTGTTGTACTTGTAATATTTGATAAAAAAAATTTTTTTTCCATCTATATATTAATTTGCAGTTATTTTAGTACATCATATTAAACTAAATAAAAATGAGAAATGTTGCCTTGGCAACTAGCTGAAATAAAAACGTTATAGTTTTCTGTGAATTTAAATTCATCTCATTTTAGTTTCAGTTTATATATTTAAAATAGTGTTGTTAATAGTGTTAGAATTAAAAACTAAAGTGACAGTTTTTCTCCAAAAAATCACAAAACTAAATAATCAACCTGATGAATGTATATTAGTCCGATGCATTTATTTGATCAAAAATACAGTAAAAATGTGAAATATTATTACAAATAAAATCAGCTGTTTTCTATGTGAATATCTGTTAAACTGTAATTTATTTCTGTGATCAAAGCTGTATTTTCAGCATCGTTACTCCAGTCTTCAGAGTCACATGATCTTCAAAAAACATAATAATATCAAAAGTGACAGTAAAGACAATGTTACAAAATATTTCTGTTTAAAAAAATGCTGTTCTTTCGATCGTTCTATTCATCTGTGAATCATTAAAAATAAAATAAATCACAGTATCCACAAAATATTGTGCAGCACGACTGTTTTCAACATTGATAATAATCAGAAATGTTTCTCGAGAAGCATATTATTATGATTTCTGAAGATCATGTGACACTGAAGACTGGAGTAACGATGCTGAAAATACAGATTTGATCACAGAAATAAATTACAGTTTAGCATATATTCACACTTATTTTAAATTGTAATAATATTGAGCCATTTTTACTGTATTTTTGATCAAATAAATGCAGTCTTGGTGAGCAGAAACAAATGATAATAAATCTTAATTTCAATCTTTTGTCCAGTAGTGTATACTAGCTGGTTCTGGTGTCAGTAACTACAGTGTCAGTATCTGAAATGATAACCACGCTCCAGAAGTATTTGAAGGCACACATGTACAGATCGGTGCTCTTCAC
The DNA here is from genome assembly GCA_027474115.1 of Schizopygopsis malacanthus. Lineage (NCBI taxonomy): Eukaryota > Metazoa > Chordata > Actinopteri > Cypriniformes > Cyprinidae > Schizopygopsis > Schizopygopsis malacanthus. The sequence continues at coordinate 64,366,668 of CM049864.1, read as the reverse complement.
GCTGAGATGATCTCTTTGGGAAGTCGTGTGTTTTCCCAGCGCTCTCGTGTCAGTTCTTCTATTGATCTACAGTAACGTACAGCAGGTACTTCAGCACTCAGTTAGCCAAACACCAAAGAGAGAAGTGTGCTTGACAGATTCAGCTCAGCTCTGAGAGCAACAATACAACCCACCATATAACTGCACTGAGGTCAGAGGTCACGAGTTTAATCAGCTCTATAGTATTTCAACACAAATTCATCTTACTTGGTGGAATCTAGTCGAGCTAGACGAATGAGACATGGGTAGGTTATGTGACGCCTATATATACATACAACTGGAAACTGTATTATCACACAGATATATATATATATCATATATCAAACTTTATCTGCATTTAGAGTAAGATATATATCATATATCAAACTTAGAGTAAGATATATATCATATATCAAACTTTATCTGCATTTAGAGTAAAATATATATCATATATCAAACTTTATCTGCATTTAGAGTAAAATATATATCATATATCAAACTTTATCTGCATTTAGAGTAAGATATATATCATATATCAAACTTTATCTGCATTTAGAGTAAGATATATATCATATATCAAACTTTATCTGCATTTAGAGTAAAATATATATCATATATCAAACTTTATCTGCATTTAGAGTAAAATATATATCATATATCAAACTTTATCTGCATTTAGAGTAAAATATATATCATATATCAAACTTTATCTGCATTTAGAGTAAAATATATATCATATATCAAACTTTATCTGCATTTAGAGTAAAATATATATCATATATCAAACTTTATCTGCATTTAGAGTAAAATATATATCATATATCAAACTTTATCTGCATTTAGAGTAAAATATATATCATATATCAAACTTTATCTGCATTTAGAGTAAAATATATATCATATATCAAACTTTATCTGCATTTAGAGTAAGATATATATCATATATCAAACTTTATCTGCATTTAGAGTAAGATATATATCATATATCAAACTTTATCTGCATTTAGAGTAAAATATATATCATATATCAAACTTTATCTGCATTTAGAGTAAAATATATATCATATATCAAACTTAGAGTAAAATATATATCATATATCAAACTTTATCTGCATTTAGAGTAAAATATATATCATATATCAACTTTATCTGCATTTAGAGTAAAATATATATCATATATCAAACTTTATCTGCATTTAGAGTAAAATATATATCATATATCAAACTTTATCTGCATTTAGAGTAAGATATATATCATATATCAAACTTTATCTGCATTTAGAGTAAAATATATATCATATATCAAACTTTATCTGCATTTAGAGTAAAATATATATCATATATCAACTTTATCTGCATTTAGAGTAAAATATATATCATATATCAAACTTTATCTGCATTTAGAGTAAGTAAAATATATATCATATATCAAACTTATCTGCATTTAGAGTAAAATATATATCATATATCAAACTTTATCTGCATTTAGATATATATCATATATCAAACTTTATCTGCATTTAAGTAAAATATATATCATATATCAAACTTTATCTGCATTTAGAGTAAGTAAAATATATATCATATATCAAACTTTATCTGCATTTAGAGTAATCATATATCAAACTTTATCTCATTTAGAGTAAGATATATATCATATATCAAACTTTATCTGCATTTAGAGTAAAATATATATCATATATCAAACTTTATCTGCATTTAGAGTAAAATATATATCATATATCAAACTTTATCTGCATTTAGAGTAAAATATATATCATATATCAAACTTTATCTAAAATATATATCATATATCAAACTTTATCTGCATTTAGAGTAAAATATATATCATATATCAAACTTTATCTGCATTTAGAGTAAAATATATATCATATATCAAACTTTATCTGCATTTAGAGTAAGATATATATCATATATCAAACTTTATCTGCATTTAGAGTAAAATATATATCATATATCAAACTTTATCTGCATTTAGAGTAAGATATATATCATATATCAAACTTTATCTGCATTTAGAGTAAGATATATATCATATATCATTTAGAGTAAGATAAACTTTATCTGCATTTAGAGTAAGATATATATCATATATCAAACTTTATCTGCATTTAGAGATATATATCATATATCAAACTTTATCTGCATTTAGATAAGATATATATCATATATCAAACTTTATCTGCATTTAGAGTAAGATATATATCATATATCAAACTTTATCTGATCTGCATTTAGAGTAAAATATATATAATATATCAAACTTTATCTGCATTTAGATCTGCATTTAAGTAAAATATATATCATATATCAAACTTTATCTGCATTTAGATATATATCATATATCAAACTGTATCTGCATTTAGATAAAATATATATCATATATCAAACTTTATCTGCATTTAGAGTAAAATATATATCATATATCAAACTTTATCTGCATTTAGAGTAAGATATATATCATATATCAAACTTTATCTGCATTTAGAGTAAGATATATATCATATATATATCATTTAGAGTAAAATATATATATATCAAACTTTATCTGCATTTAGATATATATCAAACTTTAGTAAGATATATATCATATATCAAACTTTATCTGTAAAATATATATCATTTAGAGTAAAATATATATCATATATCATTTAGAGTAAGATAAACTTTATCTGTAAAATATATATCATATATCAAATTTAGAGTAAGATATATATCATATATCAAACTTTATCTGCATTTAGAGTAAAATATATATCATATATCAAACTTTATCTGCATTTAAGTAAAATATATATCATATATATATCATTTAGAGTAAGATAAACATATATCAAACTTATCTGCATTTAGAGTAAAATATATATCATATATCAAACTTTATCTGCATTTAGAGTAAAATATATATCATATATCAAACTTTATCTGCATTTAGAGTAAGATATATATCATATATCAAACTTTATCTGCATTTAGAGTAAAATATATATCATATATCAAACTGTATCTGCATTTAGAGTAAAATATATATCATATATCAAACTTTATCTGCATTTAGAGAAAACAAAACTTTTTTACTTGAAACAAAACTAGGATTAACGGAAATAAACTATGAAATATGACGTTTTGGATATTTTATCAAATCTAAAATTAATTTGAAAAAAATCATATTTATTAAAAATTGTATTTAAAACATATTTGAACATTTATAAATTTAGTTTAGCTTGATGTAGTAAAATAACTTAAATTAATAAATTAACCCTAACTACTAAAGAAATTACCCAAAAATGTAAAACTATATTAGTATCTCACTAATGCTAATTAAACACATAAATATTTGCATAGATTTTATTTTGTTTAAATAATCATATTTTCAAAGTACATTTATTTAAAGTGTCATGAAATGCATCAAACAATCATAATTTTAATATGAATTTACTTCACTCAGAAATTATTTGTAAACTTCACAAAGAAACAAAATGACAAAAAATGACACGTTGTATTAAGCATGACATTTTGAAGCAGAAAAAAACAATATTTTTTTGTAAAACATTCTTTTTTTTTGTTCTATGCAACTTTGACAAATCAATTTTACTGTGCAGTTTACTCATATAAAGCAATTTATGCTACAGCAAATCTCAACTACATTATTGTTTACCTCATCGCAGAATATAGACTATATTATCATCCGCCTCTCTAAATGCGCCTACATGAAGATATTAAGATATTATAAACATTAACATTACAATGTTCTGTAAGTAAAACTGACGTGTGCTGTGAATTATTATTAGCTGCTGAGAGCATAACACTTGAATAAAATTCATCAGACATTTGAGCCCAGAAGCCAGAATCGTTCAGTCTATATCATATTAATAATCTGCATATTGTCATGTGGTTAATAATCATATTGTTACATTTCAGTGTTTGATTTTAAGGACGTTACTGAGTTGGTTTGCCACCGAATGTCCAACACAAAAAGAGGTTATTGTAATAAAGAAGCAACTTATTACACTCATAAACATATTTAAGCCTAAACTTAAGATTTATGTATTTTAATTGCATAAAAAATTCCCATGAATTTAGCTCACACGGTTTCAAACTAATAAACTTAATGGGATGCATATGTGTCAGTCATAAAAGAAGCAGGTCAGATTTCAGCACAGATTATTATTAACTATTTGCATCTATTAGATATGATTTAAATAATCATTTAAAAATGCATTTTTGCAAATAGCTTAGAATCAGTACAAATATGTTCATTACATTATGTTCATTATGAATATGTTTTTTTTTACACATTTTCTGCTTTCATGTTAACTTTAGTTAAAGTTCTTGTCATTTTTTTAATATGTCTATATTTTTTAATTGTATTATACATTTTTGTTATTTTATTACATCACGTTAAATAAAAAGAAACAGAAATTGTTGAATTGGAAATTGCACTGAAATAAAATACATGTACGTTTTATTTTATATTTTATTTTATTTCAGTTATCATTTATTTTATTTCATTTTATTCCAAGTAACTTTTTAATGCTTTTAGATTTGGTTTATTATAATAACCCTATATCAAAATACCCTGATTAAAATAGGGCTGTCTGAGTAACAGGCTATATTTAATTCATTAAAAAGATTAGAACGATTTCAATGTATTAAAGATTCATATATAAATCTGGTAATCATGCATTTAAAACACATCCAGTTTATTAGAGCTATTACAGGAATATGACCTGTTACATTGATGTATGACTGACACATTATAATTACGGTAATGGAAATGCATGGAAAAATTATATATGCATCGTATGCATTATATATGCATTTTACCAATTCAGAATGTAGTTTCCAAATCTCACACACACACACACACACACACACACACACACACACACACACACACACACACACACACACACACACACACACACACACGCTAGCAGAAGTGTGCGAGGTTGCGTCAAACAGCAGCAGGGCTTCGCTCTGGCTCTCGTTACAGTAGGAAACGCAGGCTCCTGATCCAAGGGAATTGATAAAGAGCTCTGGAGGAGGCACAGAGAAGCAACAAAGAGCGCTTTAGTAGCACTGGTGGAATGCATTTGCATAGTTTAGACGGCCGGCATCTGAACAGAGAGCCGAGGAGATGCTGAGACTTCACTAGCAGCCTTGTTTTTATTCATCCTGACCCTTTAAAGAACAGAGACATCGCATGAAGCAACGTTATGCAACGCTTATGTTATCTACAATCATCAACATGGATGAAAAACCTTCAACCGGTCTCCTCTTCAATTTCAAAAATTCCCATAATTTAAACCAAAGTATGATTTTAGCTCACTTTTAAAATGAGTGCTGGATAATGTGCTTTAAATGAACTTACTGAAGTGCGATAGAATGCAATGTTTTCAGACACTTAATTGCATGCATATTAAAAGCAGTTATTTGAAACTAGGAGTGCTTTTTTATCCACTTAAGTGCATTTTAATATGCAAGTTAATAATTACTTCTATTGTCTACTACTTTAATACATTTCCACTGAAACTTGTATGTCATGCATTTAAGTATATTTGTAATTAGTTGCAATTTAGTGCATTTGAAAATCTAAGTTTAAAGTACTTTACATGTGCTTTAAATAAGTCTACATCTTTAAAGCATGACAAGAGTTTATTAAAACGATAATTTAAAGTGTACTATAAAGTAAAACTGTTAATTTGACATCCTTACACGGGTCACTTTTTAAAAGTCTACTTACATGCGTTAGGAAGCACTCGTGGAAGTGTGTCTCTTTAAGTGCACTTAAAAGGCTTTTTATTTCATAAATATTATATTAGCAGCACATGCCGTTTTTTAAAAGTATATTTTAAAAGATATGAAGTACACTATTCAACACAATTACTTTTTCAGAATAAAACACAGTCTTAGTAATAAGCTTCTTCTAACTGGTTAAAGTAATGAAACTCCTAATCATATTGCTCTTCTGTAGAACAAAAAATATATATATTTTTAATAATCACACTGTCAAGCTAACCCCCTCCCCCCCCAAAAAAAACACACAAAAAACCCCATGTAAATGCAAACTACATTTCCCATCATGCTATGTGGCAGCATGAGAATCATCAACAGCACAAAATCAGCATCAGTTCCACACTTTATCTTTCCCTCTTCATCAGCACAAAAAAAGGTTGTTTTTTTGGGAGGTGAAGGAGAAAGAAATATGTAAATAACCAGCAAATCTTTTTATTCTGTCCAAAAGCACTCAAGTGCTCATCACGACATGATTACAACTTCAGCACTCGTCAAGAAGATCTTCCCAGGAGAGCAACACCGGTTCAGAATAAGACTTTACAATACGGTCTCTTAGTTAATGTGAGACAATGCATTAAATAACAATGAGCATTTTACACAGTATTGATTTATGCTTGTTAATATTGTTCTTTAATAGCTCATGTAATATTGCAAAAATGAACGAACGAACGAATTAATGAATTAGTGGACGAACGAACAAATGAAAAATCACGACTGTTCACGCGATGAACGAATGAACGAATAAACGAACGAAAGAAAGGAATGAACGAAAAAAAGAAACGAATGAACGAAAGAAAGAAACGAATGAACAAATGAACAAACTAATGAATAATCACGACTGTTCACGAGATGAACGAATGAATGAACAAAAGAAAGAAACGAATGAACGAAAGAAAGAAACCAATGAATTAATTAAACAAACAAACGAATGAACGAATGAATGAACGAATGAAAGAATGATGGAACGAATAACGAATGAATGAATGAATGAACGAACGAATAAAGGAATGAATGAACAAACGAATGAACGAATGAACGAACAAATTAACGAATGAACGAATGAATGAACAAATGAAAGAATGATGGAATGAATGAACGAATGAATGAATGAATGAATTAACTAATGAATGAACAAACAAATTAATGAATGAACGAACAAACAAACGAACGAATGAATGAAGGAACGAACACATGAATGAATGAATACATTTTTTAATGAATGAATGAAAGAATGAACGAACGAACGAACGCATTAATGAATGAAAGAACAAACAAATGCATTAATGAATGAAAGAACAAACAAACAAACAAACTGAACGAATGAATGAATGAATGAAAGAACGAACAAATGAATGAACGAACGAACAAACTAACTAACTAATATATGTTGAAAATGTTGTAAACAGTGAGGCTCAATGAAAAGTATTTCAATAAAAAAAATCAACATTTATTTTAAATAATATACAAAAATGGCCAAAACATTCGTAGAAAATATATTTATGTTAATATATTTTAACAAATATAATTCTGGCTATTTTTGTCTATTTTGATACAAACACACGTAAAATATATAAAATACGTATATAAAATATTGAGCCCGGTCTCATGAAAATGCGTATAAATAGTACACCAAATAAAAACAAAAATTCATGGTACTGATATACAAAAATGGACTTTGGCGTGTAAATGATATGCACATGTTTGGCATGCATATAATATGCAGTTTTCGCAAACATATGATATGATAAGCATCTACCCCACAACCCTAATCCTACCCATAGTAAATACACGCCAAAGTCATTTTTGTCCAAAGTTTTTTGTTTTTATTTGGCCATATTATTTATATGCACTTTCATGAGATCGGGTTGAAATATAATAATATTAACAGGTGCAACACTCAAGTTTAATAATGTATTGATAATTGGTGAATTATCATTAAATATCATTCTTTAGAAGCATTTTCCATTATTGTTAACTAACTTATGTTACATACAAATGCAATCTTATTGTAAAGTGTTACCAATGAACTAAACGAAACCAACAGCTCTCGTCCAACCAACAACAAACCCAGACTAATATCAAGTATTACAGCATAAAGCATAATGATGTTTAGACTGGGATTCATAACACAAATAACTAATCATCAGGTTACACACATTACACAGTCTGTCCAAACACATGCACTAATGCATGATGGGATACGGCTGACAGATCCTCGTTCCAATCAGCCGGCTGTGCACTGTGAAGTGTACTTAAACGGGTTCATAGGGAGCGAGCGCTGCTAATGGCATACAGGGAACATGTTCCCAGAGCATCAGCAGCATCTCGGTACCACACAAGTTCGGCTAAAATAAGAGAAACTGTCTGATTATGTCACTTATTTCACCTCAGATACACATGTGCACAGCTGAGGTGACTAACCAGAACTAGTCCTGAGGTGAGGTGTGACACCATTATCACCACCACAGCTCACAAAGCTTAAAGGGTCATCGAAAGCCCATTTTACACAAGTTGATATGATTCTTCAGGGTCTTAATGAATAGTCTATAACATACATTAATAAAAAATTCTCAATGGTAGTGTAAAAACATCTTTACCCTGTCAAAATCAGCTCTGATTTCAGCACGCTGATCTAGTCCATGTTGCTTTAAATGCTAATGAGCTCTGCTGACTCCGCCCCTCTCGTCTGTGGAGTGACGAGCAGACCATAGATATGTGTAGATTCCTGTTCGACCGCTCCAGCTCCAGATCTTCGCATTCAGCATAATAATCAATGAATATTCAAAGATATACAAGCGTATAACTATGCACACAATCAATGCTCTCAAAGATTCGCAGACCGTTCCAAAAATGGCGGATGGCTTACGTATCGCGGCCCATAGAAACAGTCCATAATGAGGCATCTAGTATATATATCTATGGAGCATAGCCGCAGAACTGGCTATTATTAGGTAGTACTGGCACATTATTAGGTAAGGCGATTTGCAAAGATTCATAAAAACCCTTATACTCACTTCTTCTGTAGATGAAGCTGGATCACGAATGATTCGCGCGAACATAGACACATTTATATAGATCGGGGATTGGTGAAAGTAACATTAATGCTCTGCGTCTTCAGCGGCTCAGATGTTGGGAGTAACTGACGACTGCTATATTCATTATTACATCCAAAAATTAAACACTTAAATCGCTTAATTGGAGGACATCTTGTCTTCCCCTGCACCGGAGACAAACAGCTCTCGGCTCACTCAGGGGGCGGGGCTAAGGTAAGACGGCCCTGTCAATCAACTATTGTGGGAGGGGCCTGTACGGAACTACATCATTCTGAAAGGAATCTCAGAACAGCCTGATTTATGAAAGAGGATTAAATAAAAAAACACTGGGTGGATTTGTATCATTATAGGATGGATGTGTACACACACTTCCAACACATTTATGTTCAAACAACTTGTAAAGTGAATTTTGCATCTGATGACCCCTTTAAGATTAAATTAATTTAATGTATGCAGAAAAAAAATGTTTTTACACAAGTATATAATGTCATTATTGATAAAACTCCAAATCCGCATGACTTAAATGTCGTCTGTGTTTGATGACCTTGTTGGAACGTAGGCCTAAAGTTATGATATATGCATTTGAATAGCATATATGACTTCTATTCATTTGGATTACAGAGTTTTAAACAAACTGATCAACGTAACGTGATGCATATTTTTCAGTCATACATACATAAAACAGCTCAGATATTTATCTGATTGTGTGTTAAATGCACAATAACCATATTTACATATTTATCATTGATAATTATGAATTGTTTGGATCTCATATATTTCAACTGAACTGAATACTACTATTTATTTATATTTGAACAATGTCCATACTTTTTTAACTAAATAAACTTAGTTGTTTTCATAATTAACAGATTTATGTTGTTTCTAAAGTATGAATACATGCATTTTGAAAACATGATTATTTAAATAAAACAATATGGCAAATTATAATACAATAGAATATAATATAATTCAAAATATGTAACAAAAAAATACCGATAGTATATATTTGCTTAAATATATTTACATTGATATATTTTCTTCCACAACATATTTTGGCCATTTTACATTTTGAAATATATTTTGTCATTAGTAGGTTAAAACTAAATATATTTCATTTTCTCAACAAAAAAAAAACTTCCTTGAGCGTCACTGATTTCAACATATATTTAGCATTTATTTAAAATGTAGTTTGTCCAGAAATCTGCTGTATAAGAAACCTGTGATAATATTTATATATATTACTAATTTGTTACTAACAAATATGCATCACATTTATTTTATTAGCTTAAATTAAAATGCATGGAAATTTTATATGCAATTCAAATACATATATTTTAAACGTAAGCCTTTTTTGGAGTGAATTGTTGTTTCTTTACTGAAGGAAGCATTATTATGAATTATGGACTCATATTTTGGCCAGAAGCAATGGTTCAAAATGAAAAACAATCTATTGCTGGATTTGTTTCAGGTTTTGTCTTCTCCAGATGGACTGGTGTGGTGTGGATTATTGTGATGTTTTTATCAGACACTCATACTGACGGCACCCATTCACTGCAGAGCAATGATGAAGAAACAAACTCATCCTGATCTCGGATGACCTGAGGATGAGCACATTTACACATGAAACACCTTCTTACTTTTGGTGAACTGCTCCTTTAAGTGTCCCCTGCTGAGTGTGTAGGGAGCAGTGAACACTTGAAGCAAATCTATAATTAACACTAATTAGGAAGCATATACTGCTGCGTGTCTCAGAGCGTGTTGGCATTCACCAGCATCTCACACCGTCATTTCCATTCCTCCACGGACACTAAAGTCATTGATTTTAAAGTGCATTCTCATGGATCAGCGAAACACGGCTCTTCCCAAACTCTATTATCCTATTAGCCCCTCAGAGACACATGTGCACTACCCTGCGTGCTCCTCTCGATGTGAACCGACTCCAGAAACAAAAGCCATCTAGTTGATATTACACCCACCATCTCAACGCGTGACCCGCCAGTCAGATCGACCCTGAGCAGCAGCGGCCCACAGTAAACAATGCTTAGATGTTTTCCCTCATGACATTTGTACATTATGACTCATGCAAAGCTCTAGTTAACCCACACTACACTACTAGAACGCCACTAGTTGTGTAGCACACGATGAGAATGCAGGATAAGGAGAGGCTAGAGCAACCACGATGACACATTTAACAGCATACATACAGCTTTTCGACAACGTTTCTCCAATGCAAATTAAAATGCATTAATGCTTCTCCGTGCAACTACCATTAAATGTGAGACAAACCCAATAGATGAACTGTTTAGAATGCAAAGCATAATTTGTGCTTCTAGATTGGGAATAATGAAGCATTTCTACAGCATTTCTTTAATGCAAAGCAATGACTTCCATTAAGGAAAACCTTATGAACTGTTTAGTATGCAACTGGGACATTTGCAATAGATATACTTGCTCTTTGCATTATTTTACCCTGTGGATTGGGCATATTAAGGCATTTCTACAATGTTTCTTCAATGCAATTAAACAACTTCTGTTGCATTATCACAACGTTTCTTTAATGAAATGCAATGACTTTAGGTGAATGTGAGGAACCCAATGGATGAACTGATAGTATGCAATGTGCACATTTGCAATATATATATACTTGCTATTTGCATTAATTTACCTTGTGGATTGGTCATATTAAGGCATTTCTACAATGTTTCTTTTATACAATTAAATAACTTATGATGCATTTCCACAGTGTTTGTTAAATGCAATGCAGTTGGATGAGGAACCCAATGGATGAACTGTTTAGCATGCAATGGGCACATTTGCATTATTTTTCCTTGTGCATTTGGGAATACTGAAGCATTTCTACAGTGTTTCTTCAATGCAATACAATGACTTCTGCTAAATGAGGAAAACAAATGGATGAACCATTTAGCATGCAACACGCATATTAGATAGCATGGCTATTTGCATTGTTTTTTCTTGTGGATTGGGAATATTGAATTATGCTATGCAATGAAAATGCATATGCTGACTAAATATTACACCTGAAAAAAAAAAACTTTAGCAATTAAAACGATTGTTTTTTCTCGTTCTAAAAGGTTCAGCTGTTATTTCCAATGAATCAGTGATGGATCTGGTGTCTCTATTGCATCGTTTTTCCTTCTAAAAACCTGTGGATCGGCTGTTGGGAAGATCTCATGCTGGATGGTTTGTGAAATGGCACCTGCTCACATGAACACACTGGCATTGACTGGCATATAAATGCATCTGTATGAGCTGCTGGTACTTACCATACACTCCCTGGCTTGAGATGCCCTCCAAAACGAGCGTCAGGACCCCCAAAACACTAATAATCCCATCCATCCTTACGTGCCTTTCAACATATCCAGATTAAAGCGCCGGAGTGTCTCCAGAATGTGTTGGAAAAGCCGCAGATCTCAGTCAAAGCATCGGATCCGCGTCCTCGCAGGGGTTCGTGATGATCAAGCGGTTCGCTGAGGATGAGTGTTTATTCGCCGGCTCGGAGGAGGTTCGGTGACGGTCTGTCAGCGGCTGGCATCGCTTCATCCGATCCCGAGCGTCTCAGTGATGCTGCTGATGCTCGTGCGCACGCAGCATCAGGACCAGCGGCGTCGGAGACGAGCAATGCGCGTGCACCTGGCTGTCCGTCATCGCTCCGAGCAACATCTGAACTCTTTGGTGGGGTTCCGTCGGAACCGAACTCAACCGAACCAAACCGGTGCGTTCGTGTCGTCGCGTTGCGCAATAACGCGAGCTGTGAAGAGAGAGAGAGAGAGAGAGAGAGAGAGAGAGAGAGAGAGAGAGAGAGAGAGAGAGAGAGAGAGACGTCACGGTGAGCGAGACACACTTATCTGCATGAAGGACACACACACACACACGCACGCGCACACACACACACACACACACACACGCACGCACACACACACACACGTAACTAATGTTCATGACTACATTCACCAAAGTTTTTAAATTTTTAGAAAGACAATTATTTGATGTTTAATCATTTGTTATTAATAAATATATTAATTTGATTGTTTGGTTGCATCATTAAATAAAATGATGGGCCTATATTTTGTTCATGAGTCATACCTTTATGGACGTCACCAGCGTGAGACCCACATAAAAGCTATTTTATTGATAATAATAATAAATGTTTTTTTTAGTTTTTACAATGTTTATGTTTATGTATAACGATAATGACTTATTTAAAAAAAACTGTCATATATAATAAGATATAGGCCTTTTTTAAAACGTAGTTTTGAGGATTGAGAGTCAGATTTTGCTCACTTCTTGAGGGCAAGTTTGTCCCAAAAGCATCCACTTATTAATTTTTTCATTAATAATTGTATTTAACATTTTTTTTTAAGTAAATACGCACATAACATTATGTTTAGATATGATGTGTGACAGTATATCCACCTTATTTTGCAATAAAATGTTCTGTGAATGTGTGCGATTTCCGCTTCATTAGCTGCTATCGACAAATAAGATAGATATCGCTATGGTATAAAATATATGCATTATCATGTATATATATATATATATATAGAGAGAGAGAGAGAGAGAAAGCCTATATATCGCTCGTTTAGATGCTAATAACGACAATTCATAACAATAATATACATATTTTTTTATATTGTTTGTAATATCAAGCAGCAAATTATATCGCGTTTAAAATAACTGGTTGACACCGGAAGTCTCGCACATATAAATTACAAATGGACGCGCTTACGTAAAAAATAACGGGAATAAAACTAGTGCTTTTTCTCGTATGGATATTTCTTCTCAGTGTAACTGCACCTGTCGGGACAGACTGAGATGTGTTGATCGGGTTATTGAAGCAGTGCCCCCCCGTTGACCCAAAACCAAAGCTGAACAGTTATTATTAAAAAGTTGTTTTTTTTTCAGCTGCTTTACAAACATTTTCAAAACTTTACACATTAATGCAAAAATTGCACACACAAAATGCCTCGCATCTCTTGCAGAATGAAGCACTGCATTCAAAATATCACAAACACATCTCAAAACCACAATATGCATTCCTGCTAGATTTAATATTTTTTTAATTTTTAACTCATTTTTTTTAAATTAATTATCAAGCTCAGATGAGCTTTATTTGTCACATACACAATTATACAGAGTATAAGCAGCAGTCAAATGTGTTCTCTGCATTTAACCCATCCAAGTGCGCGCACACACACACACACACACGCACACACACACACACACACACATGTTGGTTTTTATGGTTTACGGGGACTCTCCATAGGCGTAATGGTTTTTATACTGTACAAGCTGTATGTGCTATTGCCCTACACCTAAACTTAGCCCTCACAGGAGACGGTGCATTTCTATTTTCCCTCAAAAAAACTCACTCTGTATGATTTATAAGCATTTTAAATTATGGGGACACTGAAAATGTCCTCATAAATCACCTTCTCCTTGTAATACCTGTGTCATACCCATGTCATTATACAAATTTGTGTCCTCATAAACACATAAACCACATAAACATGCACACACACACACACACACACACACACACACACACACACACACACACACACACACACACACACACACACACACACACACACACACACGGACGGAGCAGTGGGCAGTCCGGGGACCAGTCGGGGGTTCGGTGCCTTGCTCAAGGGTCTCAGCTCAGTCGTGGACAATTCCTGCTGGAGCCGAGATTCGAACCCACAACCTCTGGTTACAAGTCCGACGCTCTATCCATCAGAGCCACGACTGCCCCCCATTTGTGTGTGTTGCATAGAGAACCGTGTGTTGTGTTTTTCATAAAGTGTTTAATGAAATTGAAAAGGGAGTCTAAGGCTGAGAATTAGTGGTTTTGTAGATTCGGTGTGTGCTTCTGCTGTTTCAGAAACCGCGTGACAAGGAAAGATTTAGCAAGCAGTTGAAAAAAACTGTAGCAGCAGCAAAGACAGTCTAATTGTGCTGCTTGTCTTCCACACACGTGGCCGGAGTTGTTTGGTCCACTGTGTTTGCTATTTAATTGCACAGACTTCTCTTTGGAAATACCTCCTTGTGGCTGAGAGAGTGACAGACAGGCGAGGACGAGTGTGTTTGCTGGTTTGTAAGACACAGACGTGAACCTCCATCTGTTCGAGGCTTGAGCTCATGGCTGGATCTCGCGTATCATCTACACTAGATTTATGCATTTAAAACGGATTCATCTCTTCTGGGAAAACAACCCAAAATATAAATGCTCATGCTATCAAATTCCCCCAAACATAAGGAATAAACTATGTATAATACACAGGTGTCTCTCACAAAACACGACCGGAGCACATTTCAAGTTAAAATTAAAAGGAAAAAAAAGAGAGACAAATGATAGATTTTACATGGAGCTTATTTTTAGGACTGCGCATAAAGTGGCACTTGTTACTGTACAGCAAAGCAAATTAATTAATCAATCAATCAACCAATCAATGTATTTTTTTGTACGGATAGATGGAGAGATGGAGAGATGGATGGAGAGATGGAGAGATGGATGGATGGATGGACGGAGAGATGAGAGATAGACTGATAGATGGAGAGATAGATGGAGAGATGGAGAGATGGATGGAGAGATGGAGAGATGGAGAGATGGAGAGATGGAGAGATGGAGAGATGGAGAGATAAATGGAGAGATGAGAGATGGATGGAGAGGTAAATGGAGAGATGAAGAGATAGATGGAGAGATGGAGAGATAGATGGAAATATGGAGAGATGGAGATATAGATGGAGAGATGGAGCGATAGATGGAAATATGGAGAGATGGAGATATAGATGGAGAGATGGAGCGATAGATGGAAATATGGAGAGATGGAGATATAGATGGAGAGATTGAGAGATTGATGGAGAGATAGATGGAAAGATGGAGAGATGGAGATATAGATGGAGAGATAGATGGAGAGATGGAGAGATAAATGGAGAGATGGAGAGATGGATGGAGAGGTAAATGGAGAGATGGAGAGATGGATGGAAATATGGAGAGATGGAGATATAGATGGAGAGATGGAGAGATGGAGAGATGGAGAGATGGAGAGATGGAGAGATGGATGGAGAGATGGAGAGATGGAGAGATGGATGGATGGAGAGATGGAGAGATGGAGAGATGGAGAGATAGATGGAAATATGGAGAGATGGAGATATAGATGGAGAGATGGAGAGATGGAGAGATGGAGAGATAGATGGAGAGATGGAGAGATGGAGAGATGGAGAGATAGATGGAGAGATAGATGGAGAGATGGAGAGATAGATGAAAGATGAAGAGATAGAGATATAGATGGAGAGACGGAGAGGTAGATGGATAGATGGAGAGATAGATGGATAGATGGAGAGATGGTTAGATAGAGAGATGGAGAGATAGATGAGAGAGATGGAGAGATAGATGGAGAGATAGATGGAGAGATGGAGAGATGGAGAGATAGAGATAGATGGAGAGATAGATGGAGATGGAGAGATGGAGAGAGAGAGAGATAGATGGAGGAGAGAGATGGAGAGATGGAGGATAGATGAAGAGAGAGATAGATGGAGAGATGGAGAGATGGAGAGATAGATGGAGAGATGGAGAGATAGAGAGATGGAGAGAGATGGAGAGAGAGAGAGAGAGATAGATGGAGAGAGATGGAGAGAGATAGATGGAGGAGAGATGGAGAGATAGAGAGAGATGGAGAGATAGATGGAGAGAGAGAGATGGAGAGATGGAGAGATGGAGAGATAGATGGAGAGATAGATGAAGAGATGGAGAGAGATGAAGAGATGGAGAGATGGAGAGATAGATGGAGAGATGGAGAGATAGATGGAGAGATGGAGAGAGAGATGGAGAGATAGATGGAGAGAGAGATAGATGGAGAGAGAGATGGAGAGAGAGATGGAGAGAGAGATGGAGAGAGAGATGGAGAGATGCAGATATAGATGGAGAGATGGAGATATAGATGGAGAGATGATAGAGAGAGAGATAGAGATAGATAGATAGATAGAGATAGAGATAGAGATAGAGATAGACGGATAGAGATAGAGATAGACAGATAATAAGATTAGAAGATAGATAATTTAAATGAAAAGGAAAAACTAACACTATTCTAATAAGAATAATTGCTCATTAGTCCTAAAATTTCCATCATTTTCTGTAAAAACTAAATAAATAAACAAATAATGCATGTTACTGTTTTTTATCATTGACATACTACTATAGTTTTTACTATTAATATTATTAATTTTCCTTTATGAAATTCTGAATAATATATTTATATTGTAAATATGCAAAATACATTGACAGTGTCCCAAAATATTGGGCAGTTTTTCAGAATTTGATGTTTAATTCAATGTGTTATTTGCCATTTCTGAGTGAAAACTGGTACTGTTTTGTTTTGTTGTTGTTGTTTTTTCCTCCTCATAACACAACAACAACAAAACATAAAATAATGAATCAATGCCATTACTGTCTTTCCAAGTCTTCCTTAAAGACCTTTTCTCTCGTGCAAAAACTCGCTCATAAATATATACACACACGTATACATATGCATCATAATTTGCTGAAATTCTACTCATTGCAATAGTTAAAATGACTCAAAATGTTCATTATGTAATACGCAGAAATAAAATAGCTTATATGCACTTTTAGGACCCTGCATCTGTCTGATGATGCTTTAAAGTGTTCAGGTTTTAATTAGCGGGTCAGACTCCTAAAGCCCATCATTTGCATGCTGTCACACTACTAATTGCTGGATTGTGAGTTGAGCGAGACAGATAAAACACAGCTTTCTGTTGATAAGGCTTTATGTGTTCTTGTCGTAAGGCTGCTGATGGAGTAACATTAAAGAGAGCTTCTGCGGATGAGCTTCTATTATCATCAGAGCTTAAACGAAGCATTAGAGGCTAACGACGCCTTTGAACTTCTGTGTTCAACAACAGAGTCTTTGTTCATGTCTCAGATTCACTTTCACACAGTCCCAGCCCTGCACAATTACTGCTTCTCCTGATCCCTGCTTTTCTATGGACCGAAGCGGCAGGATTCACACGGGGAAGTGTTTATTCTCGCCCTACGGCTTTATCTGGGTTTTAAAGCAACATGAACTGAATTTACTCATCATCATCATCATCATCGTGTCGTCTCCAGCATGTATGACTGTCTTTCTTCTGTCTGTGGAAGACCAACGAGGTGTGAAAATGAAAAACCTACAAACATAGAGCCCCAAAATGTCAAAATACATTTTTTAGAATATTAAACGAGTGTCAAAATAGTGTCAACATAAACATTACTGTAAAAAAATGAAGTTGAAAACAATTTGAGTACATTTCACAAGAAATATTTTTCAGCTTTTCTACATTAAAATGTATCATTTAATACAATTTCTATTTGGAATTATGATATTTACCAGCAGTTTTTTTTCTTAAAATGTCACTTTTAATTGATAAAGCTAATAAAAAAGATATAAAAATATACACAGTGAAAAAATTTTTTTTTGAGCATTTCAACAACAAAATTTCGCATTTAATTCATTATTTTTGGTTTCTTTGTCATTCTATGTGAAATTTACTAGTAAAATTGTATAAAACAATATTCACATTTAATTGATTTTTTTTTTTTTTATGTACGCCTGTCATTTTTGGAAGATGTTATGAAAATTATGTGAGTGCATAGTACAAGAAAATACCATTTCAGCTTTTCTACGATAAAATTTCACATTTAACAATGTTTCTTTGTAATTGTCAAATTAGCAGTTTCTGATTGAAAATGTCACATTTAATTAATAAATCCAACTAATATATATATATATATATATATATATATATATATATAAAATAAATGTACACAGTAAAAAATTATGAAATAAAATATTTGTCAAAGTTGTAAATAAAACAACGATTTAAATAAAGTTTTTCTACATTAAAATGTCTCAGTTAATTACTTTACTTTATTGTTTATTTTTACAGGGACAATGCACAATTAAAAGTAATTGCGCCAGAGTTAGCTGATAGCTAATTTACATCTGCTGTCCCTGGGCAGGCAAAAACATAAAACAACATACAATATTACATATACACCACATAAGACATAACAATACATATATCCAGAGATGTAAGATTAATAAAAAAATAACATGGTAATTAAGTAATTAAGTGTTTATTGCAGTTTTTGCCATTTATTTGTAATTGTTTGTGAAATTTAATAGCAATATATTAATACAAAAATGAAAATATAAAAATAAAATTGCAGACAAGTCATTTTTTTAAGTTGCAATGAAAAACAAAAATGTTTTGAGGGCATTTTACAAGAAATGTTTTTTCAGCTTTTCTACATAATTTCTAATTGAATTAAATGTTTCTATGTAATTGTGAAATTTACTAGCAGTTTCTGACTTACTGACTTTTACTAATTAATAAAACGTACACAGTAAAAAAATAAAGAAATAAAACTATTTACAAAAAAAAACTATTTTAGCTTTTCGACATTAAAATTTCGCATTTAATTAATTGTTTCTGGTTTCTTTGTAATTCTTTGTGAAATTTACTATCAATATCAGTCACATTTAATTGAAAAAGTAAAACAAATATATATATACACAAATTTTTGCTGAAATGAAAACTATTATTTGAGTGCATAGTACAATAAAACTTATATTTCAGCTTTTCTATGTTAAAAATTTAACTTCATTACGATACAACATAAAGAAGGCAGAGACTCACAAGAAACAGGACACTAGACTCAGGGAAACACGGGCTTATATACACACACAAACAAGATAATTAAACAAACACAGGTGGGACATAATCAACTCATAATGAAGCAATAATGACAGGAACAGGAACCAAACCAAATATGGGCATACATGAGGGAAAACTGTCAAGGGGAGCAGGAGACGAGACAAAATTAATGTTTATTTGTAATCGTGAAATTTACTTTCTGATTGAAAATGTCACATTTAGTAAAAAAAATACTACTAGAAAAAAAGATTATATATATATGTACACATGAAATAAAATATTTTCTACATTACAATTTCTCATTTAATTAAGTGTGTATTGCAGTGTTTTGTTTTTGCTGTTTCTTTGTAATTGTGAAATTTACTTGAAATATCTTAATAAAAAGGAAAATAAAAAAGGACAAATGTAGACAGTCATTTTTTTGAGTGCCATTTTACAATAAAATGCATTTCAGTTTCTATATATCAAAATAGCACATCTAATTCAGTGTTTCTTGCTGTTTCGTTGTAACTTTGAAACTTACTAGCAATTTCTGAGTTTATATTATTCTGAACTTTGCATTTAATTAGTAAAGTTAATTTTAAATCATTATAAAAATGGGCACTGCAGTTGTAAATAAAAACATTAGAATATATTTGACAAGAAATACTATTTCAGCTTTTCAACATCAAAATTTCACATTTAATTCCACGTTTTATTGCTGTTTCTTTGTCATTTTTGTGTGAAATTTACTAACAATTTCTCAGTTAAAATGTTCTCACCATTGTTGTCCATTCAAAGCTCTCATAGAGACACTTTTCATCATCCAATTAATTCCTCAGAGATTAAAAAAGTCTAATTATTTTAGTCTGAACATCAATTCATGCATTGATTCATATTCAGTTCTTTTGATGTTTTGTATGTTCAGATCTTCATATAACAAAATATATACAAATTAATGCCTAATAGAGACATAGTAGTATACTTAAAGTATGATGTCAATTTCACTTAAAAAAAGAGTATACTTTCAGTATAAAACTAGTAGTTTACTGAAACTATACTTCACAGTGTACTAAAAATACTACTTCAAGTATTTAATTAGTAAACTATCAGTGCACCTAATAAGTTCACTTTTAGTATAATTGCAGTACAAGCTAAAAACTTTGATGTAAACTAGTCGTGTACTCAAAGATTACTATTGTTATACGTGAAGTATACTAGAAAGTGGACCAATTTAGTCCCAAGGAGTATTGAAATAGTACACTTACAAGTATACCACACTGATAAAAATGATTTTGTGGTGAAGTAAATACTACAGAAAAACAAATGTAATTTCTAGTAAATTCAATATCAGTACTCAATTTAAGCTTGTAGAATTTAAAGTTTGAACTTATAAGTATATTTTACTGTTGTAAACTGTTTAATTGTTTGTTATTTTTACAAATATTGTTTAAGTAAATATCGATGTCATTTTGCTGTTTTCGAGATGCATTTACACTGTTTTGTTTTTGCTTTTGTTGTTAAGTAACTGGCTGTTTTGTGACATCTGGAGTTAATTTTTTACTCAAAATGACCCATTCATACTCAAACACTATTTACTGATTGTTACAATTATTGTGTATCATGTGTCAAATGATACCAGCTGCAGGGTTAAGGTCTTGGACACAAAAAGAAATAAACAAAACTCTGTTTGACTAAAGCTGTTTAACTAAACGCTCAGGGACAAACTCGAGAGGCTTCAGCAGCATAACTTTGACCTTTGCAACAATTAGAAACTATTTCCAATGAAACCTCTAGTAAAAAAGTTATATATTTAAAATGCATTTATATCATGCTAAGTATAGCTCAAATCTAGTGGCATTTTTACTGTCAGATAACTACTGATATAAAATGTATATTTTAACTTTGCTTGGGATATTACGTGCACAATGCACTCTCCTTATTATGTGTTTTGACGAAAATTGCATGATTTTTTTTATAACATCAGACATTAAATACAAAATATTGTACCTGAAGTATACTTGCAATAGTTCCACTTTAACAACAAATCAAATATACTAAGCGTATCTTTAATTGGACTACTTCCTCTCAATAAGTGCATTAAGTACAAAATTATTCGTTCCAATTTAGTGCACCAGTTTAGTATACTAAAAGTACAATTGCTAGACATTTTGTGAAGTACATAAATATAAAAACATATTTGAAGTATGCTTAGCACAAAATAAATGTATTTACATTTAAGTATATTTATTTTTCACTAGAGCTGTCACCCAAAACATGAACATTTGCTGAATATGTCCCATTCAGTTTCACTTTTTCCTTCAAAGCAGAACTGTTGACCTCGGTGACCTAAATCAGAGCAAGGAGGTTCGAGATGAAGCATTTAAAGCCAAAGTGTGTGTGTGTTTCTCATCTTCTCTCCTCAAAGCGTTAACCCATCGGAGATTCACGCCTCGGGCTTCACTGGGAATATTCTAATGTTACACAGGTGAAAATAGGTACGGCACTATATCACCGTGAAGGGATATGGCTTTTGGCTGATCATTTGACAGCGAGAGAAAAGTGAGCGTTTAGGGAGCGATGTCCCGTCAAACTTCCATGAAGAAAGCGTAAATGAGCTCGCTGAACCAGGGAATGAGGTGATAGATTTTAATCAAGCTAAAGGCGCCCAAGAGACACGCAGTAAAGCTGAAAAACAGACACGGAGAGACGATATACTCATTTACAGACGCGAGAACAGAACAAAAAACACAGAAAACGCTCACTATTCCACTACGGCATGAAATGCAACTTTCTGTACACATTATGCATTATTATTTTACTATAGTGATCATCTGCTGGATTCCCAAGTTGCTAATTACTAACTCTGTGCAATTTTCAAATTAAAATGCATGTCAAGATCAAGGTCAAGGTCAAGTTTATTTATATAGCACCTAACCAAGTGCTGACCAAGATGCTGCACAGCCAAACACATCAAACATATCAACTAACAAAAGCACTAAGACATGTGATATAGCCAGTGTTGGGAAAGTTACAAGTAACGAATTATTAGTTTCTAATTACATCTTCAACAGTGTAATTACATTACTGAACAAATTACTCTCTCCAAAATGTAATTATTACTAATTACATAAATCCTATATCAACCTCGACAATTTAACGATACAAGGAATAGACATAAAACACTTCTTTTAATTGTAATTCTTTTTTTTTAATAATAAATAACGACTTAAATTATTCCGATCACTCTTTAGGTTATATTAGGGTTCTCACTATTAACTAAGACTTTGGTCTCAATATACTTCTAATTATAATGATGGTGGAGCGTTTGAAGCATGCAGGGACTTCGCACAGCTCCAGTGATCTGTTGAAGATCTTTGTGGAGATGGGGGCCAGCTGGTCAGCGCAGGTTTTCAGACAGACTGGTGTAACACAATCTGGGCCTGGTGCTTTGATGCACCTCGTCTTCGCTGATCTGAATTGCAGGTGTGGGGAGAGGGGGGTTGCTGCAGGTGTTAATGGTTGTGTGGAGAGGTGTTATCATGGTGGTTGTGGGGTGTTTCTCCAAACCTACAGTAGAACTCATTCAGATCGTCTGCCAGTTGTTGATTCTCTACAGTGCTGGGGGATGGTGTCTTGTAACTGGTGATGTCTTTCATACCTTTCCACACTGAAGCAGACTCACTGGAAGATAATGCTTGCCAGAATAATTCCTCTTTGCCACTCTGATCTCTTTTTCCAGTGTATTTGTCATGTTTATACAAGACTATATCCCCCTTTCTGTAAGCATCTTCTTTGGCCTGACGGAGCTGTCTGAGTTTTGCAGTGAACCATGGTTTGTCGTAGTTGTAGGTTAAACGAGTCCTGGTAGGAATCCACATATCCTCACAGAAACTGATTTAAGATGTTACAGCCTCGGTGAACTCGTCCAGATCGTTTGCGGCAGCTTCGAAAACAGACCAATCAGTGAGGTCAAAACAAGCTTTTAAGTCTTGCTCTGCTTCATTAGTCCATCTTTTAACAGTTCTTAATACAGGTTTGGCAGATTTATTACTATTATGATACTGTAGTTATAACAGTCCATTACATAAAAATGAACTTTACTAAATAAATGCAAACTTTTCATTCAGAAATTGCTAACAAATTTCATAAACAATTAGAATAAGCAAGAAACTCATACATTTAATTTTAAGTAAAATTTTAACTGAAATAGTGTTTTCTTGTAAAATGCACTCAAATAATCAATGGTTTTTTTTAAATAAAAAATACAGTGTACGTTTATATATATATTATATATATATATATATATGCATATATTAACTAATAAGAAACATTGAATTGAATTGAATTTTGATGTAGAAAACTAAAGTAGTATTTTCCTGTAAAATGTACTCAATGTTTTATTTATAACTTCAACAAATCTTTGTTTTTTACTGTGTAAATTGTTTATTTTTTTTATTAGCTTTATTAATTAAATGGCATTTTCAATCAGAAACTGCACGTCAATTTCACAATAACAAAGAAACACTGAATTAAATGTGAAATTTTAACATAAAAAAGCTGAAATAGTATTTCTTGTAAAATGTCCTAATTTTACTGTAATTTTGTGCAACTAAAATAATAATAATAATAATAATGATTATTAAAGAAGGGTCCCGAGTCATATGCGAGACAGGAAAAAACACCTAGCAACCACACAGATCACCCTAGCAACCACACAGCAACGCCCTGGCAGCCAGCAGAGTGAGTGTGTCATGATTCAGTGATATATTGAGACGGCGTCTGACACACTCCACTGCACATCTACAGCAGCGGCCCGTGGGCTCCGTCCTCATGAAGCAGCATCAGCCTCCACCAGCCTCTGGCTCTCAGGCTACATCACGACCCAAGAATCCTGCACAACAATGCACTTACATACGCTTAGATGATGCTCAGGAGCTTTATCAGCTTTATCTCAGATGTTTCTCCTAGAAGAAATATACACACAAATGAGTCAATACTGATCATAATAATAAATATATTAATAATTATAATAATAATAACAATAATAAATATAAAATACTACTACTAATAATAATAATAATAATACATATAATAATAATACTTCTAATAATAATAACAATAATAAATATAAAACTACTACTACTACTAATAATAATAATAAATATAATAATAATACTTCTAATAATAATAACAATAATACATATAAAAATACTACTACTACTACTAATATTAATAATAATAAATATAATAATAATACTTCTAATAATAATAACAATAATAAATATACAAATACTACTACTACTAATAATAATAATAATAAATATAATAACAATACTTCTAATAATAATAACAATAATAAATATAAAAATACTACTACTACTACTAATAATAATAATAATAAATATAATAATAATACTTCTAATAATAATACTTCTAATAATAATAACAATAATAGTAATAAATATAAAAATACTACAACTACTACTAATAATAATGATGATGATAATAATAACAATAATGATAATAATAATACATATAAAAATACTAAAACTACTACTAATAATAATAATAACAATAATAAATATAAAAATACTACTACTAATAATAATAATATTCTTGTTGTTATTGTAAAAAACAATAATCATCATAATAATTAAACAGAATAATAGTAATTTATATCAATACAAATATTTATAATTAACATTACAATAATTGTAAATAATAATAAATATATTTATAATAATTAGAGAAATTGAAAATAATATTAATATTAAACAATTATAATTAGAGTAATTGTAAATAATAATCATAATCATCATCATCACCACTTTAAATAATGAAAATCATAATAATAATACTAATGTTGTTGTTATTGTAAATAACAATAATCATCTTAATAATTTAAAATAATAGTGAATAAATTAATAAAATCTAGAATTAACATTATAATATTTTTTTATAATAATTAAATAATTGTAAATAACAGTAAATAATAAACAATTAGAATTAGAATAATTTTAAATAAAAATAATCATAAATATTAATAATAAGTATAATAATAATAATTATTATTGTTGTTGTTGTTGTTGTTGTTGTTAACGAAATTGTAAAAATAATAGTGATAATATTTATAATTTACATTATAATAATTGTAAATAAAAATCATAATCATCATTACAATGTCTTCATACAGCAAGATTACACGGTAAATAAAAAAGATTTTAGTGAATTATCAGAAAACACCATTTAATTTGTTTCACTTTAAAATGTATAATTTAATTAAATGTGTTACATGCTGTTTTTTTTTAATTATTTGTGAAACTTATTAGAAAATTCGGAGTGAAAATTGTTTCTACATATCCCCCCCCCCCCCCCCCCCCCGTTTCTTTTACATATTGAAATAACTGAAATATCAGAAATATTTGAGACACTGATGAGATCTCTCCAGAGAACTCCAGAGGAGGAGAAACATCTTATTTTATTTTAATTCATCTCTTTTGAAATGTTCTCGTTGTAATCTGAATCGTATTGTATGGGATATAATAACCAATAATGCAGCAGCTTCCCAGTGTCTGTTCAGCTCTGGCCCAGTCAAACTCATAACCATATGAATATGTGATTTGACACGGTTAATCAGCATCTCTTTCAGAACAATGTTTAAACCATCCAAATTCATTTGCATTGTAATCATTTTTTTCTTCTGCCAGAGACGGCGTGTGTGATTACGCACGAATAAACGATAGAGAAAATAAGATCTTCTGAATGACGCAGGAGTCTGTGAGCAATAAAACCATGCGATGAAGTATGCTTGAGCAACTGAAATATGAATCAAGTCAAAGTCGCCGCCCGCGTTCGTCAAATATGTTCACACATGCATGCAGAGAAATGCTGTTATTTTTACCATGCTTTGTATAAACATATTTAGTTTCCATGAATAGTAAGTATTGCGGATTGAGTGGTAAATTATTGTTTTTGTTTGCAGCGCTTGCTGAGATTAGATTTAAATTAGGTCGCATTTTACATACTTTCACTCAGGCACTAAAAGTTTCATTACGGCATTTAAACAAAAACAAATAAAGCATCAAGGTTTTTTTAAATGCACCACATTAGTGATAAACTGGATTCAGGTCATCAGAGATCAGGATGAGTTTGTTTCTTCATCAGGTTTGGAGAAATGTGTCTCAGCAATGGAAGTGAATGGGTGCCGTCAGAATGAGAGTCTGATAAAAATATGAAACTAATCCAGCATTAAGATGTTTTTAACTAAAAGATGAGTTCATAATCCATAAAAACTCTTCCTCAGTGATGAAGTGCATCTGCTGTTGTTATCCAGTCACATATTAGTTTAGAGCTGTTTTGATCTGCGCAGATTTCTCTCCTGATTCAGACCAGAACACTTTTTGATATTATGGATTATGAACTAGTATTTGAGTTAAAAACATCTTAATGCTGGATTAATTTCATCTTTTGTCTTCTCCAGATGATAACTGATGGACTGTGGATTATTGTGATGTTTTTATCAGACTCTCATTCTGACGGCACCCATTCACTTCCATTGATGAGACACATTTCTCCAAACCTGATGAAGAAACAAACTCATCCTGATCTCTGATGACCTGAGGATGAGCACATTCCTATTCCTAAGTCTATGGCAGCCCATAGAAAAAGCAATGCAATTTGGCAAATTTTTGTATGAATTTGTGGATATGATTTCAAACTTTCCGAAGCAGTTCAGCTTCTCACGACACTTTTTAGACTAAAACTTGGTGTTTCTTGATTCTTTGCACTCTTCTAAAAACATATTTCTACTGTCCTCAGGTTTTTTGGCCTCATCTTTTCCATCATTTTGTGTGTTTCATCATCTTCTCCACTGACACTGAATGTTCTCCATGTTTTTATTCGCTCATGCACATTTCTAGACGACATCGAATTGAAAAACTGCTAAATTGCATGCACCCTCTTCTCTTTATTCCTCACGGAAGGCCTCCGTCACGTTGCATTAGCGATGAAGGAATCTGGAACGGGACGAGCGTAACGTCTTTCTGACATATGACTGACATTTCATCATACAAGTAAAAGCCAGAAAACACATTTACAAGAGCTAAAGTCGTTTTGAAGCCTTTTCTTCAGAGCTATTTGAAGTGACAGCTGCATCTCATTCAGCGCGTCGCTGTTAAAAGCATTTGGGATGGACGCTCGGTTCTTGTCTCGGGAATAAACTTCCACGGATGGAGTTTTATGCATTATGACTGCAACAATGCCAGAAGCTTCTTACCCTGAGATTGTGTGTGTTTTATGCTCTCCTCCAGGTCTAAATCATCTTGAAAAGCTCTCGTGAGAAGAAGGAGTTTATTACCCGTGTTTATGGAGCTTAGGAAATTGCCCTCCTGTTTTGCACGACCCAGAATCAGGTCGAATATGTCTTACCCAATCCCTGCTTAAGAGCTTTCGCTTATTTTTGGTGTTGTACTAGAATCTGAATGGAAATGCACGAGGAAGCGCACTCTGTAAATCATTTTATGCAGATGAGAGACATTGAAACACCTTTTCCCATGATCCTCATTTGTCTCCGATAGAGTCTTTGTTGTTTGGCGAAATGCATTTGGAAACTCTCCTTTTTTGAATCGCATTTTATGCATTAATGAAACCTCACAACCTTGATCCGAGTCTGTAAATCCACGACACATCGTGCATCAGGCCTGATTTCTCTTCTTAATCATGCATCCTGAAAGACGAGCTCATCAGGAACACGCTTTGATGTTGTAAGACACGTGGATCATGCTTAATAATCTCTCAAGGATGCATCTTTGAAAAGCGTAGGTATGCGTACAGAAACTTCATGCTAGTCTTTATTAGTAAGCCAATTAGAGTGGCTGCTTGCTGTGCTGTATAACATGTGATTAGCAATATCAGACATTTCATGAACACTAATGCCTGATGTATGCTTCACACAAGTGCTTACAGCCAATGCAATGCATCCCTTCGAACCTGTTTAACATGTGCTCCTGTCTGTCTTTAAACCAGATGCTATAATATGTGAATATTTGAACTAAATTGCTGCAGAAAAAGGTCAAAATATTTGTAAATATTTTAAAGAAAGAAGTCTCTTCTGCTCATCAAGACTGCATTTATTTGATCAAAATACAGTAAAAATATTATTGCGATTTAAAACCGTTCTCGCCGATTATTTGTGGAAACATTATTTCATTAAAAATGAATTGAAAGTTCAAAATAACAGCGTTTATTTGAAATAGAAATATTTTGTAACATTAGAAATGTAATGCATCATTGCCGAACAAAAGTATTAATTTCTTTTTTAATTCAATATTTATTTATTTTTCATATTTTTTTAATGCTAGTGTATCACCGTTTCCACACAAATATTGTCCAGCACGACTGTTTTCAACATTAATAATAATAATAATCAGAAATGTTTCCTGAGCAGCATATTATTATGATTTCTGAAGATCATGTGACTCTGAAGACTGGAGTAATGATGCTGAAAATACAGATTTGATCACAGAAATAAATTACAGTTTAACATAGATTCACATAGAAAACGCTTGAAGTATAATAATATTTTTGAACACATAAATACAGCCTTGATGAGCAGAAGAGACTCTTTCAGAAACATTAAAAAGCTTAACTATTCTAAACGTTTGATGAGTATTGCACTTGCATTGTCTCTAATGCAGCAATTAGTGTAAATATAGTTACCAGATTAAACTGCAGCAATATAGGAAGTTTGATTTGCATTCGACTGCAACTTTATATCTTATTCTAGGAGAGCATAATCTTATATGCATCATAAACTCGTGTTTGTGATGTGGAGTCAGCGTTCATGTGGCAACTCCTCTTTGATTTCATAAGCTCTCCGACAGTAAACATGTCCAGGAACTCATTACGGCGTGAGATTAATGATGCACCGATGCCGTCTGAGATGCAATCGCTGCTACTTTAAAGAGAGGAAGACTTTAGGCCAAAGGTCTGCTCTTATTGTTTATCTCCAGCAAGCAGTGTGTTTCAGACGGCCCATTGCTGTTCCAGCTGGAAGACCTCAACAATTATTCAAGCTTTAAGACTTTACAGAGTAGAGAAAACGGCCGGATCTCAGGGATGCACGACGGCGATCAGATAAAGTGCTCTGTACGTGTACAGGAGCGTCTGGAGGTAAAAGGCCTGGTCTTTGGGGAATGGCTGGTAAAGCCGGTGGTCTCTAGCTGTATGTTCTTTTGGCCTCTGTAGAAAATCAAACCAAGCAAGCAGCAAATGCCACTGAGACATTAAACGCCTAAAAGTGTCTTGACTCTGACAGCTGTTAAATCACTGCAAGCCGATGCATCATAAGACCTTTAAACCACAAATAAAAAGATGTTTTTTTAGTCACCCTCGTGTCGTTTCAAACGTGTATGCTGAGCTTTTTTACTGTGGGATATAAAAGGAAAACTAACACACTACAGGTGATTTAATCGGATCAAAATTACATCACATTATTTTCCAGTTCATTATTCACAGTACATTAAGACTTGTTTTGTATTTTCAGAAATGTCTTCAGATGTTAAAGATTCTTTATGGAACCATTTAGACAAACAAGTTGCCATAGAATAGAATAGATACAGCATGCATAGACTTTATGCATAGATGCATCGTGAAGCACCTTTATTATTAAGAGTGCATGCAGCTTGTTCTCAACGCCAGACGATTTGCTGAAATAAAACGCTTTTTATTTTATTGTATTTTTAAGTTTACATTTTTTTCAAGTAACATAAAATAGTATTTTATGATTTTAATTTCAGGTCCAATTTTAGGAGGGACCACAGGAATCACTTTAATTTTATTTTGATTAATCTTGCTTGTAAAAATATCTTGTTACTGGAAAAGCGTTAATATTTACTGTCACGCAACTCAAAATAATTTCTACTTTTAGTTACTTTTCAGTTACTCCCAGTATTGGCTTACACTCTTAAAAATAAAGGTGCTTTATTCACAGCGAGAACCATTTTTAGTTCCACAAAGAACCATTCAGTCAAAGAACATCTCTTTCTTATCTTTGTATCATCTGAAGAACCTGCTTTTGTGAAACTGAACGGTTCTTCAGATGTTAAAGATTCTTTATGCAACCAAAAGTTGCCATAGAATAGATAGATACTTTATGCACAGATGCATCGTGGAGCACCTTTATTATTAAGAGTGTAAGTGGTTGCAATCAATTTATTTTAGCTGCATTTAAATAAGAAAAATGATCCAACATTTTGGTAACACTTTATTTTAGGCTCTCTTAACTAGTTGCTAATCAGCATGCATATTAGTAGAATATTAGCCATTTATTAGTAGTAATTAAGCGCGTATTATTATACATCCCTAATTACAATAACTAAACTTAACAACTACCTTACTAACTATCAATAAGCAGCAAATTAGTAATTTACTGAGGGAAAAACCGGGGTCTATTCTGAGTAGATTGAAGCCTGTTTGTACAGTTTCAGTATAGCATCATTGTCTCCCTGGTTCGGCGTCCAGCAGCACACAACAGCGTGTGATCAATCCTCAGAGGAGCGGCGTATCATCTCATCCATCCTCAGTAAAGCACAGCTCCTTCGGACACTTGTGAGGAGAGAGTCCCGCGAGAGATCGGCCGATCTGTATCAGTACTGTAAGGACAGCAGATCCGCCGGTGTTTGGTAGTGAATAGATGAGCTTCACACTGCTTCGGCTTTACATTCGGCTCGACTCCATGATTTATGGACTCAACCTGAGGGATATTTCTGGGAAGAAAGAAATATCGGCGATGCTGCATTTCATATTTGTCCGGAAATGTTGATTGGCGTTCGTTTTAATGCACACATTGTTTTGCATGCAAGACTCCTTTGACTCGTTTGAGTCTGTTATTTCTGCCAAGGAGTGTTCAATTCCATTCAGAGGAAAATATCTTGTTTACATGTCCTTGCTGTATCATATCTGTCTCAAATCCTAAGGTCTCTAAATGTGACCCTCTCTGTCATAACCCAGCTAAAGTCTTTTTTTTGTGTGATTTGCAGATTTGTACAAAAAATCATACTTCATATGGTAAAGACTATCTGGTCTCATAGCATTTACGGTACCTAGGTGCACTTTTTAGCGAGACATGAAATATGTACCAATAACTACATATTACTGCAGTTTCCAAAAGAAACAAACACTAAGACAGTAAAACTCGGACGCCTTTTATTCCTTTTCACACACATTTACCTGAGTTTTGATTAATAAAGTGTACTTTTCGCAACAATTACTTGAAGAATATCATGTTACGACTTTAAATCAATATTTGAAAACTGATGCTTTTGAACGTTAGCATCACACATATCCAGCCTCGTATCTATAAGTTTTCATTGACGATAAGTTATTTCATTGACGGTTGCATCAACAAATATGTTTGTATATCAGTTTTGCACATGTTAACACTATCAGGTAGGTTTAGGGGTGGGTTTGGATGGAGTAGGGCACGATAGAGCATTAACTTTTAGGGACAGACCCCGATATTTGAACCGCCGCAATACATTTCTGTAGCAACGTCATACAAACACAGCAATATGTACCTATATCTACATAATAAAAACGTGCCAGGGTTCAGGTATTGAACCTGTGTTTTAGCGCCACTCGGTGGACACTTCTCTTTGAAACTGCGGTGAAACGTGCCGTACGGTACGATAAACAGTGTCACACAGAAAGAGGTACGGATTTTATGAGACCAGGTTAGGTAAAGAACATTCTGTGAAAATGTAACCTTTATATCTTTAATATTGACTGAGTAAGGTCATGTCAAAGATTGAAATTATAGTGAAATTAATGGTTGAAATCAAATTTTGATGCTTGTTTTCTCATAATTAGATTTTGAAACTTTAGCCTGGATTTCACAGAGAGGGTCACAAATATTCAAACTTTGATAGTTTATGGGTTTTTTTATCCAGTAAAAGTAATTGTAGTCAAATCTGGAGTGGTTTTGATCAGAATAACTGCAGTCATATCTCCAGATGAACACAGCTTTACTTGATTCTCCATCAATCATGTTTCAGTCTCAAATCTGATCATCAGGATCTTATTTCTTCATCTCTCGATCAGCATCGTGTTATATACAATCTCATCTTAATAAGACATATTACTGGAGATATAGAGCGACCGCTGATATGACATCGTTTTATGTCAGTATCTGTTATAAAGATCTCATTGATGTATATTACAAGCATCCGAATTTCATGACAGAAATATCAGCATCTGCAGCTCATTTCTTATATAGGACTGTTATTTTAACATGTCAGGCCTTACAGAGTTAAGAAGGTACATTTCAACATTTAAATGATCCCCACATGACTGAGAACGTCTTGATCTTTAACTGAGACTGAAAATAACAGGTTCTCAAGGCCTGAGTCTGAAAATCCTGTCCTCCAAAACATACAAATACAACACAACCTCGTCCTCGGGTGTGCAGATATCTTTACGAGAGACAAACAATGTGTGAAAGCTGAATCACATGTCCAGCTCATACAGCTTTTTAACTTGAAAAGGAAATATAAGAAATAACATACAGTATAAAAAGGACTCATTACAGAAATAAGTCCTTGAGAAATAATGTCACAGTGAAAAACAGGCTTTTTTCCTTATAAATGGGAGATGAAATGCAACCTTGACGTCTTTCTGAGATCCGGTCTGAAAGAGTTTGATTTAGTTGTGTTTCTGCTCCTCTCGTGATCTGTTGTTATCTTCTTTATGTAGTTTTAGTGCCACTGAATCACATCTGCGTCTGAGATCAGCTGCACAGAAAGACACAACATCATCAAGTTTATTAATGTGTATGAATCACGGTAGATCATCATGGCGCTTGCAACACCAAGGTCACGGGTTCGAATCCCAGGAAATACATGAACGGATCAAATATATATCTTGAATGCAGTGCAAGTCAGTTTGGATAAAACCTTCTTCTAAATTCATGAATGTAAATGTATTCTTTCTGGCAAGGTTCCTTCAAAGTCACGAGTAAACCTTCTTCCAGTAACATAATGGGATGTTTCTTCAACGTTAACTGGTCTTTAGGAGTATTTCTAAAATGTTAGCCCAAAAACATGATTTATACATCATCTAAAGTCCTTCTGAAACATAGTTAGATGTTTGTCTAATGTGTTTTAAATGTATCTTTCAGATTGTTCAGAGAACATTCAAAAGTAACAGATATTAGCGTTTGCAAAATGATACAATGTTCAGGCTTCATCTGTAACATTTAAACGTTACATTTAAATGTTGAACATTCCGGAATAACGCTTTCAGAACTTAAGAACATTCTTTTCTTGTTAGTTGGGAATTCCACGGGCTTCCAAACGAAACAAGCCTCTGTAA
Source organism: Schizopygopsis malacanthus (assembly GCA_027474115.1). Classification (NCBI taxonomy): domain Eukaryota; kingdom Metazoa; phylum Chordata; class Actinopteri; order Cypriniformes; family Cyprinidae; genus Schizopygopsis; species Schizopygopsis malacanthus. The sequence goes on along the minus strand of CM049864.1, from coordinate 64,332,691 downwards.
GAAATGTCTGCATTGCTGGACTTTTATTCGATTATGAGATTTTCGTGAGATTATGTTGTTTATGTGAAGTATATGGCGTCAGCAGAAATGTGGTGTGTTTTGTGGCGTCTCTCTCAGGGAACGAGCGGCTGATAGCGCATTACATGCATCATGTACTTTCCAGATGCTTCTTTACAGAGTAGTGCATCTGTAACTGTGACAATGTCTTCATTCCCAGACGATCTGTGTCATCCAGATGTGCTTCTAATCATATCTGTTCAATTCACTGAAAACATCAGATTCTGATCAGATTATAGAGATTATCAATAATCGTCATTCAGTCCCAAAAAAATGCTTTCATTTTAACTAGGCAAAATATATTTAATAGTATGCTAAATATATGCCGTAAACATTGAATATCAATGAAATGTATTTTAGAAATGGGAAATATATTGAGTTTCAATCTTCATATGCCAAAATATATTTCAAAATGTATTTTAGGGGAAAGAAAATATATTTAAAATATAGCCTACATTTTGGATAAATGCATATGTGGATGAAATAGCCTAGATATCAACGATACAATTATATTGATTTAATATTATTTATCAAAACAATAAATTGTTAACACAATTTAATAATGTATATTGTGTCATATATATAGTAATATATACAAAAATATTTTTTGGAATATTCTGAAATATATGTATTAGATTTTTGATCAATTTTGACTTATTTATTTATTTACTTATAATTTATTCTGTATAGGAGTTATCAAAACACAAACATGTGTACATACAAATGAAAAAGGTTGTACAATATTTCTTTTAAACAGTATATAGACAGAGTAATGATGCTGTTAATAGTTCTGAACACAGGAATAAATAATATTATACTTTATATATTCACACGGAAAACAGCTGTTTCATATTCTAATAATATTTCAACATTTTACTGCATTTTTGACTTAATAAATGCAGCCGTGGTGACTTCTTTCTAAAGCATTACAACATCGTGCCGTCCCAAACTTTTTAACACAATCCTTGAAGAGTAAGATCTCAAAATCAAATATCTGCAACAAATACAATCCCATAATTCCACATTTCATATAGAAACAGAAAACATCGTGAATCCTTTGAGAGCGTCTCATGATTTTATGAGTTTTACACGTCCAGGCGCTGTAATAAACTGTCCTAATATCAGTCTCAGACAGTCAGAAATCAAACAGCACGTCAATCAATGCTTACTTTCTAGGGATTTACAGCAGATATCAAAACTCACTCGTTCCTGTGATGTGAGAAATAGACAAATAATCCGAGGATGAGTTTGATTCAGTGTTCATGGATCAACAACTTCAGAAACATATTAGTTCTGCTGCTAAAGCTAGTGAGCCGTCTCGCTGTCTACATGGACAGCATGCTGTAGTCTCCGAAGGGACTGATATAAAACACTCGCTGGACATTTGAACAAGTTTAGAAACCGGTTGCCTGGTTTTCAATAATGTAAAAATCATACAAATAATATCAAAACATTTTTTTTTTTGTTAAGTAATCTGGCAAACATAAAGAAAGCATTTACATATGAATTATTAAATATCAAGTTAGTTTCATGTGTCAGCTTCAGTTAATTTACTCTAGAATATTTACTAATGTTGCTTATAAACATAATTTTTTTTTTTTTTTTTTTTATAAAAATAATAAAATTTTGATGCAATAAATTTTTTATTGCACGGTTACATGATTTGTAGATTGTATGGCTGATTTTCTATTGTACACACATATATATATATATATATATATATATATATATATATATATATATATATTATATTTCAATTCCATATTAAATTACAGCGTTTGAATGTAAAAATACACCTAAATATAAAACTAATAAGATTTACTTTCAAATTACAAAGACGAACATTAAATCGTTAGTATGGACATAAACCTTTAATATAATGAGCAACATTATTTAATTATAGATTATTTTTGTAATTTTATGCACATTTGTACATCATTTAAGAAAAAAAAAAACGTATGTAATAATAATAATACAGTAATTTTTTGTATAAAAAATAGAATTACTGTAATTTGTCATTAATGGAATAATACTTAAAATAACAGTCAAGTTATTAATTGTACAGATATTGTTTGTAATTTTACAAAGGTTTGAACAAAATTTAAAATAACACAAAAATACTGTAATAATAATACTGTAATTTTCCTGTATAAAAAAAGAACAAATACTGTAATTTGTCTTTAATGATTATAGTATGTACAAAATAGTCAAGTTGTTAATTTACAGATATTGTTTGTAATTTTACTAAGTTTTGAATGTAATTTGAAATAACAGAAAACTACTGTAAAAACAATTAGTTATTTTTTTTTTATTTTTTTTTTTCACAGTTTTATATTTTGCACGGCAAACATCCTAATATATTAATATTCTCAGCACGCATTTAATCTTCTATTTCAAATGAAAAGACTCAACATTTCTTCGTGTAAACCGAGCACAACTAACTAACTAACCGTTCTCGTTAACGTTACGGAAACATTTTTCTGAATGTTATTGAAATGTATTTCCTTGGTTATGTGAAGGTTAAAGGAATGTTACATTGTATCATTTTGCAAACATTTTTAGAATGTTACGTATGAATATTCTCTGAACGCTCTGAAACAACTTTAACATTTAAAAAGAGTTAGACGAATGTTTGAGAACGTTTTTAAAGACCAGATAACTTTGATTGAACGTTACTGGAAGAACATTAACAAAACGGAAGAACTGGAAGAACATCATAATAATAAAACAATGCTTCTAAATCATAAAACGCACCTCTAATAAATAACCCTGTCATGTGACGGACACACAAGAGACTGAGAAAACAACACGGTACACTAATATACATATAAACAGCACACTAATGGTGGATAAAATAGACTGTTTTTAAATTAGATTGCACATTTTATCAATACATCTCAGAAAGAATTATATGCACATATAATCGACATATTCAATGAATTGTGTGCAATGCATTCTGGGATTATCCCGTCTGTAAAATGATAATGAATGTGATTAAATCTGAGTATCTGAACAAACTTCTTTATATTAGCTTTACAAAGCACTTAACATAATAAACAAATCACAAACTATAAAACACACACACACACACACACACACACACACACACACACACACTCTCTCTCACACACACACACACACACACACACACACACACACACACACACACACACACACACACACACACACAACCAACCTGAACACAAACATCAGGTTTTTAGGTAAAGTTCAATGTTGCCACATAAAAAAATTAAATAACAATATATTTTTTTTATAAAATAAATAAGTTAGAAACAAATAAAATTATATTTGCTGAAATAAAATTATATTTGCTCAAATAAATGTAAAATAAAAAATACTATAATTATTTACATAAATATTTAAAAAATTATAAATTGATATTTAAAAAATAATAAATTGATATTTAAAAAATAATAAAACTATATAATAAATTTAATTAAGTTTTATAATAAAATAACAATATATATATTTTTCATAAAATAAATAAAAGTTAGAAACAATAAAACTATATTTTCTGAAATCAAATAATATTTCCTCAAATAAATGTAAAAAAAAATTATAATACAATTATTTACATAAATATGTTTTAAATAATAAATTGTTATTTAAAAAAAATAAAACTGTATAATAAATAAAATTATATTTTATAATACAATAAAACGAATACATTAATATAGTTGTAGTTGTTTTGTCTGTTTCTTTTATTGAACAGGTTTGAGGTTTGCACAGTTTGTGAGCGAAAGAAATGGAAATGTGTTGTTGTTCTAAACTAACATCAGGACATGAAGAGGAAGGAAAGTCATTAGATGTAGGTTTAGATGCAGGTGTCCACGTGCTTCAGTGAAAGGACAATTACTGGAGAATGTTCTATTATAAAGATTGAGAGTAATTCATGTGGCTCATAATCTCCTGGAATCACGTCCAGCGGAGGATAAAAGCTCATCTGTATCAGTGCTGTCAAACATCTGCAGCATGCAGAGCCATGGCAACAAGAGACGGGAAAACATCTCTTTATGGGTGCTTTACCACGGTACTTTTACTTTTAGATCACAGAATGAATGACATGCAAGTGTAAACAAACCAGACAGGCTTTCAGAGGCTGTTCCTTCATATTTCAGGAGACTTCGTAAAAATAGAATGCATTCATGTGTGTGCAGAAATAAATGGGGTAAATAAAATTACATTAAAATTTTAAATTAAATAGACGAGCAAAGAAAATCATTCAAGCATGCACACACAAATACATGAAATAAATAAAATAAAATAAAAATGCATGCATGGAGAGAATGAATTAATGCATAAATAGAGTAAATTAAATTAAATTAAAAGAGAAATGACCATATAAAATAGAATGCATGCATGTATGTGTGCAGAAATAAATGGGGTAAATAAAATTACATTAAAATTAAAAATAAAATAGATGAGCAAAAAATGCCTGCATGCATGCACACACAAATAAATCAAATAAAATACAAATGCACATGTAAAATAGAATGCATGGAGAGAATGAATTAATGCAAAAATAGAGTAAATTAAATTAAATTAAATTAAAGTAAAAGATAGATGAACATACTAAATAGAATGCATGCATGCATAAAAAAGAGTAAATCTAATTAAATTACATAAAAAAAAGAAATAGACATGCAAAATAGAATGCATTAATGACTGCATGAATAAATAGAGTAAATAAATTAAATTAAATTTAAAAAAGCAGATGTGCAAAATAAAATGCATACAAATAATACAATTCAATTAATAAAACTAAATTAAATCAATTTAAAATGAAAACTTGACATGCAAAATACAATGCATGCATGCATGTGTGCAGAAATACTCGTACTGATTCAAATTCGGCGTGTTTTTAAAGCTTCTTGCCGTATGTTTAGCATTATTTTAGCAGGTCAGCGAGAGTAGCAGAAGCAGCAGCAGTAAGTCATGCATTATCTAGATGTACAGAGACTCAGAACACGAGCAGATCTCGGGCTCGTGGAGCTGCTCAGGAATAATAAAACACCAGTCTGAACACTGATAAAGATGCCATGCTGTCTGTCGATGACAGCAGGTGTTTACGAAGCACAACTGATGCAACAATGAGGATCGGTCTAAGAAATATCCAGGTTAAAATAAAACATTATATTACACATCATCAGACTGAAAATAAAGACTTTTGACATTTAAGCATATTCTCCCCAATTATCAATAATGTAATTCAAATACAATTTAAATAATACTAAATAAAAATAATGATTAATAAAACTGAAGACATTTTACAGTCTGCCTTTATTTATTAATTTATCTATATTGCACACTGTGACTTTTTTTTTACAATTCAGCACATTTTTCACAATTATTATTGACACAATGCAAAAATAAATAACATTAGAATAAAAATTGCATCAAGCTGAAGCTTTTTGCATATTGTATATATATATATATATATATATATAAACATACACACAATACATATAAATGAAATGAAATCATCTTAAAATCGGACTTTTTACATTGTGACTTTTTTGACAACTAAGCACATTATTATTAAAGTTATGCAAAAATGTATTGATATTATACCAAATAACTGGAAATGACTGGAAATGCACATGCAAAAATAAATAATTAAATTGTAAAAGTTGTAAGTATAATCATGCTAGTAATAAATAAATGTATTTATTTATAATATTATAATTAAAAATGTAAATAATGAGGACACCTTTTGTAATTACTATACATCATTTAAAAATAATAATAGTGAATGGCCTATAAAAAAGCTGATTTTTTTCTAATTGATGGATTTTCTGGTTTAAAACCAGTCCGTTTCTCCAGACTACTGTACTCGTACAGAAACATGAAGAAGTTGGAAACAAATAAGCGTTTGATTGAATGCATGGTTTATTTAACACAATCACGGCCCAACAAGCGTCTGAATGTGAAGCGTTCCCATCAGCACCATTCAAATCAACAGAGACGCGTCTGAAATGATCTGCTCTCCAGCCAGAGAGAGACTGATGAGGAGCTTAATCACAGATCCAGGTAAAGCCGAAGCGGCTCAATTAAAGAATCATTACGGTGAAGCGCTGCAGAAACACTTTTACCGAGCTGCTTCTAATTCACGTCCGTCTTTCTTTCTGAGGTTTAGCTCCAGAGTAGATCTGAACCACTGCAGGATGACGTCCACAGAGGAGCAAACGTGATGAGATCCACCATCAGACCTCCATCAAACACATCCCGACCTCATAAACCAACGCTTCTGGACCGAGCCCCAAGGGCATGTCCTCACACCTTTTAAAGCTCCAGAGTAGATCTGAACCACTGCAGGATGACGTCCACAGAGGAGCAAACGTGATGAGATCCACCATCAGACCTCCATCAAACACATCCCGACCTCATAAACCAACGCTTCTGGACCGAGCCCCAAGGGCATGTCCTCACACCTTTTAAAGCTCCAGAGTAGAGCTGAACCACTGCAGGATGAAGTCCACAGAGAAGCAAACGTGATGAGATCCACCATCAGACCTCCATCAAACACATCCCGACCTCATAAACCAACGCTTCTGGACCGAGCCCCAAGGGCATGTCCTCACACCTTTTAAAGCTCCAGAGTAGAGCTGAACCACTGCAGGATGACGTCCACAGAGGAGCAAACGTGATGAGATCCACCATCAGACCTCCATCAAACACATCCCAACCTCATAAACCAACGCTTCTGGACCGAGCCCCAAGGGCATGTCCTCACACCTTTTAAAATGTTAGGCCAAAACGTGCTCAAAGTAACGTTTGATGTCATTTGTACTTTCCTAAAAAGATTTGTAATCTTTAAATAACGTTTTAAGCACAAGATGAAAACTTGAGATTTCAATGTTCTTTGACAATTAAAAATAAATGTTCAACTGATGTTATATTTTAGGGGAGAAAATAATAATGTTGTAAAAAAACTGTTTTGTAACCTAACCCTAATGCGATAGTGTTCTTAAAATATAATGTTCAAAAAACTTTTATTTTGGAGGAAAAAAAGGTTTGTGTAACCTTTAAATCAAGTTCGTATCACAATAATCTGAATAGCTCTTATATATATAAATATATATAAGCCTAGAATTTGAAAAATCTCTATTCTTATTTTTTAATTTATATATTTTTTGGGGGGGGGGGGATTTTTGTGATTTTTTAGTGTGATTTTTTTATTGATATTTTTCTTAGCATCATCACATTAAGCCTTTTTTGCAAATCTTAATTTTTCGAATCATGGTGGGCTGTGTTATCATTAATGTAAGGAAAAATAAAAACCCATATACAAGTTAAAAATAAAATACAAATAAATAAACAAAATATTTTTAATGAAACAATTTGTAAGTATAAATCATGTTTGAATTTGCTGTAATGCATTTTAGTAAAAAAAATATAGAAAAAATATTTTTAATTGTTTTACAATAACAAGAATATTTTTTTTGTAATCACCAGGGTTATTATAGTTGCTAACTAAAACTGAAACTAAAATTTAAATAATACAAAAAAAATTATTTAGCTTGAAATTAAAAATATTAATAATGGAATAAAATATTATATTTCAGCTAGTTGCCAAGGCATTATTTCCTATTTTAACGTTGTTAACTTAATGTACCAAAATAACTCAAACTAAAATTAAAAATAATAAAAATGACAAAAACGAAAAAAATTTGAACCCATTGTCCTACAAAAAAGTTAATTAAAAAAATAATAATCTGCAATATGTTACCTTTTTCTATTGATTTTACTGATATTAAAAACATGTATATTACACATTGTGCATTTATGCTGCATTTGGTTTATTCAGCTCATAAAGAAACATGAAAAACACGAAAAAGAACAAAAAGCAAAAAGAGTTTGGATTGAATGCATTCAATTTTGGTTTTCTTTTGGCATAAATAAAACACAAAACCAAAGATGTCCAAGCATGCATTATAATAAACCATCACAGGTGCTCTTCTGACATCAGCGCTTTATTTCTCACACAAGGATGCTCTTCTCCATGAAGGACACATGTAATGTGTTTAATGCTGATGCATGCATTTACAAACATGCTTCACGCTCAGACTGTACTAGTGCTGCTTTTCCTTCATCAGCTGATCATTTATTCATTAAATCAGTTCTGCGTTTCAGTCTTATGAGCGGAGAGCATCAGTGATGCACGTGCCAGCGAGTGTTTGTGCGCGTGAACGTCGCGTGGTGGATTCTGCGTGCGGTCCATCACGAGCGCCTGCTTTGAAGCTGCTTATGTTTATTAAAATGTGTGAATTATCTTCTGGCTGGAAACTGCAGTATAATTTCAGCCTGCAGAAAACACAGCAGATTCCCACAGAATTCAATCATTCACAAACTCCTGACCTCTGCTGCTCGTTTATTAAATATAGTTTGACTGATTTGATGATGCTTCCTACTTTAAATAAGATTAAATCTAAAGAAACGTTACTTAAAGCCTTAATGTATAATGCATAAGGATATTTATTTATACATTTACATTATGATGCATTATGCAATATACTTTCTGCAACACAATGCATTATAAATGAGATTACAATTATTCATATAAAATACATTATAGGAGGCATTACAAGGTATATTTAATGCATTAAAAATATTACATAATGCAATATACAAAGGCTTCATATGAAGATTTTCTGTAAAAAATATGTTTTTTGAAGTCTCTTGCTCAACAAGGCTGGATTTATTTGTTTAAAAAACAGTAAAAAAAAATGAAATATTAAAATGTAATAAAAGTGTTTTCTATGTGAATATATATTAAACTGTAATTTATTTCTGTGATGTGCAGCTGTATTTTCAGCATCATTACTCCAATCTTCAGTGTCACATGATCTTCAGAAATCATAATAATATACTCAATATTTCTGATTATTATCAATGTTGAAAACAGTCGTGCTGCTCAATATTTTTGTGTAAACTGTGATGCATTTTATTTTTCAGGATTCACAGATGAATAGAAAGTTCATAAGAACAGCATTTATTTGAAATATAAATATTATTTATATTCCTGTGTTCCTGTGGCTCAGTGGTAGAGCATTGCGTTAGCAGCGTAAAAAGGTTGTGGGTTCGATTCCCAGAGAACACATACTGATAGAAAATGTCTAACCTGAATGCACTGTAAGTCTCTTTGGATAAAAGCGTCTGCTAAATGCATAAATGTATTATGCTACATTATAAATGTCTTTACTGCCACGTTTGATGCTAGTGTGTATATATTAAATTCATAGAGTGTGATAAAGTCTGAGACTCTCTCCGGAGCTGATGTGTTTTGAAGCGGTCATCAGACGTGTGGTCACACTTTAAGACGGTTTCCAGCAGCCTCCGGTGATGTCAGATCCTTCAGTCGTGGAAACAGCGATGCTTGAATCTGCTAGTGGTGTAATTACAAAACTATTATACTCTCTCTGTTCCTTTAGTTCGATCTGAATTAGGAAAAAAAGGCTTTTATGTACGCAGCTCTGTCTGACTGGAATCATCTGCAATCGAATTTGAAATGACAAAGAAATTACAAAGGCTTTGGATCATTTCAAAAGAGTTATTCTGCAAATGGAAATTGACTCAATGACATGTAACTGGTTTTAAGTGTCTCTAGTCTGTCTGTGTTGTAATATCTTGTGATGAAACTGATGTATTGCTGTCCATTTTGGCCAGAACACTCCTGCAAAAGATATTTTTAATCTCAGAGAGTCTCTTCTGGTTAAATAAAGGTTAAATAAATAAATACAAATACAATTAGCAGTCAGTCAGTCAGATAAGCGTTAAAACAGCCGATCAGTCAAACAGAAACCGGTTTAGTCGAGCCCCTTCTGAACTGCTTTATTAACACATTATTTCATGTTTCTTCTTAAACACCAGAATGAGACAAATAATGAAGGATATGAATATTATAAATAAATAAATGAATAAATATTGCAGGAGGGATCAATTAAAACAAAAAGTTTTTTTTATTATTATTGTGTTTTAAGAAATAAAAATACATTTAATAAAGGATGCATTAGATTGATCAAAAGTGCCAGATTTTTATTTTAAATAAGCGCTGTTCTTTTGAACTTTGTGTTCATCTGAGAATCCTGAAAAATAAAATGCAATCACAATTGTCACAAAAATATTGAGCAGAACGACTGTTTTCAACATTGATAATAATCAGAAATGTTTCTTGAGTATATTATTATGATTTCTGAAGATCATGTGACACTGAAGACTGGAGTAATGATGCTGAAAATACAGAAATAAATTACAGTTTAGCATATATTCACACAGAAAACATCTGTTTTACATTACTATAATATTACAACATTTTACTGTATTTTTGAGCAAATAAATGCAGCCTTGGTGAGCAGAAGAGACTCTTTCAAAAATATAAAAAATATTACTGACAACAAATGTGTGCGTGTCCCTCTCTCTCTCTCTCTGTGTGTGTGTGTGTGTGTGTGTGTGTGTGTGTGCGTCTCTGTCTGTGTCTCTGTCTGTGTCTCTCTCTGTGTGTGTGTGTGTGTGTGTGTGTGTGTGTGTGTGTGTGTGTGTGTGTGTGTGTGTGTGTGTGTGTGTGTGTGTGTGTGTGTGTGCAACAGATCTTTTTGTTTTAAAGATACTGATTGTAGTTGAACTGCTGTAAAAACAGTATTTAGAAGAAAGCTACGGATCATCAGAAGTTCTTCTTCCACACAACACACGTTCTATTTGCAGCTCAAGCCATGAAACTTTCAGGAGCTCCTGATTTTGATGTTAAAAATCAATACGCCTGTAGAGACGCCCGAGCCTGAGTCAGCCGGGCCGCCAATCGACAAGAAAGATGTTCCCAACGAGACGAACATTGACAAGAAATCCCTCTTCATCATTCCAGCCAGCTTCCCCTCGATCCCGACCAATTACCCATCACTGGAACATCACCAGCACACGCTCTCTCAGCCCGTCTCCAGTAACCTCCATGGGCTCAAGCAAGCATCATTATCACTAGTTCACACACATACTGTAGGATTACTGATCTGAAACATTAAACACGGAGACCGGAAAGCATCTGAACATCCACAGAGCTGCTCTCTTCGCCTTTAAGATCTATTTTTATCCGTGAAGCAGGGAGACCCGGTTGATCCCATTCTTCTTGTGACACTGTTTTGCAGTTTCCGTTCATCCGTTTCTGGCGCCGAGCAGACGTGGAAATCCATCATGACAGTGTCATTTCCCTTCAGTGTGCTGGATTGATTTCACGAGCTCACGCTCACGAGAACCAAACACGCTTTCATGCTGCACTTCAGTGAGAGTCGAGAAGAGCTCCGGATCCAGACAACAAACACTTCTGAAGGTCTCCTTTGAACCCAAACTGACTGTTTACCTCACACAATAACATACATCAGTGTGGATTATGATTACTGATTATAACGATGACAAACATCTGCATTATCTGTAAAAGATTATCTGAACTGACTCGATTTTTATATGCTTGAAAGAAACAAGAGGTATTTGCCCACAAAAAACTCATCGTCATTATGCCAGGGTGTTGCTAAGGTGTTTTGTGTGGTTGCCAGGGTGTTGCTAAGGTGTTTTGTGTTGTTGCCAGGGTGTTGCTAAGGTGTTGTGGGTGGTTACCAGGGTGTTGCTAAGGTGTTTTGTGTGGTTGCCAGGGTGTTGCTAAGGTGTTTTGTGTTGTTGCCAGGGTGTTGCTAAGGTGTTGTGGGTGGTTGCCGGGCTGTTGCTAAGGTGTTTTGTGTGGTTGCCAGGGCGTTGCTAAGGTACAATAAGTGGTTGTCAGGGTGTTGCTAAGGTGTTTTGTGTGGTTGCCAGGGTATTGCTAAGGAGTTGTGGATGGATGCCAGGATGTTTTGTGTAGTTGCCAGGGTGTTGCTAAATGTTTTGTGTGGTTGCCAGGGCATTGCTAAGGTGTTTTGTGTGGTTGCCATGGCATTGCTAAGGTGTTTTGTGTGGTTGCCAGGGTGTTGCTAAGGTGTTTTGTGTAGCTACCAGGGTGTTGCTAAGGTGTTTGTGTAGCTACCAGGGTGTTGCTAAGGTGTTTTGTGTGGTTGCCAGGATGTTGCTAAGGTGTTTTGTGTGGTTGCCAGGGTGTTGCTAAGGAGTTGTGGGTGGTTGCCAGGATATTTTGTGTAGTTGCCAGGGTGCTGCTAAGGAGTTGTAGGTGGTTGCCAGGGTATTGCTAAGATGTTTTATGTGGTTTCCAGGGTGTTGCTGAGGTGTTTTGTGTGGTTGCCAGGGTGTTGCTAAGGTGTTGTGGGTGGTTGCCAGGACGTTTTGTGTGGTTGCCAGGGCGTTGCTAAGGAGTTGTGGGTGGTTGCCAGGATATTTTGTGTAGTTGCCAAGGTGTTGCTAAGGAGTTGTGGGTGGTTGCCAGGGTGTTGCTAAGATGTTCTGAGTGGTTTTCATGGTATTGCTGAAGTTTTCTGGTAAAATTGTTGAAAAAAAGAAGCACGTAAAACTTTATAATACTCTATAATGATATAATGAACACTATTGCGTAGTGCTCTAAGTGGTTGCCAAGTAGAGGTCTGCTACCCGACCCGAACCCGCGGGTCCCGAAATACTTTCGGGTTTCGGGTTAATGTTTAATGGATAGCTTCGGGCTCGGGTCGGGTTCGGGTTTGTAGCTAAACCAAAACTATATGCAGAGGCTTCGCTGCTTTCATAGACGCACGCACACACATATCAGAGATCGCGCACAAACAGCACGGAAACTTTTATTAGTAAAATAGCTTCGACAGGCTACTGACTCGCAAGTCACAACATTATATTTATCTGCAATGAGGCGGCAAAATCGCTGTTTTTGAAGTAACTAAGCCTCATTGCTTGTAGAGAGCCATGCGCAGAAGCAGGTTCACATGCACGCGCAACTTTCCTCGGTCTCTCTCTCGCTCGCTCGGTCTCTCTCTCTCTCTCTCTCTCTCTCTCTCTCTCTCTCTCTCTCTCTCTCTCTCTCTCTCTCTCTCTCTCTCTCTCTCTCTCTCTCTCTCTCTCTCTCTCTCTCTCTCTCTCTCTCTCTCTCAAATAAATGATTAATGCATTCAAATAAATACAACCTTATTTAAGAGCTTATGTCTGATTTAAAGTAGACAGAATGCTAACGAGCCTTAACTGACAAAAAAATGACCATAATTTGCACGGTGGAAGAATTATCTTCTTGTCCATACAAAATTCATAAACTCGGCAGAATGTATGCGACCGCTGCACCTGATGTTCACAAACTTTCATAATTGGTAAATGTTTGTGAAATGGCAGAGCCTTGATTAATCCGTTTCTTTGCATGCAATCGTGAAATGCAACCTTTTTCCTTTTTTTTTTGTTATTCGTTATGTGGGCAGGGGGGGGGGATTTCGGGTCGGGTTCGGGCTCTAAATTTAACTGTGCCGCTCGGGTCGGGTCGGGTCGGGTCGGGTCAGACGATCTCGGGTACAGGCCGGGTTCGGGCTTCAGTTTTGAGCCCGTGCAGACCTCTATTGCCAAGCCATTACTAAGATATTTTAGATGGTTGCTTGCCAGCATGTTTCCAAGATATTCTGCAGAGCGGCCATTATTAAAGTGCTAAAGATGATTGCTAAGGCATTACACAGATGTGGTAGATGGTTGCCAGGGTGTTGCTAAGATTTTCTAATGTGTTTTGGGTGGTTGCCAGGGAATTGTCAGGATGTTTTTGGCAACTACAAGTCCAAAAGTGTCTGAAGAACAAAAGCCGCATGATGAGTAAAAGTTTAGTAGTAACTCCAAATATGATCAATACTGATGCATGACTAAACACAATCACACTAAAGACACACTGTTACCAATCCATGTGTTTAACACTCACAGCTTTCTGCTTCAGTGCTCAAATACATCTCACGGTTCCATCAACAGCAGGTCTAGCGGACCTGAACCAACAGCCAATTAAGGCAAAGGGTATCTGATTGGATGCTGGATGGATGGGGCATGTAATGACAGTGGTCCTCGCAGCCAATTGGCTGTCAGTCTCTGATGCTCCAGGGACGCGCTAATTGCACCTCTTGCACTCCTGCGTTTCCCCTGCGTCTGATGAGATGCCAATAGAGGCCAAAGCGTGCTTAACCGATCGATGATGAGCTGATAAACAGAGAGGATGACACACCCTTACACTACACTTACTGAGAGACGAGTGTGCGCACACACACACACACACACACACACACACACACACACACACACATACACACACACACACTCACACACTCACAACACACACACACACACACACACACACACACACACACACACACACACACACACACACACTCTCACACACACACACACACACACACACACACACACACACCCTTACACTACACTTACTGAGAGACGAGTGTGCGCACACACACACACACACACTCATATACTCTCTCTCACACACACACACACACACACACACTCATACACTCTCTCTCTCACACACACACACACACTACACTTACTGAGAGACGAGTGTGCGCACACACACACACACACACACACACACACACACACACACACACACACACACTCATACACTCTCTCTCACACACACACACACACACACACACACACACACTCATACACTCTCTCTCTCACACACACACACACACACACACACACACACACACACACACACACACACACACACACACACACACACACACACACACACACACACTCATACACTCTCTCTCACACACACACACGCTCTCTCTCTCTCTCACACACACACACACACACACATACACTCATACACTCTCTCTCTCACACACACACACACACACACACACACACACACACTCATACACTCTCTCTCTCACACACACACACACACACACACACACACGCTCTCTCTCACACACACACACACACACACACACACACACACACACACAGAGAGAGAGAGAGAGAGAGAGAGAGAGAGAGGGAGAGAGGGAGAGAGGGAGAGAGAGAGAGAGAGAGAGAGAGAGAGAGAGAGAGAGAGAGAGAGAGAGAGAGAGAGAGAGAGAGAGAGAGAGAGAGAGCACCAGCACACAACTTCAGGCTGACATGAAATTGCATTAAATGAAAGTGCTACACCCGTATAACACTTTACTCCAGCTTCACTGCTGTAACTTCACTATACATAACACTTCAACTTAAAATTAGAAGTTTTGCTGTGGAAACAACTAATACATAAATTAGGTTTAAGTAATTAAAATTAACAAATGAAGCATCAAATTATGCATATAAACAATATTTTTGTTGTTGAACTCAGTGTTTTCATTGTTAACTAAAACTAAACTCCATAAACTATATCAAATATAATACAAATATTATATATTATAAAATATATACTCCAAAATATCAAATAAAATAAATGTTATTTATAAATATTGACTCCCGATAATACCAGAGGAATAATGTGTGAAAACCTTAGATAGAAATGTTTCCAAAAATGAGAAATGATGCCTTAGCAAATACTTGCAATAAGTTTAAGTACTAAAATTAATAAAATATTGACAGATATTATGCATCTAAACAACAACTTTTTTGTTGTACTTGTGTTGTTATTGTTAACTAAAACTAAAAAAGTTGTCAGTATATATAAAGCTGAATAAAGTAATTTATTTTAAATAAATAAAAAAATCTGATATTACACAAAAAACTAAGAAAATTAACTAAGAAAATTAAAAAATTACTAAAACAAAGTTAAATAAAACTATAAAAAAGACAAAAAGCATGAAATGTAATTACACTTAAAATGAAACCTGAATATTTATATATTCAATATATTTATAATAGCGTAGAGCTTAACTTTGGTTGCACTAAAACGTTTCCTGTGTTTGCTG
>CM049864.1:64289304-64311804 GCA_027474115.1 Schizopygopsis malacanthus | reverse complement strand
ATTCTAAAGAAAAAAGTCTGAATTGTAAAATATAAAAATAGAATTGCAAGTCATTTTTACATCTTACAATTGAGTTTACGACTCATAATTCTAATGTACAATTCTGAGAATACGACTCGCATTTCTGAGTTTATGACAATTCTGACTCACAATTCTGAGATTATAACTCGCGATTCTGAGTTCTGAATTCATAACTTACAATTCTGATCTTACAACACGCAATTCTGATTTCTGAATTCATAACTTACAATTCTGATCTTACAACACGCGATTCTGAGTTCTGAATTCATAACTTACAAATCTGAACTTACAACACGCGATTCTGATTTCTGAATTCATAACTTACAATTCTGATCTTACAACACGCGATTCTGAGTTCTGAATTCATAACTTACAATTCTGATCTTACAACACGCGATTCTGATTTCTGAATTCATAACTTACAATTCTGATCTTACAACACGCGATTCTGAGTTCTGAATTCATAACTTACAATTCTGATCTTACAACACGCGGTTCTGATTTCTGAATTCATAACTTACAATTCTGATCTTACAACACGCGATTCTGAGTTCTGAATTCATAACTTACAAATCTGAACTTACAACACGCGATTCTGATTTCTGAATTCATAACTTACAATTCTGATCTTACAACACGCGATTCTGAGTTCTGAATTCATAACTTACAATTCTGATCTTACAACACGCGATTCTGATTTCTGAATTCATAACTTACAATTCTGATCTTACAACACGCGATTCTGAGTTCTGAATTCATAACTTACAATTCTGATCTTACAACACGCGATTCTGATTTCTGAATTCATAACTTACAATTCTGATCTTACAACACGCGATTCTGAGTTCTGAATTCATAACTTACAATTCTGATCTTACAACACGCGGTTCTGATTTCTGAATTCATAACTTACAATTCTGATCTTACAACACGCGATTCTGAGTTCTGAATTCATAACTTACAAATCTGAACTTACAACACGCGATTCTGATTTCTGAATTCATAACTTACAATTCTGATCTTACAACATGCGATTCTGAGTTCTGAATTCATAACTTACAATTCTGATCTTACAACACGCGATTCTGATTTCTGAATTCATAACTTACAATTCTGATCTTACAACACGCGGTTCTGAGTTCTGAATTCATAACTTACAATTCTGATCTTACAACACGCGATTCTGATTTCTGAATTCATAACTTACAATTCTGATCTTACAACACGCGATTCTGAGTTCTGAATTCATAACTTACAATTCTGAACTTACAACACGCGATTCTGATTTCTGAATTCATAACTTACAATTCTGATCTTACAACACGCGGTTCTGAGTTCTGAATTCATAACTTACAATTCTGATCTTACAACACGCGATTCTGATTTCTGAATTCATAACTTACAATTCTGATCTTACAACACGCGATTCTGAGTTCTGAATTCATAACTTACAATTCTGAACTTACAACACGCGATTCTGATTTCTGAATTCATAACTTACAATTCTGATCTTACAACACGCGGTTCTGAGTTCTGAATTCATAACTTACAATTCTGATCTTACAACACGCGATTCTGATTTCTGAATTCATAACTTACAATTCCGATCTTACAACACGCGATTCTGAGTTCTGAATTCATAACTTACAATTCTGATCTTACAACATGCGATTCTGATTTCTGAATTCATAACTTGCAATTCTGACATGCAGTTCCAAGTTTACACCTTGCAATTCAATTTTCTTTCTGAATTATGACTTTACATCATGGAATTATAATTTTTTTCAATGCTTTCATTTTTTTCTATTTTAGTATTACAATTCTGACTATATATCTCGCAATTTTGTGTATAAACTCAGAATTGTGAGATATTAACTGTGATATATAAACTCAGAATTGTGAGATATTAACTGTGATATATAAACTCAGAATTGTGAGATATTAACTGTGATATATAAACTCAGAATTGTGAGATATTAACTGTGATATGTAAACTCAGAATTGTGAGATATTAACTGTGATATATAAACTCAGAATTGTGAGATATTAACTGTGATATATAAACTCAGAATTGTGAGATATTAACTGTGATATGTAAACTCAGAATTGTGAGATATTAACTGTGATATATAAACTCAGAATTGTGAGATATTAACTGTGATATGTAAACTCAGAATTGTGAGATATTAACTGTGATATATAAACTCAGAATTGTGAGATATTAACTGTGATATATAAACTCAGAATTGTGAGATATTAACTGTGATATGTAAACTCAGAATTATGAGATATTAACTGTGATATGTAAACTCAGAATTGTGAGATATTTACTGTGATATATAAACTCAGAATTGTGAGATATTAACTGTGATATGTAAACTCAGAATTGTGAGATATTAACTGTGATATATAAACTCAGAATTGTGAGATATTAACTGTGATATATAAACTCAGAATTGTGAGATATTAACTGTGATATGTAAACTCAGAATTGTGAGATATTAACTGTGATATGTAAACTCAGAATTATGAGATATTAACTGTGATATATAAACTCAGAATTGTGAGATATTTACTGTGATATATAAACTCAGAATTGTGAGATATTAACTGTGATATGTAAACTCAGAATTGTGAGATATTAACTGTGATATATAAACTCAGAATTGTGAGATATTAACTGTGATATGTAAACTCAGAATTGCAAGAAAAGTTGCAATCAGATCTTTTATGTTTTATTCCATAGCAGAAAATGAAATCGGAGACATCACATGACCGCACATCCACATCTCTTATCTTAAAAAGAAGGTGGATGATCAATAATATATAACTAGATAACAAATGCTGCAAGACGATGCACACCTAATTCTTATTCAGCTAGAGGTTTTAAATCAACAGTAATAGTGATGGTTGCATTAGCAAACACCATTAATATTCAATAAATCCTGCGATTTCACCACTATGTTCTTAACAATACAATAAACCTGATATTTTACAAAAGTTCTGAACTCGCCTCATGCAATCAGTCAGGACTACTTTATATTCTCATTCGATCCCACAATGTGTACTTTCCTGCTGTTCCACAATCTCTTTCTAGCAATAAATAAAACATGTGCTCACTCAATCCTAACTCACTGATCCCAGCGCTGTTGAATTATGGAATACAGAATCCCTTCAGAAACACAAATCAATACATCTCGCGCTAACTGTATGAAGTATGATGCTCTTTCCACGTCCTTTGATACATGTGCTCGTGCTGTAAAACACATATGAGTGCTGTAAAATCAATCCGTTTGTTATCTAAACCTACTGTTCACCAGATCAGTGTGATCGTGACAATTACATCCAGGAAGGTTCAAGACAAAACAGCAGAATATAATAAATATTCATATAATATCACACTAAATTAAATATAAATAAGCACAAAATAGTGATTAACTCATTAAAAATAAATATATATAAACTAAGAAAAATAACTAAAATCAATTAAGTATATATACAAATAAATACCATAAAAAACAACAATGTAAAATTTTATATAAATATAATGTAAAATATATATATATATATATATATATATATATATATATATATATATATATATATGTAATATATATAAATACAACCTAAATACATTTAATACAAATAAAATTCTACATTAAATTAATAACTAAAAAATAAAATCAATTAACACAAAAAATCAATAAATCAATAAAGAAATAAACAGATAAATAATCAATCCCACACACTACAATGTATAATAACATTATGATATCTCTGTCAAGCCAACATAACTTACTAATCTTTACAATTATAATTGCTAAAGACCCACACAAGAGCAGATTCAGAGCCGTGTGTGTGTGTGTGTGTCTGTGTCTGTGTGTGTGTGTGTGTGTGTGTGTGTGTGTGTGTGTGTGTGTGTGTGTGTGTGTGTGTGTGTGTGTGTGTGTGTGTGTGTGTGTGTGTGCGTGTCTGTGTGTGTGTGTGTGTGTGTGTGTCTGTGTGTCTGTGTGTCTGTGTGTCTGTGTCTATGTATGTGTGTGTGTCTGTGTGTTTGTGTGTGTGTGTGTGTGTGTGTGTGTGTGTGTCGGGGGTGGGGGGGCTTTGTCATGGGGAATTATCTAATACAGGGTCTTAAGTGGCTTTTAATTTGCTTTTATGGAGCAACAAGCACATTTCCCTGCAAACAATGAGTGTGGGATAATATCAGCAGCTTCATACCATTCACTGATCTCATTTCTACTATATTTTTGAGATTATATTGCTAACATCAGCCAACACATTTAAACGGGAAACAGGATTAAACCGAATTTGAAGCATTTGCGTTAAAAGCTGGATCATGTCATTGATAGACAGAAACAGATCCGGGTTTTGTTTTATTCTCTTCAGTCTGTAACCAAGCTACAAATAATTATTCTCTTAATAATCACATGAAGCAATAAATCAAAACATTTTCAGGTGATATTTCACCCCAATATTAAAAGGGGTGGGAAAGGAAAATGTTATGCATATAGAACATTTTATTTTTATTATTTAAATAATAATAAATGTATATAATAAATAATAATACATATAATTATCATTATAACATTTTATTACAATTGTTAATTGTGATTATTGTAATGCATTTTAATATTTTGAGCATTTTTGTTGTTTTTCTGAATGGTGACGTTTTTAGATTCTGTTTACTGTAATATTACATTTTACTGTATTATTGTAATAGAATACCATAATTAACAATAAACTAATTATGCAGTACAAAAAATTCTGCATTGACCAAATTATTTACTTAAAAACCCAAATTATTTATTTAAAAGTCAAAAATGCAATAAAAATGGCAAAGGTAATGGTCAAGTTTTCCTTATGGAAAATATTATCCATTTAATTTTGTAAAATATTATGTCAATATTTTTTCAAATATAATTTAAAATATTACCTATAATATTAGTTCATATGGAATATACATAAAATATATTAAATAAATAAATATATTCCATATGGAATAATATTATGGATAATATTTTACATTTGTAAAAAAAAAAAACATTTTCTTTATGTAAAATATTATTTCTTATTCCTAAATACATGTGGATGAAATATGACCCTGATTTATTTTTAACATAAGGATTTTTTAAATTGTCAGATCATGTTGCATGTCATATTTTATATCTATAAATTGCATAAACTAATGTAATTTTTTTCTCAGTGTGAACAGCAATTAAACAGCCGATTGAGTAATTGATTTGCATCTCAAACCCTAATGATTACCGTCGTCGCCGGTCGTGTCGGGGTCAGAGAGCGAGCGTTACCATCAGCAGCGGTCGGGTCAAACGCTTCCCCTCAAACACGTCAGCGGAGAAACTGTGCAGTGACTGAGAACAAACATGGCAACTCATCTCTACAGCTCGGCTCACATTTGCCCTTTGTGTCTCACAACCGCTCTGAATCAAGCCAACATGATGACGGGAAACCCGGCAGAGCAGCATCAGTCGAGAGGTTACAGACGGGTGAGATGATGCAAGAGCGCACATCAGAACAGTTCAGCAGAAAACACACATTCTGTGACTCAACAACACACATGCTTTCAGTGACAGAAGAGAGTTCAGAGGGCAAACTAGTCCTCTAAAGATGAGTTTCAACAAGTTGAACTGGTTTGCTGATCTTAAACCTCTTATTGCAAAAGCTGATTCCAAATCATCGCTTCTCATTCTGCTGGATCTATTTGCTGCTTTTGACACTGTTAACCATCAGATTCTCCTGACCACCCTCTCATCACTGGATATCCCTGGGACTTCGCTGGTTTGAATCCTATCTCACTGGTCGGTCTTTCAAGGTGGCCTGGGGAGGGATGGTATCCAAAGCACATCAATTGGTCACTGGGGTTCCCCAGGGCTCGGTTCTTGGACCCCTCCTCTTCTCCACATACACTACATCACTGGGTCCCATCATACAGGCACATGGCTGCTCCTACCATTTCTACGCTGATGACACACAGCTCTATCTCTCATTTCGACCAGATGATTCAACGGTAGCTGCACGGATCTCAGGCTGCTTGGCAGACATCTCGGCATGGATGAAAGAACATCACCTACAGCTCAACCTGGTAAAGACTGAGCTTCTTGTCTTCCCTGCCACTCCAATTCTACAGCACGACTTAACGATTCAGTTAGGTTCATCAACAATTACCCCATCAGCTTCGGTCAGAAATCTTGGTGTAATCTTCGATGACCAGCTGACCTTCAAAGAGCACATTGCAAAGACTGCTCGATCTTGCAGGTTTGCACTTCACAACATCAGAAAGATCAGGCCCTTTCTGACAGAGCATGCTGCACAACTTCTTGTCCAGGCCCTTGTCATTTCTAGGCTGGACAACTGCAATGCTCTTCTGGCTGGACTTCCATCAAACACAATCAAACCTCTACAAATGATTCAGAATGCAGCGGCACGACTGGTCTTCAACGAGCCCAAAAGAGCCCATGTTACACCTCTCTTTGTCTCCTTGCACTGGCTAACAAGTTGCAGCTCGCATCCAGTTCAAGACACTGATGCTTACATATAGAACAACCACAGGCTCAGCACCCACCTACTTCCAATCATTAAATAAATAATTTCCTCAATTGTAAGTTGCTTTGGATAAAAGCGTCTGCTAAATGCATAAATGTAAATGTGTGTGTGTGTGTGTGTATACATACAAATAAAATGAAACACATTAATTAAAATAAAAATCTGAAAATATATTTAAAAAATAATTGGGCTTCATGAAGGAACTGCAGGAAGATTTAAGATATAAATAAACGGAAGTAAGATAAATTAAATAAACAATTAAATTAAATTAAAAAATAATTAAATTAAAAATATAAATACAAATTTAATAAAAATTAAAATTAAAATTTACATTTACATTTACATTTACATAAATTACATTTACATAAATTTACATAACATTTCAATTTAAATTAAAATTAAATTAACTTATTCACTGCTATTGTGAGGTTATGTAATCATGTAATCGATAAAAAGTTCCTGTAATCTGATTACAAGCATTTTTAAATATAAAATGTTTTGTGAAGGAACTGCAATGGTTTGTTGATGAAAAGCAAATAATTATTTTTTACAGTGTAATTTAATTAAAAAGTAATAATAATTTTTGGTATCTGATTACATAATTGATTTGACATAACAGTTACTGCACAGAACTGCACACAAATAACGCTCCTCACATGAAGTGCACGAGAACATCAACTCACCATTGATCTAGTTTGCTGTTTATCAAGATAACAACATGATACTCTCATAAGCATGAAAGTACATGGGCAAAATCAATATTCAATTACACTGAATATATTTTGAATCGATACTTTTCTGCATTGAACAAATTAGCATAGCAAATTTATAACTCAAGGCTTCTCTCAGTTCATCCACGATGCACTCTTTGCATTTGCATGCACTGAAATTGCTGGATTTGTTTTGGAGCCTTTGAGTAACGGCTTCAATTATGAGCTTCAGTAAATATGAAGAACACCAAGGCGAAGTCTCAGACAGAGGCCAGTATTGGCTCTGACACTTGTTTTTTTTGCTTGTCTTTCATGCTCGGTTTGTGAAAAAGCTGCTGTGTGCATAGAAAGAGAACGCAAAGTCAAAGCCGAGTCCTTGACAAAGGGCCCCGTCCCCTGAGGACATACAGCACGAGTCTGAAAGACATACACAACAACGTACCTGACCTCTAGTACACCGCGGAAAACTAAAACTTGTTTTCACAGCATATCTTCAATTTTTTTTTTTTAAATTGCCCTTTATGCATTAAGCATGCAAAATAGTGTGTGTGTGTGTGTGTGTGTGTGTGTGTGTGTGTGCATGTGTGTGTGTGTGTGTGTGTGTGCGTGTGTGTGTGTGTGCGAGTGAGTGTGTGTGTGTGTGTGTGTGTGTGTGTGTGTGTGTGTGTGTGTGTGTGTGTGTGTGTGTGAGTGTGTGTGTGTGTGTGTGTGTGTGTGTGTGTGTGTGTGTGTGTGTGTGTGTGTGTGTGTGTGTGTGTGTGTGTGTGTGTGTGCGTGTGTGTGTGTGTGTGTATTCTTGTGTGTGTGTGTGTGTGTGTGTGTGTGTGTGTGTGTGTGTGTGTGTGTGTGTGTGTGTGTGTGTGTGTGTGTGTGTGTGTGTGTGTGTGTGTGTGCGTTTGTGCATTTGTGTGTGCGTGTGTGTGTGTGTGTGTGTGTGTGTGTGTGTGTGTGTGTGTGTGTGTGTGTGTGTGTGTGTGTGTGTGTGTGTGTGTGTGTGTGTGTGTGTGTGTGTGTGTGCGTTTGAGTGAGTTTGTGTGTGCATGTGTGTCTGTGTGTGTGTGTGTGTGTGTGTGTGTGTGTGTGTGTTGTGTGTGCGTGTGTGCTTGTGTGTGAGTGTGTGAGTGTGTGCATGTGTGCGTGTGTGCGAGTGAGTGAGTGTGTGCATGTGTGCGTGAGTGAGTGTGTGCATGTGTGCGTGAGTGAGTGTGTGTGTGTGTGTGTGTGTGTGTGTGTGTGTGTGTGTGCGAGCGTGTGTGCGTGTGTGCGAGTGAGTGTGTGTGTGTGTGTGTGTGTGTGTGTGTGTGTGTGTGTGTGTGTGTGTGTGTGTGTGTGTGTGTGTGTGTGTGGTGTGTGTGTGTGTTTGTGTGTGTGTTTGTGTGTGTGAGAAATGCAGTTGTTATAAATATATCTTGTTTTAAAGGAAAGCAAGACAGATTTTTTTACTTGAATTTGAATTTAATTATTAAATATTTTGCCATATGAGATATATAGTAATATTATACATATTTAATATTTAAAAAATATATTACAAATATTTTAACAAACAAACATTTTATAACATTTAACCAAGGCCAAAAAGTATGTACATATTAAATATGTTTTATATAAATATAATTAATAGATTAAACATAGATCTAAATATATAAAATAAAATCAAAACATATATAATAAATCAATTTTACATAATTATGTAATTTAATGTAATAAAACAGAATTGTTGTTGTATATGTTCATACACACACACACACACACACACACACACACACACACACACACACACACACACACACACACACACACACACACACACACACACACACACACACACACACACATCAAAATAAGTCCTTCATCTTTGTCTCATGATATAAAACATAGTGCAGATCAAAAACATGTTTAAATATGTGTTTAAAACATTTTAATATTCATATATTTCAGTGTTAACAAGATAATAATACCGCTTGCAAATAGTTTTTTTGTTGGTTTGATCATTTGTTCATTTGTTGCAGCGTAGTTTATGTTCAGTTTGCAAATCTAACGGAAAAGCACAGGTTTCATTAAAAAAGTCCAGCTTTGAAAAGCCTAGATTATAAGATAGACTGATTATAATTTATATGCACTAAATCTATATCTTGAAATGACTCTCCGAGCACTTATTCTGGGCTCATTGTAAATCAGCAGAGCGCAGCAGCAGGTTCTTCGAGTAAAAATCCCATTCTGATTTTAATAACACATAAACCTTTCAAGAACAGCCCAAGCGTGAGCTCAGAGGGTGATATACTGAATATGTGAATATATATATATATACATGCTTCTGTAGAGGACGCTAGTCGAGCTTAAAAAGCTGTTTAATTGCCAAATTCCACTGAAGAACTAAACTTGGCTCAATGCTCAGAAGTTACTGTTACCATGGAAACAGGAAAAGTGCAATCAAATCATCTCTCCATACAACATAAGTATATGTTTGTGTAAGTCTGAACGCATGCATTACAGTGCAAACATGATTTTCATACTTAGTTTTCCCAGTACTTATATCTAAACATTTATAAATCAAGACTCGTGTACTTGAGATGCAAAATAACTTAAGATTCTCTTTCAGAAAAATGCATCAAAATTAAATTAGCTTTTAAGACAAAATATGCAGGTATGGTTATGAAAATAAACTCAAATATAAATTCAAAAAGATTATTTTATGTCCCCATTGATAGATATTGTGTCTTGTTTTAAGCATAAACTTGTTTAATAATACATTTAAAAAAAAATGACTTAATGTCTAAGATATTAGATATTGAGATACTTTATAGATTTTAGATATGAAATATATAATTAAATTGACTGCCATATCAGCTACAGATTCAACAATCAACAAACAATAGAGTGTATAATACAGACATTTTATCAAATTCAACTAATAAAAACACCAATGCATCCAACTCAAAAAAACAATCAACTAATCAAAAAATACAATTCAATTAATAATAAAACACTCTATAAAATATATTTTTAATGTACATGCAAAAAATTAAAAGAAGCAATTCTAAGTTTGTCCTGATAAAAATATTTGTCTAATGACATAAACATTTCAGCAGACCAAAAATATGTTTTACAGACAAATTAATGCTACAATATTAACAAGACAGGAAATTAATATTTATTATATTTACTTTTATTTTTAAATGATCTTTGAAGTGTAGAAATCAGTATTTTTATTATTATTATTATTTGTCATTTATGCATTTATTTTTTACTTTATTGCAGTATAGTTAATATCCTGAAGCAAATTTTATTAAAAAAGGCCGACTTTGATAAGAGTAGCCTGAAGTATATTGAAGTATTTATACTGAAAAATCTTTTTTTTGCAGTGTAAATAAATACACAATACATAATACTAATAAAAAACAATGACATGCACGTCTCTATCGTCAAGCATATTATTCATTACATGTATAAAACACCAAGCACACAATCTTTTAGTTTCACATCTATTCGTGTGCTTGATCTCAGTTTGTTTCAAGCATCAGAACATGACTAAATAATGCCTGGAGATGAAATGCATGTGAGAACTCTATAATCCTACTGTACGCCGCTTCAAACACACACAATGTTCAATTCTTCCTCGTTCTGCATGCGTGAGAGAGAGAGAAGAACTGTGTGCATGATCCGTTAGAGAAGCTCTACAGACACTTCAGAGGAAAGAGGCTCGATGAGCAATGCATGAAAACACTGGCAAACACACAACAGTCCACTGTAGAGTATTTGGTCCTTTAAGCTTCTACATCTCCAGAATCAGACTCGTTTCTTGCAGTCCATTGTGTGTCTACAGCATCTACGTGAAAATATTATTATTTTCTGTTGAGAAGCATTATGCATTATGCCACTTGAACTCCAGGGTCATGGGTTTGATTCCCAAGCATTGCATGAACTAATAAAATATGATTATCTTGAGTCTGTTAGATGCATAAACGAGGAACACTGTCCATTTGACAGCTGCGGTTGATGCATGGGTTAAAATGATTCTCTTACTTAGTATTTTTGTCTTGTTTTCTAGTATAAATATCTGACAATTATTGAATCAAGATGAATGTACTGTACAAGACAAATTATTTCAGATATTACGTCTTGTTTTCTGTAAAAAAAAAAAAAAGTATCAATATTTTGTTAGTTTCTGCTTAAAACAAGCAAAAATATTTGCTAGTGGGGCAAGAAAACTTATATTGTTTAGCCTTTGAATTAAAGCATTGGCAGATATTGTTGTTTGTTTGAAGCAAACAATTTTAAAAAAATTTTTTTAAACAAGACTTAATATCTTAAATCATTTGACTTGTCACGTAAATGCATCTTTACTCAAGAATGTTTAGATATTAATTAGTGCTATCAAATGATGAATCACGATTAATCGCATGCAAAATAAAAGTTTGTTTACGTAATATATGTGTGGGTGTTCTGTGTATATTTATTACACACACATACAGTATATATATTTAGAAAATGTCTATATTTATATGATAAATAAATAAATAAATGTAATATATAAAAATAAAATTTCTCTGAAATATACACATGCATGTGTGTGTATTTATATATACATACTAAATATGCACAGCACACACACATATATAACATACACAAAAAAAAACGTATTTTGGATGCGATTAATCACAATTAATCGTTTGACAGCACTAATAATTATACTAGAAAACAAGGCAAACATACTAAGTTAGAGAATCCTTTTTTGCAGTATATGCTGCATTTATTTAGATAAAATATCATTGCAATATCAAAAAACTCAACAGAAATAATTGCATTATGTACTCTAACCTGGTTAGCAGGACCAGTCTGTTAACAATTGAACAGGAGGTTTGCCTGTAGCTTCGTCTTTTATTTAGTGCAAAGCCAGGGCAGTGTTTCCGGACATAGAGAAGAAACATCCCACATGTGATAGAGTGCACTGCAGCATTCTTCTGTAAGCTCTTAATGAGAGGGACCCATGTGAGCCGCTACATCTCTCTTTTTCTACGGTTCATTTGATTTCGTATTCTCTCTATGATATAGTGGGCACATCAGCCCACTCAAGCTCTCATTAGTGGCAGAACTAGCAGCTCGTGTTCCACACGTGAAGTTCATGAGCTTTGTCATATCTGTGTCCCTCGAGAAGCGGCGTGGGCATCGAAGCGAAGCCCCTCGTGACCACGTGCTCCACTAACAATGCATCAGGACAGAACGAGGATGTTTGGGATTAACTGAGTCCAAGATGAGCACAGGGCATCCCTCCTCAGACCTTCACATGCACGACCTATAATGGGAATATACATGTGTTTGCCTGATTCTCCTGCTGGAGAAATGCTGACACGCTGAAGCCGGATAACAACGGGTCATTTAAATACTGTTGTTGTCCCATAAATTAGCAAAGTTGGGGGTAATTAAGTCAAACACTTAAAAGTACATATTGGATTTCTTTCCACTTGTTTGAAGAAGGTAAAAACAAAAAAACGTTATGAAATGCCAACTAGCCCAAAATCTCAAAACTGACCATTGCATAATATATATATATATATATATTATATATATATATATATATAAACATGCTTTTGCTTGTAGACTATTAAAAATAAAGGTGCTTCACGATGCCATTAAACAACCTTTTTCTGTCTAAATGATTGCATAAATAATCTTTTACATACGAAGAATCTTTCTGTGTTCTTTGTGGCGAAAGCAGGTTCTTCAGATGATAAAAAGGTAATAAAGAGATGTTTCTTTGACTGAATGATTCTTTGTGGAACCGAAAAATGCTTCTTCTATGGCTTCGCTGTGAATAAAGCACCTTTATTTTCAAGAGTATAGATTGCCTTCTCAAGCTAATAAAGCCATTGTATGCCTTAAATCAGTCTCATAATCAAATATTGTCAATAGACAGAAAACAATTTCCACCATGTAATAAAACAAATTATATATGAACAAACCCCTCCATAAAAACATCAAGTGCTGCTAAAGTGGAGGAAAAAAAAAATTTTTTAATTGTGCATTTTCAGTGAAACCTACAGACACAAACAGATAAATTGCAATAAAACAAACACTTCAAAGTGCATTTTGGATGTCTTTGACTAGTCTAAACAAAAACATTATGAAATGCCAACTAGCCCAAAATCTCAAAACAGACCAGTGCATAATTATTATTATTTTTTTAATGTTAAAAATAGTGCTGTCAAAGTTAATAACACATTAACGCAAATTCAATTTAACGGCACTAATTTTATTAACGCGTGATTAACGCAGCGCATATTTTCTGTTTGACCCATGGCCGAACGGTAGTTGGAGAAATGGAGATGCAGTGTTGCCAACTTAACAGCCTTGCAGACGCCTTTAGCAACTTTTTTCTCTTTAAAAAAGCGTCCAAACCTTATTTAGTCTCTGAAAATCACTGGTACTGCCGCGCAAGCGAGCAAGAGGTCTTGCTTTCACAGCATGCGCACACACCGCTTTCTCTCTCTCTCTCTCTCTCTCTCTCTCTGTGTGTGTGTGTCAGCTCGGTTCAGCTCGCAGCAGCTGAGGAGCAGCACTTTCAGTTAAACACAGATATTATGTTGCTTCTCTAATTTTACATGATGCAAGTATAGCCGAAACCACAGTACAGCTATTGTCATTATCTTATGTGTATTTGATTTTATCAGACAACGGTGCAATTATCAGGATTTTTGTACAGATTAACATCTTGGAAGGGAGAGCTGGTTATGTAGTCTCAATGGGTCGCGTTTCAGTCACTATTTCAATTCAATCCGTTGTCTGACATCAGAAACAGTCAAATATATAAATGAAAACAATTTTATTGAATATTTTGCTGAATCAAAATACAATATGTGGCACAAAGAGGCAAAGAAATTTAATAATAAAGAATACATGTACATTTTGCATGTTCAGAAGTGAGCTGCCCTGTCCTGCAGAAATATAAACAGGTTTGTGTCAGTAAATTGCTCAGAGCAAAGAAAGAGAAGTAATGGGAACCTTTCTTTTTTCATGAGTCTAATAAACATTTTCTTTGAAAAACATCTATAACCTTTGAAACATGTCTACTCTTTATGCTCTATGATGAGTATGGTTTCAATAATAATAAACATACATTAGCATAAAACATCCATATTTGTCCATGCCCATGTTGATTAGAGTATTAAAAACTTGAAAAGTATTAATTTAAGGTACATTTATAACAAATAAAATATGCAATTAATTGCGATTGATCGCGAGTTAACTCATGTCAATCATACGATTAATCGCGATTAAATAGGTTAATCGATTGACAGCCCTAGTGAATAAAAATAAAGGTGCTTATTCACAGCGATGCCATAAAAAAATTGGTTCCACAAAGAACCATTCAGTCAAAGGATCATCTCTTTCCTACCTTTTCATAATCTGAAGAACCTTCAAAGAGGTTTTTGTGAAACAAAGTTTCTTCAGATGTTGAAGATTATTTATGGAACCGTGCCATTTCTATGGCATCGTGAAGCAGCTTTATTTTTAAGAGTGTATGTTGCCTTCTCAAGCTCAGAAAGCCACTCACAGCAGCCAAACACAGACACGGCTACAAAAGCTCCAGTGTGAAAGTTTCCTAATTCAGTCTCAACTTGTCTGACCTCGGTGGTCTGTAAGAAGCTCCTCTGCAGCTCAAGAGCTTTGTGAGGGTTTGGCCGAAGCTCTTCAACACCCAGCAGGACCCTGCAGGAGACCATCATCATGAAACTGACATGAAGGCTAAATGACTGAGCTCACAGCGCTTCTCCATTCTCAAACCCTCAGAGATCTCAATGACGTCGTAGCGTGTCAGCGGGAATAATCGAGGGACGCTCTGCTCGATGGAAAGCCATCCAGGTGGCGGCTGAGAAATTAAGCCTCCTAAATGCGTGCAATGATTGCTTTATGCCATTGTGATGAGAATTGAGAGCTGTGTTATGGATATGAATAACGCATTAGCGCGGCCTCAGTGTTATCAGAAATGCTCTGGCATTTAATTTTGCACGATGCTGCTGATGAACGGTGAAGGAATTGAAGCAGAAGATGAGAGAAGACTGGTTATGTTTGTTAAGAAACTCAATGAAATTAAGTTTAATAAGTTGCACTGTCAAAAAGTTACAAATGAAATAAAGATTATTAGAGCACAATAAAATACTATTTATGTTTCCCTACTTCAAAATTTCAATGTCAACGTTTTTGTTTACATATTGAACATGTGCTGTGTATATGAATTATGTATATATAAATACAAACACATGCAGATTTAAGAAAATGTTAAACAAGAATATAAATATATAAATGTATATGCATGTAAATATTTCCAAAACATATGCTGTATTAGAGTGTATGTATATATACATAATAAAAATACACAGTACACACACACATATTACATAAAAACTTTTATTTTGGATATGATTAATCGCGATTAATCGTTTAACAGCACTACTATATATACTCAGAGTGCTGGTAACAAATACAATTAAATTATTATGTCACAATTAATTAGAAATGGCAAGTATACGTTTAATTAAAAATGCAATTTTTATGTACAGTAGAAAGACTGAACTAGTACCTTTTTGTAAAATGAGATCATCTTGTAAAACATTCTCCAATAATTTGGTTATATACATCTTTTTTTATGCTTAGAGCTGGTCAGATACGCAATCTTCACATGAGCTGGATCTGAAAACCAAGCTGAAGAAGCTAAATGTACAATGTTAGACTGCATTTATTTGACGTTTAATGAAAACTTCCACTTTACAGATTTAACCTTGTCTCTTTCTGATCTGACATGAACTCAATCAAACACAAGACTGAGAACAGCCTGTCTCAAATCTGCTCTCGATACATGTTTACCCTCCATAGATTCACATGAATTGAAAGAAATGAGGAGAGTTAGCCGAAGCAATCATCTGGCATGAAGTCTGTGAATGGTAAATTATCCAAAAGGAGGAATTTCAATTCATAAAATCATCCAAGGTCTCCCCTGGTTATGCAAACACATTCATCGTTACGCCCGCGATGATTCACTTCCCACACACAGAATTATCAAGCATGCATCTTCAGCATGTTATTTACTGATTTTATGAGGTTTCATGTCTGATCACCTAAAGAGAGAGTTTTATCAGGATTAGAATCTGAAGGTCCTAATATTAATGGAGGGTTATACACACTAAAAAAATGATACTTCAATTATTCCACATAACAGAAACATGTTATCTCTGCTCAAATACATAATGTACTGTGTGATGAACTAATCTGAATTGAGTAAACATTAGTGATGTTCGGTTCTTGAACGAAGTTAGCGGTCGAGCCGGGCCCTGTCCCAAACACTTCATGTGTCAGAATGAGAGACCAAACAGCTGATAAAACATCACAATGATCCACAAGAGGAGCGTCATTGTGGATTATAGACTCGTATTTGAGTTAAAAATGTCTTAATGCTGGATGTGTTTAATCTTTTGTCTTCTCCAGATGTTAACTGAAGGACTGGAGTGCTGTGGATTATTGTGATGTTTTTATTCTGACGGCACCCATTCATCACTTGCTGAGCATTTTTCAAATTTCTCCAAACCTGATAAAGAAACAAACTCATCTTGATTTTATCACAGTCGCGCATCACTAACATGCATCACAAAATGCACAAAATAATTATAATTTGCAGGATACAGGAAATATGTGACCCTGGATCACAAAACCAGTCTTAAGCTGCTCGGGTATATTTATAACAATAGCCAAAAATACATTGCATGCATCAAAATTATAGATTTTTATTTTCTGCCAAAAATCAATAGGATATTAAGTAAAGATCATGTTTCATGAAGATATTTGTAAATGTCCCACCGTAAATGAGCATTGGAACAGTAAAGACAAAATTGCTCTGTTGGCTGTTGAGTAAAGACATTTTCAAATATGATTAAAAGAAGAATATGAGACAAAACTACAGAATTTCACATTTTATTATTAGCCGTTTCAACACACACATGTTTTACCAAATAAAAGGTACAGCACTTTTAGAGATCATCCCACTCATTGATGTGAGCATAAGTATTGGGACAGTTGAACATAAGGCAGATATAAAAGATTAAAAGCTATTATTGAGTTTCAGATCCCTTGCGCACAATCACAGCAGTGAGTCTGTGACCCAGAGACATCACTAGACTCTTGGTCTATTCCTTTGAAATACTTTCCCCAGCATTTAATGCAGCCAATTCCAATGGTTTCTGCCTTTACTCTCCTCTTCAGCTGGTGAAATTCATGTTCAATCAGATTTAGATCTGGAGATTGACTTGGGCAATCTAAGATTTTTCCATTCCTTTGCCCTTATAAACTCCTTGACTGAACTGGCAGGGTGTTTTGGGTCATTGTCCTGATGCAATATCAAGCACTTCCCAATGAATCTGGTGGCATTTTCTTGAATATTGGTAGGCAAGATGGTTTTGTATAGACAAATACTTGCATTGAATTTTCCAAAATGTACACACCAATGACATCAAACTAAAAATCTTACATGACATCACAAACATAGTACTTAAAAAGGGGGGGGGGGGGGGGGGGGTCCTAAGGGGGGGGGGGACTTGCAATTAGTGTTTGGAATGAATCGGTCTTCAAAATACAAACGGAAAGGTCTTCAAACTTTAAAAAATCTGTTAATGGAGCCTTGCATGGAGTATTTGAGTTTCTCTAACTTTAAATATGCCACTTTCTACCCACTTGACATGTGATGGTGGTTTATTTGACCTCCATTGTAGGAGTATTAGCCGTCGGGCCAGCAAAGAAGAGAAAGCCAATGCATCTGATTGACCTTGTGTTAGTAAGAGGTTCTCAGATGTCACACCAAATACTGCTAATATTGGATCCGGTTCTATCTCTTTTTCACAAATCTATGAAAATGTCTCAAACACGGCAAGATGGTTTTGTACCCTTCCAAATGAATTCTGCTACTGTCATCATGCATTAAGTCATCAGTAGAGTTGTCCCAGAGACAGTCATGCATGCCCATGCCATGACACCACCTTTACACCATGTTTTACAGATGAGGCTGTATGCTTGGGATCATTTGCAGTTCTCTTTTTTTCTCCATATTTTTGCTTTCCCATCACATAGATAAAGCTTCATCTTTGTCACATTGGTTCATAACCTCTTTTTTGCAAACTCTAATCTTGCCTTTCTATGTTTGGTACTGGTCAGAGGTTTGCATCTTGCTGTGTACATCTGTAATGCTGTGTTAAAGTGTCCTGAGTACAGGAGATAGTCAGAGCATCACCCCAGCTTTCTGGAAGTTGTACGTGAATTTACAGACACGTCTTTTAGGGTTCATTTTCACAGCTTTTATGATTTGTCTGTCATCAACTATTGTTGTTTTCTCAGCCGATCAGGTCGTTGATGGTTGCTGGTGTCGCTGGTGGTTTCCAAACGCTTGATGCTCTTTGTTTTTGCTATAGCTATAATTGACTTCTTTTCTTTTAGCATGCAAATGTCTTGCTTTTCTCTTAAAGTCAGCTCCCTCGTCTTCATCCTGGTTAATGTGTGTCATCATTGAATGCAAGATTCAGAATGCAGAAGTAATGGATATAACTGATACGACACATTCCCTGCTTTTAATATCTGCAGAATTAATGCAACAGGACACAGCTGATCACTTAGAAAGACCCGTGAGGTCCAATACTTATGCTCACATCAGATCAGGGATAAACTCTAAAAGTGCTGAACTTCTTAGCTGGTATAACATCTATGTGTTGAATCACCCAATAATAAAATGTGACATTCAGTAGTTTTGCCTCGTATTCATCTTTTAATCATATTTGCAAATGTCTTGACTTCACAGCCGACAGAGCAATTGTCTTTACTGTTCCAATACTTTGGAGGGCACTGTATATCAAAACTGAATTTTGTATTAGTAATATGCATTGCTAAGAGCTTCATTTGAACAAATTTAAAGGCGATTTGCACCCTCAGATTCCAGATTTTAAAATATTGTCCTATCATAACAAACCATACATCAATGGAAAGACTATTTATTCAGCTTTCAGATGATGCATAAATCTCAATTTCGGAAAATTGACCCTTATGCCTGGTTTTGTGCTCCATGGTTGCATATATTTGAGATTACTAGAAAAAATAGCTTAGTTTCAGAAAAAAACAACAGTGCTGCTGTTTTCAGCTTTAGACACTTCGCTTTATATATCTATGTCTATTAATTAAGATCGATTAAGATATTTATATTAAGATCCTATAATTATGTGCATGATATTAAAAGCACTAATTATGATTTCTGTGAAGATGTTCACTGCAGAACCTGATGTTTATTCTGAAGGATCTTGCTGGAAGACACTAATTGAATGTGCTACAAATTTATTTCCTCTGCTTGATGTGAAATGTGAATGGAATAATAATATCACAAACAACCCTAGGCGATAGAAACACACCAAACACTTTAGCTAGAATTCCCCATACATCTGTATGATATCATACCATTGACGGACAAATATATACACTCACCGGCTAATTTATCAGGTACACCTGTTCAATTGCTTGGTAACACACATTGCTAATCAGCCAATCACATGGCAGCAACTCAATGCATTTAGGCATCTAGATGTGGTGAAGACGATTCAAACCGAGCATCAGAACGGGGAAGAAAGGGGATTTAAGTGACTGAACGTGGAATGGTTGTTGGTGCAGACGGACTGGTCTGAGTATTTCACAAACTGCTGATCTACTGGGATTTTCACACACAACCATCTCTAGGGTTTACAGAGAATGGTCTGAAAAAGAGAAAATATCCAGTGAGCGAGACTGAAAATGCCTTGTTGATGTCAGAGGTCAGAGGAGAATGTGCAGACTGGTTAGAGATGATAGAAAGGCAACAGTAACTCAAATAACCACTCGTTACAACCAAGATCTGCAGAATACCATCTCTGAACACACAACACAACGAACCCTGAAGCAGATGGACTCCAGCAGCAGAAGACCACACCGGGTGCCGCTCCGGTCAGATAAGAACAGCACACGGAGGATACAATTCACACCGGATCACCAAAACTGGACAATAGAAGATTGGAAAAACATGATGAGTCTCGATTTCTGCTGCGATATTCAGATGTTAGGGTCAGAATTTGACGTAAAGAACATGAAAGCATGGATCCATCCTGCCTTGTCTCAACGGTTCAGGCTGGTGGTGGTGTAATGGTGTGGGGGATATTTTCTTGGCACACTTTGGGTCCATTAGTACCAATTGAGCATCGTTTAAACACCACAGTCTACCTGAGTATTGTTGCTGACCATGTCCATCCCTTTATGACTACAGTGTACCATCTTCTGATGTACTTCCAGCAGGATAATGCACCATGTCACAAAGCTCAAATCATCTCAGACTGGTTTCTTGAACATGACAATGAGTTCACTTTACTCAAATGGCCTCCACAGTCACCAGATCTCCAATCCAATAGAGCACCTTTGGGATGTGGTGGGAACGGGAGATTCTCATCATGGATGTGAGACGACAAATCTGCAGAAACTGTGTGATGCTATCATGTCAATATGAACCAAAATCTCTGAGCATGTTTCGAACCTTGTTGAAACGGTCACAAAGAAATAAGGCAATTCTGAAGGCAAAAGGGGTCCAACCGGTACTAGCAGGTGTACCTAATAAAGTGGCCCGTGAGTGTGTATATACATAAATTCTAAAGGATATTGTAAATTGATTGGGTTTTTATTCCAGTCCACTGCATGGCCAAAAATAAGCTACACGGCAGAAAC
The DNA here is from genome assembly GCA_027474115.1 of Schizopygopsis malacanthus. NCBI lineage: Eukaryota > Metazoa > Chordata > Actinopteri > Cypriniformes > Cyprinidae > Schizopygopsis > Schizopygopsis malacanthus. Next base: position 64,290,742 of record CM049864.1, on the reverse strand, counting down.
TGAGCCTGTTTTCTGTAACGTAAAGGAGAGGGCGACTCAAAACGCCTGGATTGAATGCCGCAGGTCTGCTGGGTGGCAGACAAAGTGATTTTTTTCTGAAGGGAAATTATTTGCATAATGTAAGAGTGGTTTGTGTTGGAGCTGAGAGCTCCTCGCAGTGGAGTGGAAGAACTCAATCAGATAAAGGCCAAACGAAAGCTGCTCTGGGAAAAGAGATCCAACCCGCTTCCATCTGCTATTCTCATCACAAAGAATAGAGAACGCAAATTAGCCAGCAAGCTTTAGACCAGGCGCTCACAACTACAGATTTTACATTTGGACATCAATAATATGCTGCATACACTGACATTGAATTATATATTCAATTTCAATATACTTTGCATGTTAATTGATGTATGTGTGCATGTATGTGTATTATATGTATATTGTGTGACCTCTCTTTGGTATCCAGGCTAAAGTCTCAAAATCTAATTATGAGATAACAAGCATCAAAGTTTGATTTCTATTAATTTCACTATAATTTAAATCTTTGACATGACCTTACTCAGTCAATATTAAAGATATAAAGGTTACATTTTCACAGAATGTTCTTTACATATGAAGGATGATTTTTTGTAGAAAACAGCAAATCATATAAAATGACTTTAGCCGGGTTTTCACCGAGAGGGTCACATTTATATTTATACAAACACTATTTAATATACTGACAGATGAAAGCTCACGTTCAATATTTGTAAAACAAAACTGTCACACACACATGCACGCACACACACACACACACACACACACACACACACACACACACACACACACACACACACACACACACACACACACACACACGTTGGTTTTTATGGTTTACGGGGACTCTCCATAGGCGTAATGGTTTTTATACTGTACAAGCTGTATGTGCTATTGCCCTACACCTACCCTACACCTAAACTTAGCCCTCACAGGAGACGGTTGCATTTCTATTTTCCCTCAAAAAAACTCACTCTGTATGATTTATAAGCGTTTTAAATTATGGGGACACTGAAAATGTCCTCATAAATCACCTTCTCCTTGTAATACCTATGTCATACCCATGTTATTATACAAATTTGTGTCCTCATAAACCACATAAACATGCCCCACACACACACACACACACACACATTATTTTACACAATATATGAATTTTACCTTTATATTTGAATTTGCTTTTTCAGATAGATATACATGCATGCACACACATACATCAATTAACATGCAAAATATACTGAAATTGAATTATATATGATATAGATATATATGAATAGATATGCATAAGTGAGTGAGAGAGAGTGAGAGAGAGAGAGAGTCAGATATTGACTGATAAATACCAATTAACACATTAAAATTATCTAGCACATTAAAAAACACATTAAAAGATAAATGTTTTTCAGTTCCTTTTAATAAA
>CM049864.1:64272629-64289204 GCA_027474115.1 Schizopygopsis malacanthus | reverse complement strand
TATTTTGGATTTTTTTCAAACTTTCGAAGCAGTTCAGCTTCTCACGACACTTTTTAGACTAAAACTTGGTGTTTTTGATTCTTTGCACTCTTCTAAAAACATATTTCTACTGTCCTCAGGTTTTTTGGCCTCATCTTTTCCATCATTTTGTGTGTTTCATCATCTTCCCCACTGACACTGAATGTTCTCCATGTTTTTATTCGCTCGTGCACGTTTCTAGATGACATCGAATTGAAAAACTGCTAAATTGCATGCACCCTCTTCTCTTTATTCCTCACGGAAAGCCTCCGTCACGTTGCATTAGCGATGAAGGTATCTGGAATGGGACGAGCGTAACGTCTTTCTGACATATGACTGACATTTCATCATACAAGTAAAAGCCAGAAAACACATTTACAAGAGCTAAAGTCGTTTTGAAGCCTTTTCTTCAGAGCTATTTGAAGTGACAGCTGCATCTCATTCAGCGCGTCGCTGTTAAAAGCATTTGGGATGGACGCTCGGTTCTTGTCTCGGGAATAAACTTCCACGGATGGAGTTTTATGCATTATGACTGCAACAATGCCAGAAGCTTCTTACCCTGAGATTGTGTGTGTTTTATGCTCTCCTCCAGGTCTAAATCATCTTGAAAAGCTCTCGTGAGAAGAAGGAGTTTATTACCGTGTTTATGGAGCTTAGGAAATGCCCTCCTGTTTTGCACGACCCAGAATCAGGTCGAATATGTCTTACCCAATCCCTGCTTAAGAGCTTTCGCTTATTTTTTGGTGTTGTACTAGAATCTGAATGGAAATGCATGAGGAAGCGCACTCTGTAAATCATTTTATGCAGATGAGGAGACATTGAAACACCTTTTCCCATGATCCTCATTTGTCTCCGATAGAGTCTTTGTTGTTTGGCGAAATGCATTTGGAAACTCTCCTTTTTTGAATTGCATTTTATGCATTAATGAAACCTCACAACCTTGATCCGAGTCTGTAAATCCACGACACATCGTGCATCAGGCCTGATTTTCTTCTTAATCATGCATCCGGAAGTCGAGCTCATCAGGAACACGCTTTGATGTTGTAAGACACGTGGATCATGCTTAATAATCTCTCAAGGATGCATCTTTGAAAAGCGTAGGTATGCGTACAGAAACTTCATGCTAGTCTTTATTAGTAAGCCAATTAGAGTGGCTGCTTGCTGTGCTGTATAACATGTGATTAGCAATATCAGACATTTCATGAACACTAATGCCTGATGTATGCTTCACACAAGTGCTTACAGCCAATGCAATGCATCGCTTCGAACCTGTTTAACATGTGCTCTTGCCTGACTTTAAACCAGATGCTATAATATGTGAATATTTGAACTAAATTGCTGCAGAAAAGGTCAAAAGATTTGTAAATATTTTAAAGAAAGAAGTCTCTTCTGCTCATCAGGACTGCATTTATTTGATCAAAAATACAGTAAAAATATTATTGCAATTTAAAACCGTTCTCGCCGATTATTTGTGGAAACATTATTTTATTAAAAATGAATTGCAAGTTCAAAATAACAGCGTTTATTTGAAATAGAAATATTTTGTAACATTAGAAATGTAATGCATCATTGCCGAACAAAAGTATTTATTTATTTTATTAATTCAATATTTATTTATTTTTCATATTTTTTTAATGCTAGTGTATCACCGTTTCCACACAAATATTGTCCAGCACATCTGTTTTCAACATTATTAATAATAATAATCAGAAATGTTTCTTGAGCAGCATATTATTATGATTTCTGGAGATCATGTGACACTGAAGACTGCAGTAATGATGCTGAAAATACAGATTTGATCACAGAAATAAATTACAGTTTACACATATTCACATAGAAAACGCTTGAAGTATAATAATATTTTTGAACACATAAATACAGCCTTGATGAGCAGAAGAGACTCTTTCAGAAACATTAAAAAGCTTATTCTAAACGTTTGATGAGTATTGCACTTGCATTGTCTCTAATGCAGCAATTAGTGTAAATATAGTTACCAGATTAAACTGCAGCAATATAGGACCTTTATAGCAACTTTATATCTTATTCTAGGAGAGCATAATCTTATATGCATCATAACCTCGTGTTTGTGATGTGGAGTCAGCGTTCATGTGGCAACTCCTCTTTGATTTCATAAGCTCTCCGACAGTAAACATGTCGAGGAACTCATTACGGCGTGAGATTAATGATGCACCGATGCCGTCTGCGATGCAATCGCTGCTACTTCAAAGAGAGGAAGACTTTAGGCCAAAGGTCTGCTCTTATTGTTTATCTACAGCAAGCAGTGTGTTTCAGACGGCCCATTGCTGTTCCAGCTGGAAGACTTCAACAATTATTCAAGCTTTAAGACTTTACAGAGTAGAGAAAACGTCCGGATCTCAGGGAAGCACGATGGCGATCAGATAAAGTGCTGTGTAAGTGTACAGGAGCGTCTGGAGGTAAAAGGCCTGGTCTTTGGGGAATGGCTGGTAAAGCCGGTGGTCTCTAGCTGTATGTCCTTTTGGCCTCTGTAGAAAATCAAACCAAGCAAGCAGCAAATGCCACTGAGACATTAAACGCCTAAAAGTGTCTTGACTCTGACAGCTATTAAATCACTGCAAGCCGATGCATCATAAGACCTTTAAACCAGGAGTTCATGCGCAAATAAAAATATGTTTTTTAGTCACCCTCGTGTCGTTTCAAACGTGTATGCTGAGCTTTTTTACTGTGGGATATAAAAGGAAAACTAACACACTACAGGTGATTTTATCGGATAAAAATACATCACATTCTTTTTTAGTTCATTATTCATAATACATTAAGACTTGTTTTGTATTACAAGTTTTCAGAAATGTCTTCAGATGTTAAAGATTCTTTATGGAACCATTTAGACAGTTGCCATAGAATAGATAGATACAGTATGCATAGATTTATGCATCGTGAAGCACCTTTATTATCAAGAGTGCATGCAGCTTGTTCTCAACGCCAGACGATTTGCTGAAATAAAACGCTTTTTATTCTATTGTATTTTTAAGTTTAATTTTTTTTCAAGTAACATAAAATAGTATTTTATGATTTTAATTTCAGGTCCAATTTTAGGAGGGACCACAGGAATCAATTTAATTAAATTTTATTTTGATTAATCTTGCTTGTAAAAATATCTTGTTACTGGAAAGCGTTACTATTTATTCTCACGCAACTCAAAATAATTTCTACTTTTAGTTATTTTTCAGTTACTCCCAGTATTGGCTTAAAGGTGCTTTATTCACAGCGAGAACCATTTTTAGTTCCACAAAGAAGCATTCAGTCAAAGAACATCTCTTTCTTATCTTTGTATCATCTGAAGAACCTGCTTTTGTGAAACTGAACGGTTCTTCAGATGTTAACGATTCTTTATGCAACCAAAAGTTGCCATAGAATAGATAGATACTTTATGCACAGATGCATCGTGGAGCACCTTAGTTATTACGAGTGCAAGTGGTTGCAATCAATTTATTTTAGCTGCATTTAAATAAGAAAAATGATCCAACATTTTGGTAACACTTTATTTTAGGCTCTCTTAACTAGTTGCTAATCAGCATGCATATTACTAGAATATTAGCCATTTATTAGTAGTAATTAAGCGCGTATTATTATACATCCCTAACTACAATAACTAAACTTAACAACTACCTTACTAACTATCAATAAGCAGCAAATTAGTAATTTACTGAGGGAAAAACTGATGTCTATTCTAAAGCGTAGATTGAAGTACAGTAGATTGAAGCCTGTTTGTACAGTTTCAGTATAGCATCATTGTCTCCCTGGTTCGGCGTCCAGCAGCACACAACAGTGTGTGATCAATCCTCAGAGGAGCGGCGTATCATCTCATCCATCCTCAGTAAAGCACAGCTCCTTCGGACGCTTGTGAGGAGAGAGTCCCGCGAGAGATCGGCCGATCTACTGTATCAGTACTGTAAGGACAGCAGATCCGCCGGTGTTTGGTAATGAATAGATGAGCTTCGGCTTTACATTCGGCTCGACTCCATGATTTATGGACTCAACCTGAGGGATATTTCTGGGAAGAAAGACATATCGGCGATGCTGCATTTCATACTTGTCCTGAAATGTTTTTTTTTCTTTAGTTTGGAGTTGATTAGAGTTCATTTCAATGCACATTGTTTTGCATGCAAGACTCCTTTGACTCGTTTGAGTCTGTTATTTCTGCCAAGGAGTGTTCAATTCCATTCAGAGGAAAATATCTTGTTTACATGTCCTTGCTGTATCATATCTGACTCAAATCCTAAGGTCTCTAAATGTGACCCTCTCTGTCATAACCCAGCTAAAGTCTTTTTTTTGTGTGATTTGCAGATTTTTACTAAAAATCATACTTCATATTATAAAGACTATCTGGTCTCATAGCATTTACGGACCTAGGTGCACTTTTTAGCGAGACACGAAATATGTTCCAATAACTACATATTACTGCAGTTTCCAAAAGAAACAAACACTAAGGCAGTATAACTCGGACGCCTTTTATTCCTTTTCACACACATTTACCGAGTTTTGATTAATAAAGTGTACTTTTCGTAACAATTACTTGAAGAATATCATGTTACGACTTTAAATCAATATTTGAAAACTGATGCTTTTGAACGTTAGCATCACACATATCCAGCCTCGTAGGTTCAAGGTTCTTTATTATTTGTCACATACACAATCATACAGGGTATAATAGGTAGTGAAATGTTAATCAGGACAGGTCCGCTCAATGGAAAGTGAAAAAAAAACAAAAAAAAAACATAATAATAACATAAAAGCAATAAAAAACTATGAAACAAAACACGAGAGAGTATATATATATACAAATATGGTGAGAATGAAATAAGAAACAAATAATGGAATAAAATAAGGGGTAAGATGTGCAATGAGATAAAGTGTGCAGTGCAAGAGAATGTGCAAATAGGTTGTATTTGATGTACACAAAGCAGTAGTGTGGATGATGGGGAATAATGGATGTGATTACAGTTTATTATATTGAGTCCTGTGGATGTTATGATGTTATGTTGTTATGAGCCTGAGTTTAGGAGCCTGATGGCCTGGGGGAAGAAACTCCTCTTCAGTCTTTCCGTTTTAGCCAACATGCTCCTGTAGCGCCTGCCAGATGGCAGTAAAATGAAAAGATGGTTACCGGGGTGGTTTGAGTCCTTGATGATTTTTGCAGCTCTGCTTCTGCAGCGTTTGAGGTAGATGCCCTGCAGAGAGGGGAGAGTAGACCCTGAGATGCGTTCAGCTAAGCGCACGACTCTCTGCAGAGCTTTGCAGTCCTGGTTTGTGGCATTATTATACCACACTGAAATGCACTGAGTCAGAACACTTTCTATGGCCCCTGAATAGAAAGTTTTCAGGATAGCTGGTGAGACCCTGAATTTCCTCAGCTGTCGCAGATGGTACAGTCTTTGCCTGGCTTTTTTGATCTGTGTTTGGATGTGTGCAGTCCATGTCAGGTCCTCAGAGATGTTTACACCGAGGTACTTGAAGCTGCTCACCCTCTCCACAGGGGTCCCGCTGATCATAAGAGGAGTGTAGGGCTGCAGCTGTCTCTTCCTGAAGTCTACAATCAGCTCTTTGGTTTTGCTCACGTTCAGAGAGAGACAGTTGTCCTGGCACCATGATGTAAGTCTCTCCACCTCATCCAAGTATGCGGCCTCATCATTGTTGGAAACGAGGCCCAGAACCACAGTATCGTCAGCAAATTTAACAATGGAAGTGGAGCTGTGTGAGGACACGCAGTCGTGGGTGTATAGAGAGTATAGCAGGGGGCTCAGTACACAGCCCTGTGGGGCTCCTATGTTCAGGGTGATGGAGTTGGAGGTGAACTGGCCGACTTTCACCACTTGTGGTCTGGCGGTGAGGAAATCTTGGATCCAGTCACAGAGTGAAGTGTTTAGGCCGAGGTCAGATAGTTTGACAGCTAGCTTGGTGGGGACTATAGTGTTGAAAGCTGAGCTATAGTCGATGAATAGCAGCCTGACATAGTTGCCATTCTTGCTCTCGATGTGAGTGAGGGAGGAGTGCAGTACCTGGGAGATGGCATCGTCAGTAGACCTACTTGGCCGGTAGGCAAACTGAAGAGGGTCCAAGGTTGCAGGGATGGAGGAGCAAATGTGTTTCTTTAATAGTCTCTCAAAAACCTTCATGACCGTCGATGTGAGGGCAACTGGACGATAGTCATTCAGGCAAGAGGGTTTACTGTTCTTAGGCACAGGGATTATAACAGATTTTTTAAAGGAGGTGGGAACAACAGAGGTAGCGAGGGACTCATTGAAGATGGAAGTAAACAAACCAGCAAGCTGATCAGCACAGGACCTCAGAACGCGGCCAGTAATCCCATCGGGTCCTGCTGCTTTCCTTACGTTCACTCTCTTTAGTTCCCTCCGAACGTCATCCTCTGAAAAAGGGATAGCAAAACCATCGCTGCTCTGTCTGCTGCTTTCTGACGCGCTGCTCGGCAGAGTCGCGCCGCCATTAACGTTACTTTCAAAGCGGCCGTAGAAAGTGTTTAGCTCCTCGGCCAGCAGCGGGTCTGCTCTCACCTCCGCGGAAGAGTTATTTCCAGAGGAACAGATGGTCTTCAGTCCCTGCCACATGCGTCGAGAGTCATTGAGCTGGAAATGTGACTCAATTCTCTCCTTGTACCGGCGTTTAGCGGCTCTTATTGCACGCCGGAGAGCATAACACGCTGTTTTGTATTCGCTCATGTTCCCGACAAAAGACCAGCATTGTATGCGGCAGTGCGATGGTTAACCGCATCACGAATTGATCTGTCCACCCACGGTTTCTGATTGGAGAATGTCCTTATTGTTACTGTTTCGGTGGCTTGCTCGGTTAGCGTGTTGATAAAGCTTACTGCTACATCCGTGAATTCGCTGACGTCAGTTGAACTCGCCCGGAACATGTCCCAGTCGACGTCATCAAGAGAAGCCTGTAGCATAGCTTCAGAGTGGGCGGACCAGCGCGTCACTTCCCTCTCCACCGGGGGTCTCTGAACGAGCCGTTGTTTATATTCCGGTGTGAGAAAGATGGCCGCGTGGTCTGATTTGCCAAAAGCCGGCAGGGAACGAGCTTTGTAGGCATTCTTAAACTGGGTGTAGCAATGATCCAGAGTATTCTGTCCTCTAGTTGGGCAGGATATATGTTGGTGAAAGTTTGGCATGACTTTTTTGAGGTTGGCCTTGTTAAAGTCCCCAGCTATGATGGAGGCAGCGTCAGGATGCTTGTTGATATAGCCGCTGAGCTCGTCGTGAAGTATGGACAAAGCCACGCTAGTATCTGCTTGTGGTGGAATATAGACGGCAGTGATGATGATCGATGTAAACTCCCGGGGGAGGTAGAATGGGCGGCAGATAATGGAGAGATGTTCCAGATGAGCCGAGCAGGAACGCGACAGAATGGAGATATTCCTGGGGTCACACCATTTCTTGTTGATCATGAAACACACTCCACCACCTTTGGTTTTTCCGGCCTCGGCTGTTCTGTCCATCCGTAAAACAGAAAAGTTATCAGACGGCGTTACAGCGTTGTCCGGGACCGAGGGCGTGAGCCATGTTTCGGTCAAACAGAGGATGTTACAGTCTCTGATGTCCCGTTGGAAACTAATCCTGGCTCTAAGATCGTCCTTCTTATTCTCCAAGGATTGTACATTAGCGAGCAGAATACTCGGTAGAGGAGGACTGTGAGCCCTTTTCCTCAGTCTGTTGCGTATTCCAGCACGTCTCCCGCGGTGTTTCCTTCGCCGCCTGGGATTATTGAGGCGGCCTTTGTTAACTTCGGTGGTTCGAAGTATCTCCAATGGCCACGCTGGGTCCGTGGATAAAGTGTCCTGAAGCAGGTTAGTGCAGTGGTGTCCAATGTCCAAAAGTGTTCTTCTGTCGTATATAAATAGTGCAGACGTTATGCCTGTAAAAAGAGAAAGTAAAAATACGTAAAAAATTATATTAAAGCACAAATTGAGCGGAGCCATCCCTAACGTCGACTGTACAATGCAGCGCCGGAAGCGGAGGTTGCTCTGTCGTATCTATAAGTTTTCATTGACGATAAGTTATTTCATTGACGGTTGCATCAACAAATATGTTTTTATATCAGTTTTGCTTGTGTTAACACTATCAGGTAGGTTTAGGGGTGGGTTTGGTGGAGTAGGGCACGATAGAGCATTAACTTTTAGGGACAGACCCCGATATTTGAACCGCCGCAATACATTTCTGTAGCAACGTCATACAAACACAGCAATATGTACCTATATTTACATAATAAAAACGTGCCAGGGTTCAGGTTTGAACCTGTGTTTTAGCACCACTCGTGGACACTTCTCTTTGAAACTGCGGTGAAACGTGCCGTACGGTACGATAAACAGTGTCACACAGAAAGAGGTACGGATTTTATGAGACCAGGTTGGGTAAAGAACATTCTGTGAAAATGAAACCTTTATATCTTTAATATTGACTGAGTAAGGTCATGTCAAAGATGGAAATTATAGTGAAATTAATGGTTGAAATAAAATTTTGATGCTTGTTTTCTCATAAATAGATTTTGAAACTTTAGCCTGGATTTCACAGAGAGGGTCACAAGTATTCAAACTTTGATAGTTTATGGGTTTTTTTATCCAGTAAAAGTAATTGTAGTCAAACGAACTGGTTTTGATCAGAATAACTGCAGTCATATCTCCAGATGAACACAGCTTTACTTGATTCTCCATCAATCATGTTTTAGTCTCAAATCTGATCATCAGGATCTTATATATTCATCTCTCAATCAGCATTGTGTTATATACAATCTCATCTTAATAAGACATATTACTGGAGATATAGAGCGACCGCTGATATTACATCGTTTTATGTCAGTATCTGTTATAAAGATCTCATTGATGTATATCACAAGCATCCGAATTTCATGACAGAAATATCAGCATCTGCAGCTCATTTCTTATACAGGACTGTTATTTTAACATGTCAGGCCTTACAGAGTTAAGAAGGTACATTTCAACATTTAAATGATCCCCACATGACTGAGAACGTCTTGATCTTTAACTGAGACTGAAAATAACAGGTTCTCAAGGCCTGAGTCTGAAAATCCTGTCCTCCAAAACATACAAATACAACACAACCTCGTCCTCGGGTGTGCAGATATCTTTACGAGAGACAAACAACATGAAATTGAGTGTTTGAATGTGTGAAAGCTGAATCACATGTCCAGCTCATACAGCTTTTTAGCTTGAAAAGGAAATATAAGAAATAACATACAGTATAAAAAGGACTCATTACAGAAATAAGTCCTTGAGAAATAATGTCACAGTGAAAAACAGGCTTTTTTCCTTATAAATGGGAGATGAAATGCAACCTTGACATGTCTTTCTGAGATCCGGTCTGAAAGAGTTTGATTTCGTTGTGTTTCTGCTCCTCTCGTGATCTGTTGTTATCTTCTTTATGTAGTTTTAGAGCCACTGAATCACATCTGCGTCTGAGATCAGCTGCACAGAAAGACACAACATCATCAAGTTTATTAATGTGTATGAATCACGGTAGATCATCATGGCGCTTGCAACACCAAGGTCACGGGTTCGAATCCCAGGAAATACATGAACGGATCAAATATATATCTTGAATGCAGTGCAAGTCAGTTTGGATAAAACCTTCTTCTAAATTCATGAATGTAAATGTATTCTTTCTGGCAAGGTTCCTTCAAAGTCACGAGTAAACCTTCTTCCAGTAACATTAATGGGATGTTTCTTCAGCGTTAACTGGTCTTTAGGAGTATTTTTAAAATGTTAGCCCAAAAACATGATTTATACATCATCTAAAGTCCTTCTGAAACATAGTTATATGTTTATCTAATGTGTTTTAAATGTAACTTTCAGATTGTTCAGAGAACATTCAAAAGTAACAGATATTAGCGTTTGTAAAATGATACAATGTTCAGGCTTCATCTGTAACATTTAAACGTTACATTTAAATGTTGAACATTCCGGAATAACGCTTTCAGAACTTAAGAACATTCTTTTTTTGTTAGTTGGGAATTCCATGGGCTTCCAAACGAAACAAGCCTCTGTTAGAAATGTCTGCATTGCTGGACTTTTATTCGATTATGAGATTTTAGTGAGATTATGTGGATTATGTGAATGGCGTCAGCAGAAATGTGGTGTGTTTTGTGGCGTCTCTCTCAGGGAACGAGCGGCTGATAGCGCATTACATGCATCATGTACTTTCCAGATGCTTCTTTACAGAGTAGTGCATCTGTAACTGTGACAATGTCTTCATTCCCAGACGATCTGTGTCATCCAGATGTGCTTCTAATCATATCTGTTCAATTCACTGAAAACATCAGATTCTGTTCAGATTATAGAGATGATCAATAATCGTCATTCAGTCCCCAAAAAAAAAAAAAATCTGCTTTTGTTTTTAACAAGGCAAAATATATTTAATAGTATGCTAAATATATGCCGTAAACATTGAATCTCAATGAAATTTGTATTTTATTTTAAATGGGAAATATATTGAGTTTCAATCTTCATATGCCAAAATATATTTCTAAATGTATTTTAGGGGAAAGAAAATATATTTACAATATAGCCTACATTTTGGATAAATGCATATGTGGATGAAATAGCCTAGATATCAACGATACAATTATATTGATTTAATATTATTTATCAAAACAATAAATTATTAACATCATTTAATCATGTATATTTTGTAATATATAAAGTAATATATTCAAAACTAAGTTTTGGAATATTCTGAAATATATGTATTAGATTTTTTTTTTTACTTTTGAATTGTATTTATTTATTCACTTATTAATTTTTTCTGTATAGGAGTGATCAAAACACAAACATGTGTACATACAAATGAAAAAGGTTGTACAATATTTCTTTTAAACAGTATATAGACAGAGTAATGATGCTGTTAATATAGTTCTGAACACAGGAATAAATAATATTATACTTTATATATTCACACGGAAAACAGCTGTTTCATATTCTAATAATATTTCAACATTTTACTGCATTTTTGACTTAATAAATGCAGCCGTGGTGACTTCTTTCTAAAACATTACAACATCATGCCTTCCCAAACTTTTAACACAATCCTTGAAGAGTAAGATCTCAAAATCAAATATCTTCAACAAATACAATCCCATAATTCCACATTTCATATAGAAACAGAAAACATCGTGAATCCTTTGAGCGTCTCATGATTTTATGAGTTTTACACGTCCAGGCGCTGTAATAAACTGTCCTAATATCAGTCTCAGACAGTCAGAAATCAAACAGCACGTCAATCAATGCTTACTTTCTAGGGATTTACAGCAGATATCAAAACTCACTCGTTCCTGTGATGTGAGAAATAGACAAATAATCCGAGGATGAGTTTGATTCAGTGTTCATGGATCAACAACTTCAGAAACATATTAGTTCTGCTGCTAAAGCTAGTGAGCCGTCTCGCTGTCTACATGGACAGCATGCTGTAGTCTCCGAAGGGACTGATATAAAACACTCGCTGGACATTTGAACAAGTTTAGAAACCGGTTGCCTGATTTTCAATAATTTAAAAATCATAGAAATAATATCATTTTTTAATTTATTTTAATAGCTCAAGAAATTAATTTACATACACACACACACACACGCACACACACACACACACACACACACACACACACACACACACACACACACACACACACACACACACACACACACACACACACACACACAACTGACCTGAACCCAAACATCAGGTTTTAGGTAAAGTTCAATGTTGCCACATTAAAAAATTAAATAACAATATATATTTAAAATAAATAATAAAATAAATAAACGTTAGAATAAATACAATTATATTTGCTGAAATAAAATTATATTTGCTCAAATAAATGTAAAATAAAAAAATATTTTTTAATAAAAGATAATACAATTATTTACATAAATATTTTTTAATTATACATTGATATTTTAAAAAATAATAAAACTATATAACAAATAAAATTAAGTTTTATAATAAAATAACAATATATTTTTTTTTCATAAAATAAATAAAGTTAGAAATAATAAAACTATATTTTCTGAAATAAAATAATATTTCCTCAAATAAATGTAAAAAAATTATATAATAAAATGATTTACATAAATATGTTTTAAATAATAAATTGTTATTTAAAAATAATAAAACTGTATAATAAATACAATTATATTTTATAATAAAATAAAACAAATACATTAATATAGTTGTATTTTTTTGTCTGTTTCTTTTATTGAACAGGTTTGAGGTTTGCACAGTTTGTGAGCAAAAGAAATGGAAATGTGTTGTTGTTCTAAACTAACATCAGGACATGAAGAGGAAGGAAAGTCATTAGATGTAGGTTTAGATGCAGGTGTCCACGTGCTTCAGTGAAAGGACAATTACTGGAGAATGTTCTATTATAAAGAGAGCCATTAAGATTGAGAGTAATTCATGTGGCTCATAATCTCCTGGAATCACGTCCAGCGGAGGATAAAAGCTCATCTGTATCAGTGCTGTCAAACATCTGCAGCATGCAGAGCCATGGCAACAAGCATACAGTGACAGAGACGGGAAAACATCTCTTTATGGGTGCTTTACCATGGTACTTTTACTTTTAGATCACAGAATGAATGACATGCAAGTGTAAACAAACCAGACAGGCTTTCAGAGGCTGTTCCTTCATATTCCAGGAGACTTCGTAAAAATAGAATGCATTCACGCATGCACACAGAAATAAATGGGGTAAATAAAATTACATAAAAATTTAAAATAAAATAGATAAGCAAAAAAATACATGCATGCATGCACACATAAATACATGAAATAAATAAAATAAAATAAAAATGCATGCATGGAGAGAATTAATTAATGCATAAATAGAGTAAATTAAGTTAAATTAAAAGAGAGATGAACATACTAAATAGAATGCATGCATGCAGATAATGTATTATGTAAGTATGCATAAAAAAGAGTAAATATAATTAAATTAGATTAAAAAAAATTGAAATAGACATGAAAAATAGAAGGCATTAATGTCTGCATGAATAGTGTATATAAATTAAATTACATTTAAAAAAGCAGATGTGCAAAATAAAATGCATACAAATAATTACATTTAATTAATCAAATTAAAGTAAATAGAATAAAATTAAAGTAAATAAAATAAAAATGAAAACTTGACATGCAAAATACAATGCATGCATGCATGTGTGCAGAAATACTCGTACTGATTAAAATTCGGCGTGTTTTTAAAGCTTCTTGCCGTATGTTTAGCATTATTTTAGCAGGTCAGCGAGGGTAGCAGAAGCAGCAGCAGTAAGTCATGCATTATCTAGATGTACAGAGACTCAGATCTCGGGCTCGTGGAGATGCTCAGGGATAATAAAACATCAGTCTGAACACTGATAAAGATGCCATGCTGTCTGTCGATGACAGCAGGTGTTTACGAAGCACAACTGATGCAACAATGAGGATCGGTCTAAGAAATATCAGGTTAAAATAAAACATTATATTACACATCATCAGACTGAAAATAAAGACAGTGCACATTGTGACTTTTGACATTTAAGCATATTTCCCCAATTATCAATAATGTAATTCAAATACAATTTAAATAATACTAAATAAAAATAACGATTAATAAAACTGAAGACATTTTACAGTCTGACTTTATTTATTAATTTATCTATATTGCACACTGTGACTTTTTTTTTTACAATTCAGCACATTTTTCACAATTATTATTGACGCAATGCAAAAATAAATAAATTAGAATAAAAATTGCATCAAGCTGAAGCTTTTTGCATATTGTATATATATACAATATGCAAAAAGCTTCAGCTTGATGGTATTTTATTGGTATTTTATTATATGTATATATATATATAAACATACACACAATACATATAAATGAAATGAAATCATCTTAAAATCGGACTTTTTACATTGTGACTTTTTTGACGACTAAGCACATTATTATTAAAGTTATGCAAAAATGTATTGATATTATACCAAATAACTGAAAATGACTGGAAATGCACATGCAAAAATAAATAATTAAATTGTAAAAGTTGTAAGTATAATCATGCTAGTAATAAATAAATGTATTTATTTATAATATTATAATTTAGAAATGTAAATAATGAGGACACCTTTTGTAATTACTATACATCATTTAAAAATAATAATAGTAAATGGCCTATAAAAAAGCAGATTTTTTTCTAATTGATGGATTTTCTGGTTAAAACCAGTCTGTTTCTCCAGACTACTGTACTCATACAGAAACATGAAGAAGTTGGAAACAAATAAGCGTTTGATTGAATGCATGGTTTATTTAACACAATCACGGCCCAACCAGCGTCTGAATGTGAAGCGTTCCCATCAGCACCATTCAAATCAACAGAGACGCGTCTGAAATGATCTGCTCTCCAGCCAGAGAGAGACTGATGAGGAGCTTAATCACAGATCCAGGTAAAGCCGAAGCGGCTCAATTAAAGAATCATTACGGTGAAGCGCTGCAGAAACACTTTTACCGAGCTGCTTCTAATTCACGTCCGTCTTTCTTTCTGAGGTTTAGCTCCAGAGTAGAGCTGAACCACTGCAGGATGACGTGCACAGAGGAGCAAACGTGATGAGATCCACCATCAGACCTCCATCAAACACATCCCAACCTCATAAACCAACGCTTCTGGACCGAGCCCCAAGGGCATGTCCTCACACCTTTTAAAGCTCCAGAGTAGAGCTGAACCACTGCAGGATGACGTCCACAGAGGAGCAAACGTGATGAGATCCACCATCAGACCTCCATCAAACACATCCCAACCTCATAAACCAACGCTTCTGGACCGAGCCCCAAGGGCATGTCCTCACACCTTTTAAAGCTCCAGAGTAGAGCTGAACCACTGCAGGATGAAGTCCACAGAGGAGCAAACGTGATGAGATCCACCATCAGACCTCCATCAAACACATCCCAACCTCATAAACCAACGCTTCTGGACCGAGCCCCAAGGGCATGTCCTCACACCTTTTAAAGCTCCAGAGTAGAGCTGAACCACTGCAGGATGAAGTCCACAGAGGAGCAAACGTGATGAGATCCACCATCAGACCTCCATCAAACACATCCCAACCTCATAAACCAACGCTTCTGGACCGAGCCCCAAGGGCATGTCCTCACACCTTTTAAAGCTCCAGAGTAGAGCTGAACCACTGCAGGATGACGTCCACAGAGGAGCAAACGTGATGAGATCCACCATCAGACCTCCATCAAACACATCCCAACCTCATAAACCAACGCTTCTGGACCGAGCCCCAAGGGCATGTCCTCACACCTTTTAAAGCTCCAGAGTAGAGCTGACCACTGCAGGATGAAGTCCACAGAGGAGCAAACGTGATGAGATCCACCATCAGACCTCCATCAAACACATCCCAACCTCATAAACCAACGCTTCTGGACCGAGCCCCAAGGGAATGTCCTCACACCTTTTCAAATGTGCTCAATGAACGTTTATGGGATGTTATTACGTCCTCATGATGTAATTTATTCTTTCCTAAAAAAGATTTGTAATCTTTAAATAACGTTTTAAGCACAAGATGAAAACTTGAGATTTCAACGTTCTTTGACAATTAAAAATAAATGTTCAACTGATGTTATATTTTGGGTGAGAAAGTAATAATGTTGTAAAAACTGTTTTGTAACCTAACCCTAATGCGATAGTGTTCTTAAAATATAATGTTCAAAAAACTTTTATTTTGGATGAAATAGTTATAAATGTTTGTGTAACCTTTAAATCACGTTCTAATCATAATATTTTGAATAGCTCTTAATAACAAATAAATAAAATATTTTTAATGAAACAATTTGTAAGTATAAATCATGTTTGAATTTGCCGTAATGCATTTTAGTAAAAAAATACTGAAAATGTGTTTTTAATTGTTTTACAATAACAAGAATATTTTTTTTGTAATCACCAGGGTTATTATAGTTGCTAACTAAAACTGAAACTAGAATTAAAAAAATAATAATAATAATAATTTGCTTGAAATTACAAATATTAATAATGGAATAAAAACATTATATTTCAGCTAGTTGCCAAGGCATTATTTCCTATTTTAACGTAGTTAACTTAATGTACCAAAATAACTCAAAAATAAATAATAAATTAAAAGGTATAGACATATTTAAAAAAAATAAAACTAAAAATGACAAAAACGACACAATTTTTAACACTTTGTCCTACAAAAAAGTTAATAAAAAAATGATAATCTGCAATATGTGCAATATTTGGCAAAAATAAAACACAAAACCAAAGATGTCCAAGCATGCATTATAATAAACCATCACAGGTGCTCTTCTGACATGAAGCCTGTCCCTGGATCAGCGCTTTATTTCTCACACAAGGATGCTCTTCTCCATGAAGGACACATGTAATGTGCTTAATGCTGATGCATGCATTTACAAACATGCTTCACGCTCAGACTGTACTAGTGCTGCTTTTCCTTCATCAGCTGATCATTTATTCATTAAATCAGTTCTGCGTTTCAGTCT
>CM049864.1:64142629-64267629 GCA_027474115.1 Schizopygopsis malacanthus | reverse complement strand
CCGCTCCATAAGATCACTAAACTCTGGACTCTTGGTAGTACCTAGGATAGCAAAGTCCACTAAAGGAGGGATAACTTTTTCATATCTGGCTCCTAAACTCTGGAATAGCCTTCCTGATAACGTTCAGGGTTCAGACACACTCTCTATGTTTAAATCACATCTCTTTAGCCAAGCATTCATATAATGCATCCCATAATCTTGTACTGCAGGTATATCTGATCAAACACACATTATTATGCTTTAGCTTGGGTTGAACAACAGCTATGTTAATTATGTCTCTATTTGTTTCTCTGTTTCTGGATTAACATCTCATAATTACACAAGCTTCAGTCAGGATCCAACCCTTAAATTATCCGAGATGACCGAACACCTGAGAAGAGATGATGCTAACACTCAGACAATATACTGAATTAACCAAATTTTCCCATAAGTTAAATATAATAAGTTTCTGCAACATATAAATCTATTGTAGAAACTTAATTTCCCGCAACGATTGTAGCGTAAAAAAGGGCTATACAAATAATCTTGAATTGAATTGAGTTTAAATTTTGGAAGAAATGAAAGGAGTCTGACTACACAAAACTCACTGCCATAATGCTAGTGTTAGGAGTGGTTGCCAGGGCGTTGCTAAGGTGTTGTGGGGGGTTGTCAGGGCGTTGCTAAGGTGTTCACAGTGGTTGCCAAACATTGCTGAAATGTTCTAGGGATGTTTGGAAGAAACAAAGCGTGATTGACCAAACAAAACTCACTGTCATAATGCTAGGGTGTGAGTGGTTCCCAGGGCGTTGCTAAGGTGCTTTTGAGTGGTTGCCAGGACATTGCTAAGATGTTCTGAGTGGTTTTCATGGTATTGCTGAAGTTTTCTGGTAAAATTGTTGAAAAAAAGAAGCACGTAAAACTTTATAATACTCTATAATGATATAATACTTAGTTGTTATGAGTGGTTGCTAGGGTGTCGCTAAAATATTCTGGGTCATTGCGTAGTGCTCTAAGTGGTTGCCAAGTAGAGGTCTGCTACCCGACCCGAACCCGCAGGTCCCGAAATATTTTCGGGTTTCGGGTTAATGTTTAATGGATAGCCTCGGGCTCGGGTTCGGGTTTGTAGCTAAACCAAAACTATATGTAGAGGCTTCGCTGCTTTCATAGACGCACGCACACACATATCAGAGATCGCGCACAAACAGCACGGAAACTTTTATTAGTAAAATAGCTTCGACAGGCTACTGACTCGCAAGTCACAACATTATATTTATCTGCAATGAGGCGGCAAAATCGCTGTTTTTGAAGTAACTAAGCCTCATTGCTTATAGAGAGCCATGCGCAGAAGCAGGTTCACATGCACGTGCAACTTTCCTCGGTCTCTCGCTCACTCGGTCTCTCTCTCTCTCTCTCTCTCTCTCTCTCTCTCTCTCTCTCTCTCTCTCTCTCTCTCTCTCTCTCTCTCTCTCTCTCTCTCTCTCTCTCTCTCTCTCTCTCTCTCTCTCTCTCTCTCTCTCTCTCTCTCTCTCTCGCTCGCTCGGTCTCTCTCTCTCTCTCTCTCTCTCTCTCTCTCTCTCTCTCTCAAATAAATGATTAATGCATTCAAATAAATACAACCTTATTTAAGAGCTTATGTCTGATTTAAAGTAGACAGAATGCTAACGAGCCTTAACTGACAAAAAAATGACCATAATTTGCACGGTGGAAGAATTATCTTCTTGTCCATACAAAATTCATAAACTCGGCAGAATGTATGCGACCGCTGCACCTGATGTTCACAAACTTTCATAACTGGTAAATGTTTGTGAAATGGCAGAGCCTTGATTAATCCGTTTCTTTGCATGCAATCGTGAAATGCAACCTTTTTCCTTTTTTTTTTGTTATTCGTTGTGGGGGGGGTGATTTCGGGTCGGGTTCGGGCTTTAAATTTAACTGTGCCGCTCGGGTCGGGTCGGGTTGGGTCAGATGATCTCGGGTACGGGCCGGGTTCGGGCTTCAGTTTTGAGCCCGTGCAGACCTCTATTGCCAAGCCATTACTAAGATATTTTAGATGGTTGCTTGCCAGCATGTTTCCAAGATATTCTGCAGAGCGGCCATTATTAAAGTGCTAAAGATGATTGCTAAGGCATTACACAGATGTGGTAGATGGTTGCCAGGGTGTTGCTAAGATTTTCTAATGTGTTTTGGGTGGTTGCCAGGGAATTGTCAGGATGTTTTTGGCAACTACAAGTCCAAAAGTGTCTGAAGAACAAAAGCCGCATGATGAGTAAAAGTTTAGTAGTAACTCCAAATATGATCAATACTGATGCATGACTAAACACAATCACACTAAAGACACACTGTTACCAATCCATGTGTTTAACACTCACAGCTTTCTGCTTCAGTGCTCAAATACATCTCACGGTTCCATCAACAGCAGGTCTAGCGGACCTGAACCAACAGCCAATTAAGGCAAAGGGTATCTGATTGGACGCTGGATGGATGGGGCATGTAATGACAGTGGTCCTCGCAGCCAATTGGCTGTCAGTCTCTGATGCTCCAGGGACGCGCTAATTGCACCTCTTGCACTCCTGCGTTTCCCCTGCGTCTGATGAGATGCCAATAGAGGCCAAAGCGTGCTTAACCGATCGATGATGAGCTGATAAACAGAGAGGATGACACACCCTTACACTACATTTACTGAGAGACGAGTGTGTGCACACACACACACACACACACACACACACTCTCTCTCTCTCACACACACATACACACACACACACACACACACACACACACACACACACACACACACACACACACACACACACAGACAGACATATACACACACTCTCTCTTACACACACACACACACACTCACACACACACACACACACACACACACACTCTCTCTCTCTCACACACACACACACACACACACACGCTCTCTCTCTCTCTCACACACACACACACACACACACACACACACTCACACACACACACACACTCACACTCTCTCTCTCTCTCTACACACACACACACACACACGCTCTCTCTCTCTCTCTCACACACACACAGAGAGAGAGAGAGAGAGAGAGAGAGAGCACCAGTCCAGCACACAACTTCAGGCTGACATGAAATTGAATTAAATTAAAGTGCTACACCCGTATACCATTTTACTCCAGCTTCACTGCTGTAACTTCACTACGCATAACACTTGAACTTAAAATTAGAAGTTTTGCTGTGGAAATAACTAATACATAAATTAGGTTTAAGTAATTAAAATTAACAAATGAAGCATCAAATTATGCACATAAACAATATTTTGGTTGTTGAACTCAGTGTTTTCATTGTTAACTAAAACTAAACTCCATAAACTATATAAAACTATATCAAATATAATACAATATTATATATTATAAAATATATACTCCAAAATATCAAATAAAATAAATGTTATTTATAAATATTGACCCCCAACAATACCAGAGGAATAATGTGTTAAAACCTTAGAAAGAAATGTTTCCAAAAATGAGAAATGATGCCTAGCAAATACTTGAAATAAGTTTAAGTACTAAAATTAATAAAAAATTGACAGATATTATGCATCTAAACAACTACTTTTTTGTTGTACTTGTGTTGTTATTGTTAACTAAAACTAAAAAAGTTGTCAGTATATATAAAGCTGAATAAAGTAATTTATTTTAAATAAATAAAAAAATCTGATATTACACAAAAAAACTAAGAAAATTAACTAAGAAAATTAAAAAATTACTAAAACAAAGTTAAATAAAACTATAAAAAAGACAAAAAGCATGAAATGAAATTAAACTTCAAATGAAAACTGAATATTTATATATTCAATATATTTATAATAGCGTAGAGCTTAACTTTGGTTGCACTAAAAAGTTTCCTGTGTTTGCTGGAGAGTGAAAGAAAACATGCGTGCATCTATTTGCTGAGTTAGTGTGGACACACGAGCAGGATCTTCCCACGGATCTCGAAAAAAAAAAACACGTGTTTGATCTTAAATGATTCAAAGACACAATAACACACCGATCCATAAGACAATGCCATCGACTGCTGCTTTCTCCATCCAAACGGCTCATATGTGATTGGAGGAGAGCTTGACAGAACTTCAAAACTCTTCAAAATAAACCACTATACCATGTCATTATCAACGGATAATTAAGCTTTTAGAAGAAGGATCGTCTTCCTCAGAAACAGCATCTTATTCACATGAATCTGTCAAAACACGTCCAGGTTATATCTCACAATCAAAATGTCATAAAATCAAGCCTGCTCAGAATTTTCGCTTTAAGACATTTTCATGGCAATTAAGCACATTTTGGAGAGATTTGTGTCTTTATTGCCGAGACTCGATTCCACACGAATTGTCTGAAAGCTGGATTTATTCTGACACAAACACAGTGTGCTTTAATTACTCCTCATAATGGTTACGAATGTACATTTACATCATGCAAACGAGCAGCCTGCGGCAATAACACGCCACGATGTTGCTTTTACCTCCATATGAGCAGCAGCGGTAATGTTCATGTCTGTTTCAGAGCAGAACACATCAGCTCAGACTAGACATGAGGAGACAACATCAGAATGATTTAACATGAGGCTAATTGAGTTTAATTTAACGCTCTACATATGGAGAATAGAGATGCACCACATACTGCACTATATACACCGCGTACTATCACAACAGTATCTGAAACTGCACATAGCATCATATGATATGTCATATCACCTCATTATGCTGCATGTTTCATTACACTACACTACATTACTATTAATGCATTTTTAATCCAATTTGGTATAAAAATGTCACATTTTGGAAGTCTAGAAAACAGACGCCATTCTTCACATAGAGAGTCAAGGCAAGCGGATCGGGGTTTGCAATTTTGATGAGTTGAAAAAAAAAATCATAATAAAATTATTAGTGCTGTCAATTAATAAATCGCATCCAAAATAAAAGTTTTTGTTTACATTATTTATATTTATTGTGTGTGTGTGTGTGTGTGAGAGAGAGAGTGCGTGTGTGTGTGTGTGTGTGTGTGTGTGTGTGTGTGCGTGTGTGTGAGAGAGAGAGAGTGTGTGTGGCTGTGTGTGTGTGAGCGCGAGAGTGCGTGTGTGTGTGTGTGTGTGTGTGTGTGTGTGTGTGTGTGTGTGTGTGTGTGTGTGTGTGTGTGAGAGTGCGTGTGTGTGTGTGTGGCTGTGTGTGTGAGTGCGAGAGTGCGTGTGTGTGTGTGTGTGTGTGTGCATTTGTGGGAGTGCGTGTGTGTTTCTGTGTGTGTGTCATATAGATAAACACACATATACAATGTATTTTGAAAATATTTCCATGTATATACATTTACATATTAATAGATATTAATATTCTTAAATTGTGTATTAGATATAAATATATTTAATATAAACAAACATTTTCTTAAATATATACATGTATATGTATTTATATATACTTATAAATATACACAGTATACACACATATATTATGTAAATCATTTTTATATTATGTTTAATTTTAATATTATGTTTAATCATTTTTATTGCTGTGAATGATTATTTCACTTTCTTTTATGTAAAGCACTTTGAATTACCAATGTGTATGAAATGTGCTATACAAATAAACTTGCCTTGCCTTGCCTTGCCTAAACAAAACTTTTATTTTGGATGTGATTAATTGTTCGACAGCACTAGAATAATTAAAACAAACAAACAAAAAACTGCCAGAAACTAACCATCAAAAATAATGCCAATGCTTCGTTTTGAATATAATACAGCTTATAATTGTATATTTCATTAATCGATATATCTCTGGTTCTTATATGTTCTTATTCCACACATGTATTAAATATGAGTCCTTGAAAGCGTTTGTTAACTTCTCATGTAATGTGATATTATCTATTTCAGATGCGGCTGAAATGACAACAACAGAGGTTACAAACGCATATATTTAGTTGTTTGATCATATTGTGGATATAGGAACATGTCTTAGCATCTCTGCTCAATTCCAAGCCCTTGCTAACACATGACCTCCAGTGGATTTAGTTCCTTTTAGAGTAAATATAGATTCAGTATAAGTATGTTAGTCCAGAACAGAGCTTTGTGTTTACTCTTGGACTTTAGTAAGGATGGTGATTATTAACATTCGCATGTAAATCCACCGCTCGTGCTAATTAGATAATGCTTCACTTCTACTAGCATCACGCACTTGATGAACGCAGTCCTGAGAGATTGATTCTCCAGAGCGCCTGACAGACCGGATTACCTTGACAAATTAATGGCCCTATAATTTGATTTTCCAAGGATAGCGATGTCTAAGTGACTCCTGAGGTGAGCAGGGAGACGTTTGAAGTCCATTTTCCACAGCCAATCACATCTATATGCTAACGACGTCTCACGCCGGCCTTTCCCACACACACACACACACGCACACACACACACACACACACACACACACACACACACACACAGACAGACACAGACGCACACGCAAACGCAGACAAACACGCAGACACACACGCAGACGCTCACAGACACAGACACAGACACGCAGACGCACACGCACACGCAGACGCTCACAGACACACACACGCACACGCACACAGACACAGACACAGACAGACACACACACACACACACACACACACACACACAGACAGACACAGACGCACACGCAGACGCAGACACACACACACAGACACACACACACACCACACACACACACACACACACAGACACACAACACACACACACACACACACACACACACACACACACACACACACACGTCTTTATGTTCAGCTTGTTGGTCCCTGTTGAAAACACTAATATTCCTCACTTTGAAGGTTACAGAATGTTTAGCTAACTACACAATGTCTCTGTTGCCTCTCAAGGGAGCGACTCTGGAGATGATGTTTCGCTCTTCTGTTGAACATGTTTGCATCTTGGATTACAACAAAAATAATAAGTCCTTCTGAACATTTTATTGCAAAACAAAAAGTATATACATTTTTCAATATTGATGAGAAATTTTATTTGAATATATCAAATTTATAATAACGTAATAATCTTTTAAAAATGATTGGGGGGGGGGGGGGGGGGGGGGGGGGTAAATAAATAAACACATAATGTTTATTTTGAGGGTCTTAATGTTTCATTCCATTACCAAGAACGATGCTCTTTTATTTTGTGTGTAATTTTAGGTATGTGGGTCAAAATGGGCCTAAGGCGTTGTGAGTAAAGCGTTGTGCATATTTAATAATGATTTATAACCCGAGAACATTACACTATTGCACAATTAATGATTGTACCTTAAAGTAAAATGCATTAAAATACAATTTTGCATGTTTTTAATGCATAATACTTTTTAAAGGTATGAACTGGTAAATATTACACTGAAAAATCGCTATTTATATTAAGGATTTAATTTGAAACAATTGTCACTCAGAAATTGCTAGAAAGCCTAATTCTCACAAATGATTACAAAGACAGCAAGTAGCAAATTATATATGAATTGGTTTCTGACAATATATCCTTCTGCATATCATGCGTGTTATTATGAACACCTTTATAATGCATTTTATACACAGACTTTAAGTAGAAGTGTTGAAATGACTGTTATTATGCTCTCTAATATTACTAGTGTTTATATCCACACATGCTGTGGTGACTACAGATGTGATGACGAGCAGATCTGCGGTCGAGAAGCTGCTCTTGACGATAGTCATTGACTCCAGGAGCACAGCAGACCATCATCATCATCATCATCATCATCTCTGATGCTCTGCCTCAGTTAGCACTGAATTAACGGCCCATCGCTGTCGGCCACAGACCATCGTTCAGATCACCGGCCACACAAAGACAGAGAGTGCAATGAGAATCAGATCTGAACACAAAGCCATGCTGAATTATGCCAAATAATGCCTAACTTTATTCACCATGTTACAACATAGAAGCTGTTTTTTGTGAATGTTGCAAGACTTCCGATTCATTAGCAGCTGTAGCTAAATTACTAGATGCAGTAGACGATAAAACTATTTAGGCTGCAAATTTAAGACAATATATTTAAATAATATGATCAGAAATACCAGTTTGCAAAGTCAAACATTATCAAACAGCGCAATACTGAAGCTTGTTTTTGCCACAGAAAAAAAAGGTGTAATTGTGACTTTTTATCTCACAATTCTAAAGAAAAAAGTCTGAATTGTAAAATATAAAAATAGAATTGCAAGTAATTTTTACCCTCGCAATTCTGAATTCTCTGAATTTTGAATTTATATATCAATTTGTTTCTTTTTTTCTGAGTTTACATCTAATGTACAATTCTGAGAATACGACTCGCATTTCTGAGTTTATGACAATTCTGACTCACAACTCTGAGATTATAACTCGTGATTCTGAGTTCTTAATTCATAAATTGCAATTCTGAACTTACAACAAGCGATTCTGATTTCTGAATTCATAACTTTCAATTCTGATCTTACAACTCGCGATTCTGAGTTCTGAATTCATAAATTACAATTCTGAACTTACAACATGCGATTCTGATTTCTGAATTCATAACTTGCAATTCTGATCTTACAACTCGCGATTCTGATTTTTTAATTAATAACTTGCAATTCTGATCTTACAACTCGCGATTCTGATTTCTGAATTCATAACTTGCAATTCTGGTCTTACAACTCGCGATTCTGATTTCTGAATTCATAACTTGCAATTCTGAACTTACAACTCGTGATTCGGATTTCTGAATTCATAACTTGCAATTCTGAACTTACAACTCGTGATTCTGATTTCTGAATTCATAACTTGCAATTCTGAACTTACAACTCGTGATTCTGATTTCTGAATTCATAACTTGCAATTCTGAACTTACAACTCGTGATTCTGATTTCTGAATTCATAACTTGCAGTTCCAAGTTTACACCTTGCAATTTTTTTCTGAATTATGACTTTACATCATGGAATTATACTTTTTTTCAATGCTTTCATTTTTTTCTATTTTAGTATTACAATTCTGACTATATATCTCGCAATTTTGTGTATAAACTCAGAATTGTGAGATATTAACTGTGATATGTAAACTCAGAATTGTGGGATATTAAATGTGATATGTAAACTCAGAATTGTGGGATATTAACTCTGATATTTAAACTCAGAATTGTGAGATATTAACTGTGATATATAAACTCAGAATTGTGAGATATTAACTGTGATATATAAACTCAGAATTGTGAGATATTAACTGTGATATATAAACTCAGAATTGTGAGATATTAACTGTGATATATAAACTCAGAATTGTGAGATATTAACTGTGATATATAAACTCAGAATTGTGAGATATTAAATGTGATATATAAACTCAGAATTGTGAGATATTAAATGTGATATGTAAACTCAGAATTGTGAGATATTAAATGTGATATGTAAACTCAGAATTGTGAGATATTAACTGTGATATATAAACTCAGAATTGTGAGATATTAAATGTGATATATAAACTCAGAATTGTGAGATATTAAATGTGATATATAAACTCAGAATTGTGAGATATTAACTGTGATATGTAAACTCAGAATTGCAGGAAAAGTTGCAATCAGATCTTTTATGTTTTATTCCATAGTAGAAAATGAAATCGGAGACATCACATGACCGCACATCCACATCTCTTATCTTAAAAAGAAGGTGGATGATCAATAATATATAACTAGATAACAAACGCTGCAAGACGATGCACACATTCAACCCTTATTCTTATTCTGCTAGAGGTTTTAAATCAACAGTAATAGTGATGGTTGCATTAGCAAACACCATTAATATTCAATAAATCCTGCGATTTCACCACATTGTTCTTAACAATACAATATACCTGATATTTTACAGCAGTTCTGAACTCGCCTCATGCAATCAGTCAGGACTACTTTATATTCTCATTCGATCCCACAATGTGTACTTTCCTGCTGTTCCACAATCTCTTTCTAACAATAAATAAAACATGTGCTCACTCAATCCTAACTCACTGATCCCAGCGCTGTTGAATTATGGAATACAGAATCCCTTCAGAAACACAAATCAATACATCTCGCGCTAACTGTATGAAGTATGATGCTCTTTCCACGTCCTTTGATACATGCGCTCGTGCTGTAAAACACATATGAGTGCTGTAAAATCAATCCGTTTGTTATCTAAACCTACTGTTCATCAGATCAGTGTGATCGTGACAATTACATCCAGGAAGGTTCAAGACAAAACAGCAGAATATAATAAATATTCATAGAATATTACACTAAATATAAATAAACACAAAATAGTGATTAATTCATTAAAAATAAATAAATATAAACTAAGAAAAATAACTAAAATCAATTAAGTATATATAAAAAAAAAATACCATAAAAAACAATAATGTAAAATATTATATAAATTAAAATTAATATAAATATAATGTAAATATATATATAAATAAAACCCAAATGCATTTTAATATTTATTTTATTTTTTTTTAAAAATTAAAATTAAAATAATTAAATCAATTAACACAAAAAAATCAATCAATCATTAAATAAATAAATTCCACACACTACAATGTACAATAACAGTATGATATCTCTGTCAAGCCAACATAACTAACTAATCTTTACAATTATAATTGCTAAAGACACACACACAAGAGCAGATTCAGAGCCGTGTGTGTGTGTGTGTGTGTGTGTGTGTGTGTGTGTGTGTGTGGGGCGGGGGTGGGGGGGCTTTGTCATGGTGAATTATCTAATACAGGGTCTTAAGTGGCTTTTAATTTGCTTTTATGGAGCAACAAGCACATTTCCCTGCAAACAATGAGTGTGGGATAATATCAACAGCTTCATACAATTCACTGATCTCATTTCTACTATATTTTTGAGATTATATTGCTAACATCAGCCAACACATTTAAACGGGAAACAGGATTAAACCGAATTTGAAGCATTTGCGTCAAAACCTGGATCATGTCATTGATAGACAGAAACAGATCCGGGTTTTGTTTTATTCTCTTCAGTCTGTAACCAAGCTACAAATAATGAGTTATTCTCTTAATATTCACATGAAGCAATACATCAAAATATTTTCAGGTGATATTTCACCCCCAATATTAAAAGGGGTGGGAAAGGAAAATGTTATGCATATAGAACATTTTATTTTTTATTATTTAAATAATAATGAATGTATATAATAAATAATAATACATATAATTATCATTATAACATTTTATTACAATTGTTAATTGTGATTATTGTAATGCATTTTAATATTTTGAGCATTTTTGTTGTTTTTCTGAATGGTGACGTTTTTAGATTCTGTTTACTGTAATATTACATTTTACTGTATTATTGTAATAGAATACCATAATTAACAATAAACTAATTATGCAGTACAAAAAATTCTGCATTGACCAAATTATTTACTTAAAAACCCAAATTATTTATTTAAAAGTCAAAAATGCAATAAAAATGGCAAAGGTAATGGTCAAGTTTTCCTTATGGAAAATATTATCCATTTAATTTTGTAAAATATTATGTCAATATTTTTTTAAATATAATTTAATATATTACCTATAATATTAGTTCATATGGAATATACATAAAATATATTAAATAAATAAATATATTCCATATGGAATAATATTATGGATAATATTTTACATTTGTAAAAAAAAAAAAAAAAAATTCTTTATGTAAAATATTATTTCTTATTCCTAAATACATGTGGATGAAATATGCCCCTGATTTATTTTTAAAATAAGGATTTTTTAAATTGTCAGATCATGTTGCATGTCATATTTTATATCTATAAATTGCATAAACTAATGTAATTTTTTTCTCAGTGTGAACAGCAATTAAACAGCCGATTGAGTAATTGATTTGTATCTCAAACCCTAATGATTACCGTCATCGCCGGTCGTGTCGGGGTCAGAGAGCGAGCGTTACCATCAGCAGCGGTCGGGTCAAACGCTTCCCCTCAAACACGTCAGCGGAGTAACTGTGCAGTGACTGAGAACAAACATGGCAACTCATCTCCAGAGCTCGGCTCACATTTGCCCTTTGTGTCTCACAACCGCTCTGAATCAAGCCAACATGATGACGGGAAACCCGGCAGAGCAGCATCAGTCGAGAGGTTACAGACGGGTGAGATGATGCAAGAGCGCACATCAGAACAGTTCAGCAGAAAACACACATTCTGTGACTCAACAACACACATGCTTTCAGTGACAGGAAAGAGTTCAGAGGGCAAACTAGTCCTCTAAAGATGAGTTTCAACAAGTTGAACTGGTTTGCTGATCTTAAACCTCTTATTGCAAAAGCTGATTCCAAATCATCGCTTCTCATTCTGCTGGATCTATTTGCTGCTTTTGACGCTGTTAACCATCAGATTCTCCTGACCACCCTCTCATCACTGGATATCCCTGGGACTTCGCTGGTTTGAATCCTATCTCACTGGTCGGTCTTTCAAGGTGGCCTGGGGAGGGGAGGTATCCAAAGCACATCAATTGGTCACTGGGGATCCCCAGGGCTCGGTTCTTGGACCCCTCTTTTTCTCCACATACACTACATCACTGGGTCCCATCATACAGGCACATGGCTGCTCCTACCATTTCTACGCTGATGACACACAGCTCTATCTCTCATTTCGACCAGATGATCCAACGGTAGCTGCACGGATCTCAGGCTCATCTCGGCATGGATGAAAGAACATCACCTACAGCTCAACCTGGTAAAGACTGAGCTTCTTGTCTTCCCTGCCACTCCAATTCTACAGCACGACTTAACGATTCAGTTAGGTTCATCAACAATTACCCCATCAGCTTCGGTCAGAAATCTTGGTGTAATCTTTGATGATCAGCTGACCTTCAAAGAGCACATTGCAAAGACTGCTCGATCTTGCAGGTTTGCACTTCACAACATCAGAAAGATCAGGCCCTTTCTGACAGAGCATGCTGCACAACTTCTTGTCCAGGCCCTTGTCATTTCTAGACTGGACTACTGCAATGCTCTTCTGGCTGGACTTCCATCAAACACAATCAAACCTCAACAAATGATTCAGAATGCAGCGGCACGACTGGTCTTCAACGAGCCCAAAAGAGCCCATGTTACACCTCTCTTTGTCTCCTTGCACTGGCTACAAGTTGCAGCTCGCATCCAGTTCAAGACACTGATGCTTACATATAGAACAACCACAGGCTCAGCACCCACCTACTTCCAATCATTAAATAAATAATTTCCTCAATTGTAAGTTGCTTTGGATAAAAGCGTCTGCTAAATGCATAAATGTAAATGTGTGTGTGTGTGTGTGTGTGTATACATACAAATAAAATGAAACACATTAATTAAAATAAAAATCTGAAAATATATTTAAAAAATAATTGGGCTTCATGAAGGAACTGCAGGAAGATTTAAGATATAAATAAACGGAAGGAAGATAAATTAAATAAACAATTAAATTAAATTAAAAAATAATTAAATTAAAAATATAAATACAAATTTAATAAAAATTAAAATTAAAATTTACATTTACATAAATTTACATAACATTTCAATTTAAATTAAAAAGTAATTAAATTATTCACTGCTATTGTGAGGTTATGTAATCATGTAATCGATAAAAAGTTCCTGTAATCTGATTACAAGCATTTTTAAATATAAAACGTTTTGTGAAGGAACTGCAGTGGTTTGTTGGTGAAAAGCAAATAATTATTTTTACAGTGTAATTTAATTAAAAAGACTTAATTTTTGGAATCTGATTACATAATTGATTTGACATATATCAGTTACTGCACAGAACTGCACACAAATAACGCTCCTCACATGAAGTGCACGAGAACATCGACTCACCATTGATCTAGTTTGCTGTTTATCAAGATAACAACATGATACTCTCATAAGCATGAAAGTACATGGGCTAAATCAATATTCAATTACACTGAATATATTTTGAATCGATACTTTTCTGCATTGAACAAATTAGCATAGCATATTTATAACTCAAGGCTTCTCTCAGTTCATCCACGATGCACTCTTTGCATTTGCATGCACTGAAAACGCTGGATTTGTTTTGGAGCCTTTGAGTAACGGCTTCAATTAAGAGCTTCAGTAAATATGAAGAACACCAAGGCGAAGTCTCAGACAGAGGCCAGTATTGGCTCTGACACTTGTTTTTTTTGCTTGTCTTTCATGCTCGGTTTGTGAAAAAGCTGCTGTGTACATAGAAAGAGAACGCAAAGTCAAAGCCGAGTCCTTGACAAAGGGCCCCGTCCCCTAAGGACATACAGCACAAGTCTGAAAGACATACACAACAACGTACCTGACCTCTAGTACACCGCGGAAACCCTAACTTGTTTTCACAGCATATCTTCAATTTTTTTTTTTTTTAATTGCCCTTTATGCATTAAGCATGCAAATAGTGTGAGTGTGTGTGTGTGTGTGTGTGTGTGTGTGTGTGTGTGTGTGTGTGTGTGTGTGTGTGTGCGAGTGAGTGTGTGTGTGTGTGTGTGTGTGGTGTGTGTGTGTGTGTGTGTGTGTGTGTGTGTGTGTGTGTGTGTGTGTGTGTGTGTGCTTGTGTGTGTGTGTGTGTGTGTGTGTGTGTGTGTGTGTGTGTGTGTGTGTGTGTGTGTGTGTGTGTGCGAGTGTGTGTGTGTGTGTGTGTGTGTGTGTGTGTGTGTGTGTGTGTGTGTGTGTGTGTGTGTGTGCGCGTTTGAGTGTGTTTTTGTGTGTGTGTGTTTGTGTGTGTGTGTGTGTGTGTGTGTGTGTGTGTGTGTGTGTGTGTGTGCATGTGTGTTGTGCATGTGTGTGTGTGTGTGTGTGTGTGTGTGTGTGTGTGTGTGTGTGTGTGTGTGTGTGTGTGTGTGCGTGTGTGCTTGTGTGTGAGTGTGTGAGTGTGTGCATGTGTGCGTGTGTGCGAGTGAGTGAGTGTGTGTGTGTGCGAATGAGTGAGTGTGTGTGTGTGTGTGTGTGTGTGTGTGTGTGTGTGTGTGTGTGTGCGAGCGTGTGTGCGTGTGTGCGAATGAGTGAGTGTGTGTGCGTGTGTGCGAGTGAGTGTGTGTGTGTGTGTGTGTGTGTGTGTGTGCGAGGTGTGTGCGTGTGTGCGAGTGAGTGTGTGTGTGTGTGTGTGTGTGTGTGTGTGTGTGTGTGTGTGTGTGTGTGTGTGTGTGTGTGTGTGTGTGAGTGTGTGTGAGAAATGCAGTTGTTATAAATATATCTTGTTTTAAAGGAAAGCAAGACAGATTTTTTTACTTGAATTTGAATTTAATTATTAAATATTTTGCCATATGAGATATATAGTAATATAATACATATTTAATATTTAAAAAATATATTACAAATATTTTAACAAACAAACATTTTATAACATTTAACCAAGGCCAAAAAGTATGTACATATTAAATATGTTTTATATAAATATAATTAATAGATTAAACATAGATCTAAATATATAAAATAAAATCAAAACATATATAATAAATCAATTTTACATAATTATGTAATTTAATGTAATAAAACAGAATTGTTGTTGTATATGTTCATACACACACACACACCACACACACACACACACACACACACATCAAAATAAGTCCTTCATCTTTGTCTCATGATATAAAACATAGTGCAGATCAAAAACATGTTTAAATATGTGTTTAAAACATTTTAATATTCATATATTTCAGTGTTAACAAGATAATAATACCGCTTGCAAATAGTTTTTTTGTTGGTTTGATCATTTGTTCATTTGTTGCAGCGTAGTTTATGTTCAGTTTGCAAATCTAACGGAAAAGCACAGGTTTCATTAAAAGTCCAGCTTTGAAAAAACTAGATTATAAGATAGACTGATTATAATTTATTTGCACTAAATCTATATCTTGAAATGACTCTCCGAGCACTTATTCTGGGCTCATTGTAAATTACCAGAGCGCAGCAGCAGGTTCTTCAAGTAAAAATCCCATTCTGATTCTAATAACACATAAACCTTTCAAGAACAGCCCAAGCGTGAGCTCAGAGGGTGATATACTGTACATGTGAAATATATATATATACATGCTTCTGTAGAGGACGCTAGTCGAGCTTAAAAAGCTGTTTAATTGCCAAATTCCACTGAAGAACTAAACTTGGCTCAATGCTCAGAAGTTACTGTTACCATGGAAACAGGAAAAGTGCAATCAAATCATCTCTCCATACAACATAAGTATATGTTTGTGTAAGTCTGAACGCATGCATTACAGTGCAAACGTGATTTTCATACTTAGTGTTACTGTCTAGTGTTCCCAGTACTTATATCTAAACATTTATAAATCAAGACGATGCAAAATGACTTAAGATTTTTGAAAAATGCATCAAAATTAAATTAGCTTTTAAGACAAAATATGCAGGTATGGTCATGAAAATAAACTCAAATATAAATTCAAAAGATTATTTTATGTCCCCATTGACAGATATTGTGTCTTGTTTTAAGCATAAACTCGTTTATTTTTTATAAATTTTTCAAAAAAAATTACTTAATATCTAAGATATTACATATTGAGATACTTTATAGATTTTAGATATGAAATATATAATTCAATTGACTGCCATATCAGCTACAGATTCATCAATCAACAAACAATAAAGTGTATAATACAGACATTTTATCAAATTCAACTAATAAAAACACCAATGCATTCAACTCCAAAAAAACAATCTTCTAATCAAAAAATACAATTCAATTAATAATAAAATACTCTTTCAAGTATACTTTTAATGTACATGCAAAAAATTAAAAGAAGCAATTTTAAGTTTGTCCTGATAAAAATATTTGTCTAATGACATAAACATTTCAGCAGACCAAAAATATGTTTTAGAGACTAATTAAAGCTACAATATTAACAAGACATAAAATGTAAATCTATTATATTTACTTTTATTTTTAAATGATCTTTGAAGTGTAGAAATCAGTATTTTTATTATTATTATTATTTGTCATTTATGCATTTATTTTTTACTTTATTGCAGTATAGTTAATATCCTGAAGCTAATTTTATTAAAAAAGGCCAACTTTGATAAGAGTAGCCTGAAGTATTTATACTGAAAAATCATTTTTTTGCAGTGTAAACAAATACACAATACCTAATACTAATAAAAAACAATGAGATGCATGTCTCTATCGTCAAGCATATTATTCATTACATGTATAAAACACCAAGCACACAATCTTTTTGTTTCACATCTATTCGTGTGCTTGATCTCAGTTTGTTTCAAGCATCAGAACATGACTAAATAATGCCTGGAGATGAAATGCATGTGATAATGCGTGAGAGAGAGAGAAGAACTGTGTGCATGATCCGTTAGAGAAGCTCTACAGACACTTCAGAGGAAAGAGGCTCGATGAGCAATGCATGAAAACACTGGCAAACACACAACAGTCCACTGTAGAGTATTTGGTCCTTTAAGCTTCTACATCTCCAGAATCAGACTTGTTTCTTGCAGTCCATTGTGTGTCTACAGCATCTACGTGAAAATATTATTATTTTCTGTTGAGAAGCATTATGCATTATGCCACTTGAACTCCAGGGTCATGGGTTTGATTCCCAAGGAATGCATGAACTAATAAAATATGATTATCTTGAGTCTGTTAGATGCATAAACGAGGAACACTGTCCATTTGACAGCTGCGTTGATGCATGGGTTAAAATGATTCTCTTACTTAGTATTTTTGTCTTGTTTTCTAGTATAAATATCTGACAATTATTGAATCAAGATGAATGTACTGTACAAGACAAATTATTTCAGATATTACGTCTTGTTTTCTGTAAAAAGTATCAATATTTTGTTAGTTTCTGCTTAAAACAAGCAAAAATATTTGCTAGTGGGGCAAGAAAACTTATATTGTTTAGCCTTTGAATTAAAGCATTGGCAGATATTGTTGTTTGTTTGAAGC
This sequence comes from Schizopygopsis malacanthus, assembly GCA_027474115.1. Taxonomy (NCBI): domain Eukaryota; kingdom Metazoa; phylum Chordata; class Actinopteri; order Cypriniformes; family Cyprinidae; genus Schizopygopsis; species Schizopygopsis malacanthus. The sequence continues at coordinate 64,249,713 of CM049864.1, read as the reverse complement.
AAACAATTTTTTGTTTTTTTTAAACAAGACTTAATATCTTAAATCATTTGACTTGTCACGTAAATGCATCTTTACTCAAGAATGTTTAGATATTAATTAGTGCTATCAAATGATGAATCACGATTAATCGCATGCAAAATAAAAGTTTGTTTAAGTAATATATGTGTGGGTGTTCTGTGTATATTTATTACACACACATACAGTATATATATTTAGAAAATGTCTATATTTGTATGATAAATAAATAAATAAATGTCATATATAAAAATTAAATTTCTCTGAAATATACACATGCATGTGTGTGTATTTATATATACATACTAAATATGCACCTCACACACACATATATAACATACAAAAAAAAAAAGTATTTTGGATGCGATTAATCACAATTAATCGTTTGACAGCACTAATAATTATACTAGAAAACAAGGCAAACATACTAAGTTAGAGAATCATTTTTTGCAGTATATCCTGCATTTATTTAGATAAAATATCATTGCAATATCAAAAAAAACCAACAGGAATCATTGCATTATGTACTCTAACCTGGTTAGCAGGACCCGTGTGTTAACAATTGAACAGGAGGTTTGTCTGTAGCTTCGTCTTTTATTTAGTGCAAAGCCAGGGCAGTGTTTCCGGACATAGAGAAGAAACATCCCACATGTGATAGAGTGCACTGCAGCATTCAGCTGTAAGCTTTAATGAGAGGGACCCATGTGAGCCGCTACATCTCTCTTTTTCTACGGTTCATTTGATTTCGTATTCTCTCTATGATATAGTGGGCACATCAGCCCACTCAAGCTCTCATTAGTGGCAGAACTAGCAGCTCGTGTTCCACACGTGAAGTTCATGAGCTTTGTCATATCTGTGTCCCTCGAGAAGCCCCTCGTGACCACTAGCTCCACTAACAATGCATCAGGACAGAACGAGGATGTTTGGGATTAACTGAGTCCAAGATGAGCACAGGGCATCCCTCCTCAGACCTTCACATGCACGATATAATGGGAATATACATGTGTTTGCCTGATTCTCCTGCTGGAGAGATGCGGACACGCTGAAGCCGGATAACAGCGGGTCATTTCAATACTGTTGTTGTCCCATAAATTAGCAAAGTTGGGGGTAATTAAGTCAAACACTTAAAAGTACATATTGGATTTCTTTCCACTTGTTTGAAGAAGGTAAAAACAAAAAAACGTTATGAAATGCCAACTAGCCCAAAATCTCAAAACTGACCATTGCATAATATATATATAAATAAACATGCTCTGGCTTGTAGACTATTAAAAATAAAGGTGCTTCACGATGCCATTGAACAACCTTTTTCTGTCTAAATAATTGCATAAAGAATCTTTTACATACGAATAATCTTTCTGTGTTCTTTGTGGTGAAAGCAGGTTCTTCAGATGATAAAAAGGTAATAAAGAGATGTTTCTTTGACTGAATGATTCTTTGTGGAACCAAAAATGGTTCTTCTATGGCTTCGCTGTGAATAAAGCACCTTTATTTTCAAGAGTATAGATTGCCTTCTCAAGCTAATAAAGCCTTAAATGCCTTAAATCAGTCTCATAATCAAATATTGTCAATAGACGGAAAACAATTTCCACCATGTAATAAAACAAATTATATATGAACAAACCCCTCCATAAAAACATCAAGTGCTGCTAAAGTGGAGGAAAAAAAATGTTTTTAATTGTGCATTTTCAGTGAAACCTACAGACGCAAACAAATAAATTGCAATAAAACAAACACTTCAAAGTGCATTTTGGATGTCTTTGACTAGTCTAAACAAAAACATTATGAAATGCCAACTAGCCCAAAATCTCAAAACAGACCAGTGCATAATTATTATTATTTTTTTAATGTTTAAAATAGTGCTGTCAAAGTTAATAACACATTAACGCAAATTCAATTTAACGGCACAAATTTTATTAACGCGTGATTAACGCAGCGCATATTTTCTGTTTGACCCATGGCCGAACGGTAGTTGGAGAAATGGAGATGCAGTGTTGCCAACTTAACAGCCTTGCAGACGCCTTTAGCAACTTTTTTCCCTTTAAAAAAGCGTCCAAACCTTATTTAGTCTCTGAAAATCACTGGTACTGCCGCGCAAGCGAGCAAGAGGTCTTGCTTTCACAGCATGCGCACACACCGCTTTCTCTCTCTCTCTCTCTCTCTCTCTCTCTCTCTGTGTGTGTGTGTCAGCTCGGTTCAGCTCGCAGCAGCTGAGGAGCAGCACTTTCAGTTAAACACAGATATTATGTTGCTTCTCTAATTTTACATGATGCAAGTATAGCCGAAACCACAGTACAGCTATTGTCATTATCTTATGTGTATTTGATTTTATCAGACAACGGTGCAATTATCAGGATTTTTGTACAGATTAACATCTTGGAAGGGAGAGCTGGTTATGTAGTCTCAATGGGTCGCGTTTCAGTCACTATTTCAATTCAATCCGTTGTCTGACATCAGAAACAGTAAAATATATAAATGAAAACAATTTTATTGAATATTTTGCTGAATCAAAATACAATATGTGGCACAAAGAGGCAAAGAAATTTAATAATAAAGAATACATGTACATTTTGCATGTTCAGAAGTGAGCTGCCCTGTCCTGCAGAAATATAAACAGGTTTGTGTCAGTAAATTGCTCAGAGCAAAGAAAGAGAAGTAATGGGAACCTTGTATTTCTTTTTTCATGAGTCTAATAAACATTTTCTTTGAAAAACATCTATAACCTTTGAAACATGTCTACTCTTTATGCTCTATGATGAGTATGGTTTCAATAATAATAAACATACATTAGCATAAAACATCCATATTTGTCCATGCCCATGTTGATTAGAGTATTAAAAACTTGAAAAGTATTAATTTAAGGTACATTTATAACAAATAAAATATGCAATTAATTGCGATTGATCGCGAGTTAACTCATGCCAATCATACGATTAATCGCGATTAAATAGGTTAATCGATTGACAGCCCTAGTGAAAAAAATAAAGGTGCTTAAAAGGTTATTCACAGCGATGCCATAAAAAAATTGGTTCCACAAAGAACCATTCAGTCAAAGGATCATCTCTTTCCTACCTTTTCATAATCTGAAGAACCTTCAAAGCTTTTGTGAAACAAAGTTTCTTCAGATGTTGAAGATTATTTATGGAACCGTGCCATTTCGTGAAGCAGCTTTATTTTTAAGAGTGTATATTGCCTTCTCAAGCTCAGAAAGCCACTCACAGCAGCCAAACACAGACACGGCTACAAAAGCTCCAGTGTGAAAGTGCCCTAATTCAGTCTCAACTTGTCTGACCTCGGTGGTCTGTAAGAAGCTCCTCTGCAGCTCAAGAGCTTTGTGAGGGTTTGGCCGAAGCTCTTCAACACCCAGCAGGACCCTGCAGGAGACCATCATCATGAAACTGACTCTTCCTTTGAGATGAAGGCTAAATGACTGAGCTTACAGCGCTTCTCCATTCTCAAACCCTCAGAGATCTCAATGACGTCGTGGCGTGTCAGCGGGAATAATCGAGGGACGCTCTGCTCGATGGAAAGCCATCCAGGTGGCGGCTGAGAAATTAAGCCTCCTAAATGCGTGCAATGATTGCTTTATTCCATTGTGATGAGAATTGAGAGCTGTGTTATGGATATGAATAACGCATTAGCGCGGCCTCAGTGTTATCAGAAATGCTCTGGCATTTAATTTTGCACGATGCTGCTGATGAATGGTGAAGGAATTGAAGCAGAAGATGAGAGAAGACTGGTTGTGTTTGTTAAGGAACTCAATCAAATTAAGTTTGATAAGTTGCACAGTCAAAAAGTTACAAATGAAATAAAGATTATTAGAGCACAATCAAATACTATTTCTGTTTCCCTACTTCAAAATTTAAATGTCAACGTTTTTGTTTACATATTGAACATGTGCTGTGTATATGAATTATGTATATATAAATTAGTGGTGGGCCGTTATCGGCGTTAACGTGCTGCGTTAACGCGAGACTCTTATCGGCGATAAAAAAAATATCGCCGTTAATCTATTCTCAAAGTTGGGTTGGGAGCTGGGTCTATACTATGCAATATGATGACTTTCACCCTGATATTTTAGCGTGGATGTATACCTAGCCGAATTGCACTGTAGGGGGCGAGAACGAGTCTTCGAACTAGAGGCTCGCAGTCCGTGATGGACAGATTGTTAACGGCTGGTCTATGTGGTAATACAATCGGACAGGACATCCAAACGCTCACCTATCATTCATCAACCTCAAATATGGCTTTTCATCTGAAAGATGTATGTAGTAGCAACTTTACATGGCCGCTCAATATGATGTTAACCTAGAGAAATGTGCGCTATTGAAGTGTTTGTGTGGAAGCGCGTTTGCGCAGGACAGGCTCCGGTGCGCTCACTTGCTCTTACATCTCCGTCATTTTTGGTCATACAGATGAATAACTCAGAATAACAACGAAACGTTGCGCTTTTAAGCAAACAGGATGCGCTTTAGGTCTCATGTGAACTTGAGAATTCACTCCCGTGTCACCCTCTGCTTCGAACCTGTGTGTATGCCTAACGTTACTGTGAAATTACCACATCAAACGTGACGTGCTAACATGGATGCAGCTATGAAGCCGCCGGGTTTGCTTCAGGGAAAATTTATTTTTAAGAAGCTTCCCAATGGAAACTGTAAACAGTTCATCACGACCTCTTATGTAGGCCTACAGTTCAAAATTCATGTTTAACTGAATAAACAGTTAGTAAACACAAGTACATCTTATTGAACATAGTTTATTTTCATCACCAATTATCATAGTAGAACAGCTTTCTCAAGCAGTTTGTGATGCATTTTGGAAACAGGAGATGAGCCCCTGGTCTAATGCGCCACCTGGCTTGAGAAACCCGTTCTCAAAGACTTACTTTTAGCCATTATTTGGGTAGCACACATATTCTGAATGCCTTCGGCAGAATTTAAATGAGCCATTTTAATCTAGATTAATCTAGATTAATTCCAAAATTAATCTAGATTAATCTAGATTAAAAAAATTAATCTATGCCCACCCCTAATATAAATACAAACACATGCAGATTTAAGAAAATGTTAAACAAGAATATAAATATATAAATGTATATGCATGTAAATATTTCCAAAACATATGCTGTATTAGAGTGTGTGTGTATGTATATATACATAAAAAAATACACAGTACACACACACATATTACATAAAAACTTTTATTTTGGATATGATTAATCGCGATTAATCGTTTAACAGCACTACTATATATACTCAGAAAGTGCTGGTAACAAATACAATTTAATTATTATGTCACAATTAATTAGAAATGGCAAGTATACGTTTAATTAAAAATTCTATTTTTATGTACAGTAGAAAGACTGAACTAGTAACTTTTGGTAAAATGAGATCATCTTGTAAAACATTCTCCAATAATTTGGTTATATACACATCTTTTTTTATGCTTAGAGCTGGTCAGATATGTAATCTTCACATGAGCTGGATCTGAAAACCAAGCTGAAGAAGCTAAATGTACAATGTTAGACTGCATTTATTTGACGTTTAATGAAAACGTCCACTTTACAGATTTAACCTTGTCTCTTTCTGATCTGACATGAACTCAATCAAACACAGGACTGAGAACAGCCCGTCTCAAATCTGCTCTCGATACATGTTTACCCTCCATAGATTCACATGAATTGAAAGAAATGAGGAGAGTTAGCCGAAGCAATCATCTGGCATGAAGTCTGTGAATGGTAAATTATCCAAAAGGAGGAATTTCAATTCATAAAATCATCCAAGGCCTCCCCTGGTTATGCAAACACATTCAGCGCTACGCCCGCGATGATTCACTTCCCACACACAGAATTATCAAGCATGCATCTTCAGCATGTTATTTACTGATTTATGAGGTTTCATGTCTGATCACCTAAAGAGAGTGTTTTATCAGGATTAGAATCTGAAGGTCCTAATATTAATGGAGGGTTATGCACACTAAAAAAATGATACTTCAATTATTCCCCATAACAGAAACATGTTATCTCTGCTCAAATACATAATGTACTGTGTGATGAACTAATCTGAATTGAGTAAACATTAGTGATGTTCGGTTCTTGAACGAAGTTAGCGGTCGAGCCGGGCCCTGTCCCAAACACTTCATGTGTCAGAATGAGAGACCAAACAGCTGATAAAACATCACAATGATCCACAAGAGGAGCGTCATTGTGGATTATAGACTCCTATTTGAGTTAAAAACGTCTTAATGCTGGATTAGTTTCAGCTTTTGTCTTCTCCAGATGTTAACTGAAGGACTGGAGTGTCGTGGATTATTGTGATGTTTTTATTCTGACGGCACCCATTCATCACTTGCTGAGCATTTTTCACATTTCTCCAAACCTGATAAAGAAACAAACTCATCTTGATTTCATCACAGTCACACATCACTAACATGCATCACAAAATGCACAAAATAATTATAATTTGCAGGATACAGGAAATATGTGACCCTGGACCACAAAACCAGTCTTAAGCCGCTCGGGTATATTTATAACAATAGCCAAAAATACATTGCATGCGTCAAAATTATAGATTTTTCTTTTATGCCAAAAATCAATAGAATATTAAGTAAAGATCATGTTCCATGAAGATATTTGTAAATTTCCTTCCATAAATAAGCATTGGAACAGTAAAGACAAAATTGCTCTGTTGGCTGTTGAGTAAAGACATTTGCAAATATGATTAAAAGAAGAATATGAGACAAAACTACAGAATATCACATTGTATTATTAGCCGTTTCAACACATACATGTTTTACCAAATAAAAGGTACAGCACTTTTAGAGATCATCCCACTCATTGATGTGAGCATAAGTATTGGGACAGTTGAACATAAGGCAGATATAAAAGATTAAAAGCTATTATTTAGTTGCAGATATCTTGCGCACAATCACAGCAGTGAGTCTGTGACCCATAGACATCACTAGACTCTTAGTCTCATCCTTTGAAATACTTTTCCCAGCCTTTAGGGCAGCCAATTCCAATGGTTTCTGCCTTTACTCTCCTCTTCAGCTGGTGAAATTCATGTTCAATCGGATTTAGATCTGGAGATTGACTTGGGCAATCTAAGATTTTTCCATTCCTTTGCCCTTATAAACTCCTTGACTGAACTGGCAGGGTGTTTTGGGTCATTGTCCTGATGCAATATCAAGCACTTCCCAATGAATCTGGTGGCATTTTCTTGAATATTGGTAGGCAAGATGGTTTTGTATAGACAAATATTTGCATTGAATTTTCCAAAATGTACACACCAATGACATCAAACTAAAAATCTTACATGACATCACAAACATAGTACTTCAAAAAAAAAAAACACTAATGGGGAGGGGGGGCTTAAAGGTGGGGGGGACTTGCAATTAGTGTTTGGAATGAATCGGTCTTCAAAATACAAACGGAAAGGTCTTCAAACTTTAAAAAAATCTGTTAATGCAGCCTTGCATGGAGTATTTGAGTTTCTCTAACTTTAAATATGCCACTTTCTACCCACTTGACATGTGATGGTGGTTTATTTGACCTCCATTGTAGGAGTATTAGCCGTCGGTCCAGCAAAGAAGAGAAAGCCAATGCATCTGATTGACCTTGTGTTAGTAAGAGGTTCTCAGATGTCACACCAAATACTGCTATTATTGGATCCGGTTCTATCTCTTTTTCACAAATCTATGAAAATGTCTCAAACACGGCAAGATGGTTTTGTACCCTTCCAAATGAATTCTGCTACTGTCATCATACATGAAGTCATCAGTAGAGTTGTACCAGAGACAGTCATGCATGCCCATGCCATGACACCACCTCCACCATGCCATGACACCACCTCCACCATGCCATGACACCACCTCCACCATGCCATGACACCACCTCCACCATGCCATGACACCACCTCCACCATGCCATGGCACCACCTCCACCATGCCATGACACCACCTCCACCATGCCATGACACCACCTCCACCATGCCATGACACCACCTCCAGCATGCTTTACAGATGAGGCTGTATGCTTGGGATCATTTGCAGTTCTCTTTTTTCTCTCCATATTTTTGCTTTCCCATCACATAGATAAAGCTTCATCTTTGTCACATTGGTTCATAACCTCTTTTTTGCAAACTCTAATCTTGTCTTTCTATGTTTGGTACTGGTCAGAGGTTTGCATCTTGCTGTGTACATCTGTAATTCTGTGTCAAAGTGTCCTGAGGACAGGAGATAGTCAGAGCATCACCCCAGCTTTCTGGAGGTTGTAAGTGAATTTACAGACACGTCTTTTAGGGTTCATTTTCACAGCTTTTATGATTTGTCTGTCATCAACTATTGTTGTTTTCTCAGCCGATCAGGTAGTTGTTGGTTGCTGGTGTCACTGGTGGTTTCCAAACTCTTGATTTCTTCATACTCTTTGTTTTTGCTATAGCTGTAATTGACTTCTTCTCTTTTAGCATCCAAATGTCTTGCTTTTCTCTCAAAGTCAGCTCCCTTATCTTCATCCTGGTTTGTGTATGTCAACATCGAATGCAAGATTCAGAATACAGAAGTAATGGATATAACTGATACGACACATTCCCTGCTTTTAATATCTGCAGAATTAATGCAACAGGACACAGCTGATCACTTAGAAAGACCCGTGAGGTCCAATACTTATGCTCACATCAGATCAGGGATGAACTCTAAAAGTGCTGAACTTCTTAACTGGTATAACATCTATGTGTTGAATCACCCAATAATAAAATGTGACATTCGGTAGTTTTGCCTCGTATTCATCTTTTAATCATATTTGCAAATGTCTTGACTTCACAGCCGACAGAGCAATTTTGTCTTTACTGTTCCAATACTTTGGAGGGCACTGTATATCAAAACTTAATTTTGTATTAGTAATATGCATTGCTAAGAACTTCATTTGAACAAATTTAAAGGCGATTTGCACCCTCAGATTCCAGATTTTAAAATATTGTCCTATCATAACAAACCATACATCAATGGAAAGACTATTTATTCAGCTTTCAGATGATGCATAAATCTCAATTTCGAAAAATTGACCCTTATGACTGGTTTTGTGCTCCATGGTTGCATATATTTGAGATTACTAGAAAAAAATGCTTAGTTTCAGAAAAAAACAACAGTGCTGCTGTTTTCAGCTTTAGACACTTCGCTTTATATATCTATGTCTATTAATTAAGATCGATTAAGATATTTATATTAAGATCCTATAATTATGTGCACGATATTAAAAGCACTAATTATGATTTCTGTGAAGATGTTCACTGCAGAACCTGATGTTTATTCTGAAGGATCTTGCTGGAAGACTAATTGAATGTGCTACAAATTTATTTCCACTGCTTGATGTGAAATGTGAATGGAATAATAATATCACAAACAACCCTAGGCGATAGAAACACACCAAACACTTTAGCTAGAATTCCCCATACATCTGTATGATATCATACCATTGACGGACAAATATATACACTCACCGGCTAATTTATCAGGTACACCTGTTCGATTGCTAGGTAGCACAAATTGCTAATCAGCCAATCACATGGCAGCAACTCAATGCATTTAGACATCTAGATGTGGTGAAGACGATTCAAACCGAGCATCAGAACGGGGAAGAAAGGGGATTTAAGAGACTCTGAACGTGGAATGGTTGTTGGTGCCAGACGGGCTGGTCTGAGTATTTCAGAAACTGCTGATCTACTGGGATTTCCACACACAACCATCTCTAGGGTTTACAGAGAATGGTCTGAAAAAGAGAAAATATCCAGTGAGCGGCAGTTGTGTGGATGAGAATGCCTTGTTGATGTCAGAGGTCAGAGGAGAATGGACAGACTGGTTAGAGATGATAGAAAGGCAATAGTAACTCAAATAACCACTCGTTACAACCAAGGTCTGCAGAATACCATCTCTGAACACACAACACGTCGAACCCTGAAGCAGATGGACTCCAGCAGCAGAAGACCACACCGGGTGACGCTCCTGTCAGATAAGAACAGCACACGGAGGATACAATTCACACCGGATCACCAAAAGTGGACCATAGAAGATTGTAAAGTCTTGATTTCTGCTGCAACATTCAGATGTAGGGTCAGAATTTGACGTAAAGAACATGAAAGCATGGATCATCCTGCCTTGTCTCAACGGTTCAGGCTGCTGGTGGTGTAATGGTGTGGGGGATATTTTCTTGGCACACTTTGAGCATTGTTTACCACAGTCTACCTGAGTATTGTTTCTGATCATGTCCATCTCTTTATAACTACAGTGTACCATCTTCTGATGTACTTCCAGCAGGATAATGCACCATGTCACAAAGCTCAGATCATCTCAGACTGGTTTCTTGAACATGAGAATGAGTTCACTTTACTCAAATCACCTCCACAGTCACCAGATCTCAATCCAATAGAGCACCTTTGGGATGTGGAGGAACGAGAGATTCACATCATGGATGTGCAGACGACAAATCTGCAGAAACTGTGTGATGCTATCATGACAATATGAACCAAAATCTCTGAGGAATGTTTCCAACACCTTGTTGAATCTATGACATGAATAATTAAGGCAGTTCTGAAGGCAAAAGGGGTCCAACTCGGTACTAGCAAGATGTACCTAATAAAGTGGCCTGTGAGTGTATGTATATATACATATATCTTCAAAGGCTTGTGTAAATTGATTGAGTTTTATTCCCAGTCCACTGCATGGCCAAAAATAAGCTACGCAGCAGAAACTGAGCCTGTTTTCTGTAACGTAAAGGAGAGGGCGACTCAAAACGCCTGGATTTAATGCCGCAGGTCTGCTGGGTGGCAGACAAAGTGATTTTTTTCTGAAGGGAAATTATTTGCATAATGTAAGAGTGGTTTGTGTTGGAGCTGAGAGCTCCTCGCAGTGGAGTGGAAGAACTCAATCAGATAAAGGCCAAACGAAAGGTGCTCTGGGAAAAGAGATCCAACCCGCTTCCATCTGCTATTCTCATCAGAAAGAATAGAGAACGCAAATTAGCCAGCAAGCTTTAGACCAGGCGCTCACAACTACAGATTTTACATTTGGACATCAATAATATGCTGCATACACTGACATTGAATTATATATTCAATTTCAATATACTTTGCATGTTAATTGATGTATGTGTGCATGTATGTGTATTATATGTATATATGTGTGACCCTCTCTTTGGTATCCAGGCTAAAGTCTCAAAATCTAATTATGAGATAACAAGCATCAAAGTTTGATTTCTATTAATTTCACTATAATTTAAATCTTTGACATGACCTTACTCAGTCAATATTAAAGATATAAAGGTTACATTTTCACAGAATGTTCTTTACCATATGAAGGATGATTTTTTGTAGAAAACAGCAAATCATAAAAAAATGACTTTAGCCGGGTTTTCACCGAGAGGGTCACATTTATATTTATACAAACACTATTTAATATACTGACAGATGAAAGCTCACGTTCAATATTTTGTAAAACAAAACTGTCACACACACATGCACGCACACACACACACACACACACACACACACACACACACACACACACACACACACACACACACACACACACACACACACACGTTGGTTTTTATGGTTTACGGGGACTCTCCATAGGCGTAATGGTTTTTATACTGTACAAGCTGTATGTGCTATTGCCCTACACCTACCCTACACCTAAACTTAGCCCTCACAGGAGACGGTGCATTTCTATTTTCCCTCAAAAAAACTCACTCTGTATGATTTATAAGCGTTTTAAATTATGGGGACACTGAAAATGTCCTCATAAATCACCTTCTCCTTGTAATACCTATGTCATACCCATGTTATTATACAAATTTGTGTCCTCATAAACCACATAAACATGCCCACACACACACACACACACACACACATTATTTTACACAATATATTGAATTTTACCTTTATATTTGAATTTGTTCTTTTTCAGATAGATATACATGCATGCACACACATACATCAATTAACATGCTAAATATACTGAAATTAAATTATATATGATATAGATATATATGAATAGATATGCATAAGTGAGTGAGAGAGAGTAATAGAGAGAGAGTCAGATATTGACTGATAAATACCAATTAACACATTAAAATAAACTAGCACATTAAAAAACACATTAAAAAGATAAATGTTTTTCAGTTCCTTTTAATAAAAGAAATCAATTTTATGAATTTGAGTTAAGACAATGTTGATGCAAAAAATATCTATTGCCTATTATTAGACGAGATTTGTCAAATCAATTATATTATATTTACTTAAACTGCTTTGATTATACTTAAAAATGTAAAGCATGAGAATGAGTTTTCAGGTTGAATCCAGCCCGATCTCACGGCGATTCGTACATATTTTACAAGGTGGCTAATTCTTACGACCGCACTCGTACAAATTCATACAATTTTTGCTAATTTGTGCGTACTTTACCAGTTGCCAATTCGTATAAATTTGTACGAATGTCCTACACCTCGCCCCTAAACTTACCCGTCACGGGGGTTTAGACGAATTGTACGAGCGAGGTCATACGAATTAGCCACCTCGTTAAATATGTATGAATTTACGATAGCGTTGGTTGAATCAGGTGGAAATACTATGTTGTCTAAATTGCATTTCAGGAGAATTAAAGAGTTAATCACAATAATTAAAGTCTACATGGCCAAACAGTCTCTCCAAAAAGTCAGATGGTGTATACAGTGACCTCTTCATTATAGTACAGCCCCAAAACTGTGCACCTATATTAAATATAATAAACTGGATGTAATTAGGCCTATTAAAATGGGCTCATTCGATCAACTCCTACACTGGAAGAAAAATGCTTTTCTTTTATCAAAATAATCTTATTTGAAACAGAAAACAAGGTTATTTTTTTACCCCATTGGCTTGTTTTAAGCAAAAAATAATAATTAATAGTTATTTGTCTGAAAACAAGACCATAATTTGGACTTGTCTAAAATCCTTCTTGATTTAAGAATTGTTAGATATCTGGGCTGGAAACAAGACAAAAACATCTAAGTAAGAAAAGCATTTTGTGCAGTGTATTGTTGTTAAATTAAGCTAATTGTAATTACTGCACATCAACCCCAAAGCCTAAAAGGAAACTCTAGCAATTGAACCATTATTTACTGTAAAACTGGATCCAGCTGCTTATAATAAAACCAGTCCAGCAGACACATTAATGATTAATAGATGAAGCAGTCGCGCTACAACGCCTCGTTTACAGTAATGGGGAATTTTAAAGGTAGCGTTTAAGTTAATTAATTTGTCCTCCAGGTGCACGAACACAATTACAGACACAGACAATAGAGGCTGTAAACAACACACTAGATATAGACACGCGGTGCAACTTGCCCGAAGCAAACAAACGTGACCAATGGCAGCTAAACCTCAGATAACAGCGAAGCAAAAACAGCAAAAGTTCAGAATAATCAATCATAAAGCATAACAGAAAGTCAATAAAGAGACCAAAGCATTACATTAATGCTAAAAGAAACACTGCAGCTTAATGCAGAGACACTCAAACGCTGCTGAGACAACACAATCCATCATTATTCAGAACAGATTTGGATACATTTAGCTTTTTCAGCAATGGATGCTCTGCAGTGAATGGGTGCCGTCGGAATGAGAGTCTAATAAAAACATCCACAAAACCAACTATATAAAGAGTGAACTATTCATGTCAAGCTAGATAGGTAAAGATTATCCCAGGTGGCAAATGTAGGTTATTAAAATGTTGTGGGAACGTTGTTTTGTAAAGTTTCTTGTCACGGTCACAAAAACATTTCTTAGAACATTCAACTAAATTTATTTTCACCCAAAATATAATTTTGCTTAAACACAACATTTAATTTAATTTAAATTAAACCTGAGGACCCAGCGATGACCGAAAACATCCACCAAACACCAAACCTACAGCTCACCCTAAACCTGAGGACACAGAGATGACCGAAAACATCCACCAAACACCAAACCTACAGCTCACCCTAAACCTGAGGACCCAACGATGACCGAAAACATCCACCAAACACCAAACCTACAGCTCACCCTAAACCTGAGGACACAGCGATGACCGAAAACATCCACCAAACACCAAACCTACAGCTCACCCTAAACCTGAGGACCCAGCGATGACCGAAAACATCCACCGAACACCAAACCTACAGCTCACCCTAAACCTGAGGACACAGCGATGACCGAAAACATCCACCAAACACCAAACCTACAGCTCACCCTAAACCTGAGGACCCAGCGATGACCGAAAACATCCACCGAACACCAAACCTACAGCTCACCCTAAACCTGAGGACACAGCGATGACCGAAAACATCCACCAAACACCAAACCTACAGCTCACCCTAAACCTGAGGACAGAGCGATGATCGAAAACATCCACCAAACACCAAACCTAGAGCTCACCCTAAACCTGAGGACACAGCGATGACCGAAAACATCCACCAAACACCAAACCTACAGCTCACCCTAAACCTGAGGACACAGCGATGACCGAAAACATCCACCAAACACAAAACCTACAGCTCACCCTAAACCTGAGGACCCAGCGATGACTGAAAACATCCACCAAACACCAAACCTACAGCTCACCCTAAACCTGAGGACACAGCGATGACCGAAAACATCCACCAAACACCAAACCTACAGCTCACACTAAACCTGAGGACACAGAGATGACTGAAAACATCCACCAAACACCAAACCTACAGCTCACCCTAAACCTGAGGACACAGAGATGACCGAAAACATCCACCGAACACCAAACCTACAGCTCACCCTAAACCTGAGGACAGAGCGATGACTGAAAACATCCACCAAACACCAAACCTACAGCTCACCCTAAACCTGAGGACACAGAGATGACTGAAAACATCCACCAAACACCAAACCTACAGCTCACCCTAAACCTGAGGACACAGAGATGACCGAAAACATCCACCAAACACAAAACCTACAGCTCATCCTAAACCTGAGGACCCAACGATGACCGAAAACATCCACCAAACACCAAACCTACAGCTCACCCTAAACCTGAGGACCCAGCGATGACCGAAAACATCCACCAAACACAAAACCTACAGCTCACCCTAAACCTGAGGACCCAGCGATGACCGAAAACATCCACCAAACACCAAACCTACAGCTCACCCTAAACCTGAGGACACAGCGATGACCGAAAACATCCACCAAACACCAAACCTACAGCTCACCCTAAACCTGAGGACACAGCGATGACCGAAAACATCCACCGAACACCAAACCTACAGCTCACCCTAAACCTGAGGACACAGCGATGACCGAAAACATCCACCAAACACCAAACCTACAGCTCACCCTAAACCTGAGGACCCAGCGATGACCGAAAACATCCACCGAACACCAAACCTACAGCTCACCCTAAACCTGAGGACACAGCGATGACCGAAAACATCCACCGAACACCAAACCTACAGCTCACCCTAAACCTGAGGACACAGCGATGACCGAAAACATCCACCGAAAACACCAAACCTACAGCTCACCCTAAACCTGAGGACACAGCTCACCTAAACCTGACCAAAAACATCCACCAAACACAAAACCTACAGCTCACCCTAAACCTGAGGACACAGCGATGACCGAAAACATCCACCAAACACCAAACCTACAGCTCACCCTAAACCTGAGGACCCAGCGATGACCGAAAAAACATCCACCGAACACCAAACCTACAGCTCACCCTAAACCTGAGGACACAGCGATGACCGAAAACATCCAAAAAACACAAAACCTACAGCTCACCCTAAACCTGGGAGGACAGAGCGATGACCGAAAACATCCACCAAACACCAAACCTACAGCTCACCCTAAACCTGAGGACCCAGCGTTGACCAAAAACATCCACCAAACACAAAACCTACAGCTCACCCTAAACCTGAGGACACAGCGATGACCGAAAACATCCACCGAACACCAAACCTACAGCTCATCCTAAACCTGAGGACACAGCGATGACCGAAAACATCCAAAAAACACAAAACCTACAGCTCACCCTAAACCTGAGGACAGAGCGATGACCGAAAACATCCACCAAACACCAAACCTACAGCTCACCCTAAACCTGAGGACCCAGCGTTGACCAAAAACATCCACCGAACACCAAACCTACAGCTCACCCTAAACCTGAGGACCCAGCGATGACCGAAAACATCCACCAAACACAAAACCTACAGCTCACCCTAAACCTGAGGACACAGCGATGACCGAAAACATCCACCGAACACCAAACCTACAGCTCACCCTAAACCTGAGGACACAGCGATGACCGAAAACATCCACCAAACACAAAACCTACAGCTCACCCTAAACCTGAGGACACAGCGATGACCGAAAACATCCACCGAACACCAAACCTACAGCTCACCCTAAACCTGAGGACCCAGCGTTGACCAAAAACATCCACCAAACACCAAACCTACAGCTCATCCTAAACCTGAGGACACAGCGATGACCGAAAACATCCACCGAACACCAAACCTACAGCTCATCCTAAACCTGAGGACACAGCGATGACCGAAAACATCCACCAAACACCAAACACCAAACCATGCAGAGAACCCATAAAGCAGCACAAGTCAAGCTTACTCGTCACAGATTTGATTATTACTCACAATATCTTCTGGAGGAAAGTCAGTGAACTCTTGGAACAATCCCATGAAGCTTCTTTCCATCACACAAGTGCAGACTACCAAGGGCTTGAAGTCCTCCAAGAGGTCAAAGTTCAGCTGTTTGCTTCAGCAGATGCCATAAATACAGCCTTGTGGAGCAAAAGGCATCCACAAAATATGTGTATTATGATTATTTGTGTTTTTATTTGTATTTATTAGTGCTGTCAAACGATTAATCGTATCCAAAATAAGAGTCTTTGTTTACATAATATATATAAATACAAACACATGCATGCATATATTTAAGAAAAATATGTTATGTTTATATATTAAATATATTTGTCTGTATATATGTAAATGTTTTCAAAATATATACTGTATGTGTGTGTGTATTTATATATTCATAATAAATATACACCGAACACACTCATATATTAAGTAAACAAGGTTTATTTTGGATATGATTAATCGTTTGGCAGCACGAGTTATAGCTGATGTTTCTGTTTTAATTGCAGCATGAATACACGTTTAATGGTTTTATGAAACGAGTTTTAATTCGTGCTTAATTATAGATTCATGTGATTCTGGTTAGGCAAAAAATCAAGAGCAAAGGTTGTGCATTTTATTATTATCATTTTTGCCACAAAGCATGATGGGAAAGCCTGGGGACTCATAAACCACATTGCTATGTTGTGTCAACAAAACACAAAATTAATAACTATAACATGAACAATCACAACTAAACCACTTGATTTCATGATTTTGCTTCTGTAATTGTAATTATGATCATTATAAACATGAAGGCTGCAAAATATTGATTGGTCACATAGTATTTATGGCCATGTGATTTAGTATCACTGCAATATCATTATTATTGTTATTAATATTTTGAAATGTTTTTAGAATTTATTTTAGAATTTTAGTCATTATTTACACTATTATTTATAATATCAATTATATTTATTAGTATATATTTATTTATTTATTATTTTTCTTAATAGTTTTAGTTTATATTTTTTATAATTCGTTATACTTATTAATACATCATAATTTATTTAAATTTAATATAAATTCTAATTAATTTTTTACACTAAAGGAAAATGATACATTTTGAAATAGCTTGAGCCCGAGCTTAAATAAAATACATATTTTTGTATATATTTTTTTCAAATATTTTATTTATTTCAGTTAACATTTTATAATTTTTATTTTCTTATTTAACAAAGTATGCAAACCATGGTTTTAGGTTCATTTTTAGTTAACAATCCTGATTTACAGACAATTATTTTCTCCTTTAACTTTCACTGCTGCTATTTTATTTCATATTTTGTACTTTTATTCATAAGTCCATTATATTGAAGACAGAAGATGGATCATGTATCGTCACAAACTGATCTGAAACCAGCAGTTCACAGCTCTGACAAAACCCAGAATATTATAAAGCGTTTAATATATTATAAAGTATATCTTCACTGCACTTAAGACACAAAATGACAGAATAATTCTGTAAAATGAATCTCTTTTATTCCGTGCTGTTCGTGATGGACACGACTAGACACACACAATCACTTTAGCTCATTATTTCATCAAATACAGCGATTGACGAATGTATTCATTCAGCAGACGATCTTTCATGCGTGGATCCTTCGTGAGGGCTTTGAGTGATATCGTGATGTATAATAAAGACGAGATACATAAGTGAGGGGCTGGCTTCATATATAAGTGCGGTTTGAGACAATAATCAGACTCAGACTGACCTTCAGCTTGTGTTTATGAGTGTATCATATCTGTAATATGTGTTAAACTAGATCTGAGGGTCACTCTCAAACTCACAACTAATGTTTCATGTTATGTCATCTTTATATGAATGTTAGGCCAAAACGTTCATGAAGTAATGTTCATGGAATATTTCATATACGTACGCTCTCATAATGTTGAGAGAAAATGTTCTTAGAAAACAACATTCTTGGAACATCCTTATGATGTTATTTGGACATTTAAATAGTATTCTAAGACAAAAAAAAATGATATTTATTAAACATACTTAGAATATTAAAAATACATATTTAAATAATGCACTGTTTTGGGTGAAAATAAAGTTACTAGAATGTTTGCTTTAAATAATGTTACCATAACGACAATTTTTTATAATTTAACAATATGAAAATAACATTCATATAATATTATATTTTTGGTAATAAGAAAAAAACATTGTAGAATGTTTCAAGAAACCTTTAAATAAGACTATAACCATAACAGTCTTAGAATATTAAAAATAAATATTTAAATAATGTAAAATAAAGTTAGTAGAATGTTGTAAGAAACATATTAGTAAGCTTTAAATAAAATTTAAATTACATTCGAAAACAGGACATTTGAATGTTCTTAGAATATTAAAAATAAACATTAAAAAACGTTATAATTTGAGTGAAAATAAAGTTAATAGAAAGTTGTAGGCAAGGTTTTTGTAACCTTTAAATAATGTTACCATAGCGACAAGAAAACTGTACAGTTTAACTCTCTAACAATATAATAATCAATGTTCAAATAGCATTTTATAAATTGTAGAACGTTGTGTGAAACGTTTTTGGAATCTTGAAATAACACTTTAATCTCAACAAAAGAAAACTGGACATTTTAATGTTTCAGAAACATTCCAAAACTGTTCCCACAATGTTTTTGATGGTAAGCAGTCACCTAGCAACCACCCAGAACTCCCTAGCAACCCTAAAGAGAACACAATGATGAAGTTTTGAATCTGATATTAATCTATCATCATTCAGTAAGATTCATAGTTCAATGTTTGCTTCTGAACACTGACAGATCAAGCTACCGTGTGTCTTTCTCTAGAGTTGAGCAGAAAGTAGCAGAATGAGTTCTCGTAATCCACACTTTTCTGGAGGATTTGAATATTTTACTGACTGATGAAATTTAGACTCCATGCAAATTGATTTGGTTTTCAAATTTGACCGTGGGATCTTGTCTCTGAGCTTCTAACATGCTGGCAGCGGTGAGGATTTACGGCTTTAGCGACTCTGCATATCATCCCCACCGGCGCCCGACAGTGTCATACACACACCTGCTTAGCATTCATTATAAAGCAGATGCATCTCCATCATGTTTTACAGTAAGAGCAAGACACATTTAGATGAATTAGATGCTAAGGTTAGTTTTCACAGAATGCATTTTATGCTAAAAAAAGGGATTCTGGTGCATTAATGCATTGGGCATTTTGAGCATTAAATGTTTTTGTTTTAGATTTGTCTCTCTATCGCCACCTGTGTCTGAAAGACTAAACTCATTACGCGCCACGACTCAACAATAGCGTAAAAGTTGTATCAGAGACTATCGCAGTTTCAGGACCGCATTTCTAGGACACTCGTTTTTTTTTGTTTTTTTTTATAGCTAAAAATAAAACCACAAATATATGAAATAAAATGAAATATAAAAAACTGCAGCTTATTTTATTTCAGCTAGCCTAGTCCTCAATGCAACATTTTAATTTACAGCAACTAATAAATAAACTAAAAAAAAAATCCAAAAATAAAAGTATATACATATAAAAATACAAAAAATACAAAAAGCAACAACATTTCTAACGTTTTAAATCTACATTAACATTTACATTTAGTCATTAAGCAAACGCTTTTATCCAAAGCGACTTACAATTGGGGAATACATAAAGTGATTAATCTTGAAGAGGCAAACAGACAGAGGAAGTACCAATAACATCAAGTCTCAGGCATTGTTCAAATAAGTACTGAGATCCGTGCAGCTACCGTTGGATCATCTGGTCGAAATGAGAGATAGCTGTGTGTCATCAGCGTAGAAATGGTAGGAGCAGCCATGTGCCTGTATGATGGGACCCAGTGATGTAGTGTATGTGGAGAAGAGGAGGGGTCCAAGAACCGAGCCCTGGGGAACCCCAGTGACCAATTGATGTGCTTTGGATACCACCCCTCCCAGGCCACCTTGAAAGACCGACCAGTGAGATAGGATTCAAACCAGCGAAGTGGAAGTGAGAGTAGCGCAGTCTCAGTTGAATGGCCACTCCTGAAACCTGACTGTTTAGCGTCCAGTTTCCACATGCTCCAAATTATCCCAAAACAGGCTCAATCGTTTGTGCTTCATTTGTGTGGGGTAATATTTGATATTAATATGAAAAATGTCATTCTGGGGTCACTCAGCAGCCCTCCCCCCACATGCTTCAAATTCACATACAAATTGTTTATGTTTGTGCTCCGTTTGTGCCAGTAATATTTTCGTTGCTGTTGCTTTTTTATTTTAATTTTAATATTAGACATTGAAATATAGGTGATGCCATCACTCAGCCCCCCACATGCGCCTAATCAATTTGTGTTTTTTTTATGTTTGGACTATTGTACAGTTGGAAGATCCACACATGGCCCATTATAAGAATTCTAAAAGAATGTCACTTATCGATTATTTTATCTGTTGGCATTTGATAGAATCCATGATGCCATGCGTGTAAAGATGTCCAAGACCTCCTAAAGAAATATAGGCCCACAACATCAAAACTACCGCAGTATATTTCATTGTACACATGGGGTACTTTTTATCCCTGCGTTCACCAAAACCATCTTGAGTGTTTGCTGCTAAAAAGCTAATTTTTTAGATTCATCTGGCCATAGAAGCCAGTCTCATTTGAAGCTCCAGTAGTGTATGATAACTGAATATGCTGGAGTTTGTTTTTGGATGAGCTAGGAGAATTTTTCTTGAAACCATCCCAAACAACATGTAGGTACTGCTCTGACCCAGAGATTAAACTATTTTCTGCAATTCTCCAGCTGTGGTCCTTGGATCAACTTTGGCCACTCAAAATCTCCTTCTCACTGTGCATTAGGATGACAGACACGTCCTCTTCCAGGTAGTTTTGTGACATTTTAGGTTGATTGGAAATTCTTAATTATTGCCCTGATGGTGGAAATGGGAATTTTCAATGCTCTAGCTGTTCTTAAAGCCACTTCACTAATTTTGAAAGTTCAACAATTTTTCTGCACATCAGAAATATATTATTTGGTTTCTCATAGTTATGAATGTTTATAGGAATTTGGGCTTTGCTTTCCCTCTCATTTATATTTCCATGAAACAGGAAGCCATGGCTGGATAATTTCATGTTCATAGTTACCCTGGAGTGCTCAATTTGTGAATATGAACATACTTCAGTCAAAATAATTTCTAAGGGGCCTAATAATGGTTCAACATGTATTTGAGAAAAATATTTCATAATAGTATGGGGAGAATGTGACACCTTGCTAAAGCAAATGGAGCTCCAGTTTAGTAGTTTCTCCTTAATCAGTGTTTGAGACTCTGCTAAAAACAAAAAGCCAGAGAAACAAGAATCTTGAAGCTTCATGCAATTTATTAAAACAACTGAATTCACATGACCAGAGTAACTTCTCCACTAGAAACAACTGTTTGTCCGCTCGAGATGGTCTTGGTATGAGTATCTCTCCCTGCAGGAGAAGTTGGTAAAAGCGTGAGGGCCACTTCAAAACCACTCATTTCATCAAGTCAAGTTACAGCTAGTACTCACTCTTCCTGGTGCAGCTTTGCTCACAGGAGCCAGAAGAGGGATGGCACACCTCTGTGCTACAGTGGATGAAAATCTGACAGGGGGGGAAAGGGTTATGCCATAGAAACACTTTTAAGAAATATGTGTAATGTTGAGGGTTCAGGAAGAGCATACGGTTTCCTGCAGAGGAGCCAGTGAGGCTGGATCTACAAATGTGAACATCTTCACAACAAAGCGCTTGTAGTGGGTTGGGAACTGAAGACCGACGATCCAGTCACTGGAACCAGTGTGGTCAGATAACGGTCATCCTGGTAAGGGCATCTGAAAGGGAAAGTGGCAGTTAGAAACACCCCAGACCAACTAGTGTAATGGCTTTTTTTCCCCCTCACCCATTGACCAGAAGGTCCCACTGAGGGAGACTGAGTGGATTGGGGGTAGATGTTGCCCAGCAATGTCCCAGCACCAGGACAATGTTGGGGTCAGTCCTCTCCATAATGTGCACCTCAACATACACAGGCT
Source organism: Schizopygopsis malacanthus (assembly GCA_027474115.1). Lineage (NCBI taxonomy): Eukaryota > Metazoa > Chordata > Actinopteri > Cypriniformes > Cyprinidae > Schizopygopsis > Schizopygopsis malacanthus. The sequence goes on along the minus strand of CM049864.1, from coordinate 64,226,959 downwards.
CCCGGAGGACTTTTGTGACCGGATAATCAGCGTCACTGTAGTAGGATGTGTAGGCCTCATCCCCTGAGGAACACCATTGGGGTTTAACCAGACTCACATTTGAAAGGCTTTAGGAAGACACAACAAGACCGTACCTTCAGCACAGCCTTTGGTGACACATTGGCCATTGGCCAGTCTGAGCTCCACCCTGAGAGGTCCAGGAGCAGCTACTGGTGGAGGTGGAGGAACAGCGTTGACCTCCATAACCAGAGCTTCAACAGAAGTGCCAGAGTACCTACACTGGAAGAGAAGCCTGGACAACAGACGGTGAGCTTGTAGCATTTATCAGAGTTTAACATTCACACCAAGTCATAGATCACTTACTCAAAATGACTGTCCCTTGTGATGGAACCAAACGGTCCGATCCCTACTTCGTAGGAGGAGGTCATTTGATTCTCATACACCACATATCCACTGTCCTCCTGGGAATAGAAATACAGCTTATGATAGACTGGATGCCAACAAAGCAGAATAACACCAGATGCAGGTGCTCACCATCATTCTCGTGCCACATGTGGTCACAGGGAACTGGTATATAACAAAGGAAGGTGTGGACTCCACAGGACCGCAAGGTGGGTCATTCCCACCCAGTAGATGAACTGAATCCAGACTCAGTCGAGGCAGAGTAACATCTCTAGACACCACTACCACAAACTGACCATCTCTAATACACTGGAACAAAAGTACAAGAGCGGGTTAATTCTGATAATCTATGCAACATGAACAGAATAAGACAGAACTCTTACCTGCCCTCCCATAGTAACACTGCTGTCCGTTAAAGCAGCAGTTGATAGCTTCACACTCCGCAACACTGATCCCAGGTTGTCCACACTGGATCTGCTCATAATCAGCCACAGCACATTTATCAAGGGGCTCTGCCAACACCACTGGCTTCTGAAACTGCTGAGGAAACCGCTGGTCAGTTTGCCGTTGAACTGGCTTCTGAAACCGCTGGTCATATTGTTGAACTGACTGCTGAAACCGCTGGTCAGTTTGTGGTTGAACTGGCTTCTGAAACTGCTGAGGAAACCACTGGTCAGATTGCCGTTGAACTGGCTTCTGAAACCGCTGGTCATATTGTTGAACTGACTGCTGAAACCGCTGGTCAGTTTGTGGTTGAACTGGCTTCTCAAACCGCTGGTCAGTTTGTGGTTGAACAGACTGCTGAAACCGCTGGTCAGTTTGCCGTTGAACTGGCTTCTGAAACCGCTGGTCAGTTTGCCGTTGAACTGGCTTCTGAAACCGCTGGTCAGTTTGTGGTTGAACTGGCTTCTGAAACCGCTGGTCAGTTTGTGGTTGAACTGGCTTCTGAAACCGCTGGTCAGTTTGTGGTTGAACTGGCTTCTGAAACCGCTGGTCAGTTTGTGGTTGAACTGGCTTCTGAAACCGCTGGTCAGTTTGCTGTTGAACTGGCTTCTGAAACCGCTGGTCAGTTTGCTGTTGAACTGGCTTCTGAATCCGCTGGTCAGTTTGTTGTTGAACTGACTGCTGAAACCGCTGGTCAGTTTGTTGTTGAACTGACTGCTGAAACCGCTGGTCAGTTTGCTGTTGAACTGGCTTCTGAATCCGCTGGTCAGTTTGCTGTTGAACTGGCTTCTGAATCCGCTGGTCAGTTTGCTGTTGAACTGACTGCTGAAACTGCTGGTCAGTTTGCTGTTGAACTGGCTTCTGAATCCGCTGGTCAGTTTGCTGTTGAACTGGCTTCTGAAACCGCTGGTCAGTTTGCTGTTGAACTGGCTTCTGAATCCGCTGGTCAGTTTGTTGTTGAACTGACTGCTGAAACTGCTGGTCAGTTTGCGGAAACATCAGAGCTTGAGGGTTCTGGGGCAGATTACTCAACTGTGGAACAGCACTGAAAACCGCACAAACCAAAACACAAAGTGTTTGGAAACATATTGAATAGAACATTCCTGCCATTACTAAACAACAGAGCACAACTTCAGAATGCTTTGGACTTCTATTTGTACTCTGCAATTCAATCATCGTTATCAACTCCGCCTTCTTTAATCAAGAATCATTACAGCTGCTTTGACTAATTAAGAATTTATCTTCACATTTGATTGGTTGTTTTTTCCACATGAAACTAAATTACCACTAAACTGAACGATAACAGCAATAGCAATTGTACTCATTGCACTTTTTTGAGATTGATGGGTTGAAAAACTATCAACAATGATAAATAAAATACTGATACAATTATGGAAGACAGTCAGTCTCATAAAGGGTGGTGCAGACGCAGATGAGTTTCGTCAAAAGCTCATTTTCAAGTTTAAGGATAGCTGTATACATTTTGAAGTTATAATATTTCCTATAATTGGAGTTACAAGTCTTTTTTCTGGTTTTTGGCTTCAAGACATTTTAAATACGATTAACCGTTGCATCATTTTGTTTTAGAATTGACTCAAACTTGCTGGTGAACAAAACCAGTCATTCTTAATGTTCACTTTAGTGTTACCATTAAAAAAAGATAAACTGAAGGACTATGAAAACTGATTAAATGTGTAGTTCTGTACTACATTATTTTGATACACCAAGCAGAAAGTTCCAAACCTCCAACTTCTATCCATTAGCTCAACTCGGCCATGTTCAAGCAACCCTTTCATTTGTATTATTAGGGAGCCAGGTTTTGACATCTCATCAGGAGTGCACATTTCCAAGCTTGGGATACATTCACAAAATGTGCTAAACTAAAAAGATTTCCTTTGCGCTTTTCATACAGGCGATAACATCATCCAAGCGATACAAGTTCACATGGATCTGCAAAAACTAAATATTATGCACGCCATGCCACTATCGGCCCATATAAACTCGTAAATACACACATAAGTATAGAGTGCACACGTCATGTGAAAGTTGTGATGTCTTCTGGAAATTCACATTTTTTGTAGTTTGTGCAGACACCAACTATATGATTTTTTTAAACTAGCAAAATTTTGAAAACAGGTTTAAGAGCATTTTCAGGACAGCGAGAAGTTGGCCCCCACCCAATGCAAAACATTGGCAAAAAGTCTCAATCATTTGTGCTGCGTTTGCACTGAAAAAAAATTGTTTGTGTGGCTTTGTTTTTTTTTTATTACAATAATATTTATAGCTCATTCTGAGGTCACTCAGCCCCCCACATACTCCAAATTCACCCCAAATAGTCTCGTTTGGTTTTTCAAATATTAGACATTGAAATATAGGCGGTGACTTCACTCAGCCCCCAACATGCTCCAAATTCACAAAAAAATGGTTTTGTTTGTTTGTGCTCTGTTTGTGCTGCTTCGGTTTTTAAAATATGAGACATTGAATTATAGGCGATGACGTCACCAGCCCCAAAATTAACATTTAGTCATTTTGCAGACGCTTTTATCCAAAGCGACTTACAATTGGGGAATACATAAAGCGATTCATCTTGAAGTGGCAAACAGACAGAGGAAGTGCCCCAACACTCAGTCTCAGGCATTGTTCAAATAAATACAAGCTAGCAAGGTAAGGAGAGAAAGATGAAGATATAGAAAAAGGGAAAGTATTTTTTTATGATGAAGTCAAGTAGTGTTGAAAGAGATGAGTTTTCAGTTGTTGCTTGAAGATTGACAGGGATCCAGCATTCCGGATGGGGATGGGAAGATCATTCCACCAGCCAGGAATCGTGAACGAGAATGTTCTGGAGAGTGATTTTGAGCCTCTCTGTGATGGTACCACGAGGCGTCTCTCACTAGCAGATCTCAGACTTCCGGAGGGTATGTCGATTCGTAATAGTGAGTGGAAGTAGGTGGGTGCTGAGCCTGTGGTTGTTCTATATGTAAGCATCAGTGTCTTGAACTGGATGCAAGCTGCAACTGGTAGCCAGTGCAAGGAGACAAAGAGAGGTGTAACATGGGCTCTTTTGGGCTCGTTGAAGACCAGTCATGCCGCTGCATTCTGAATCATTTGTAGAGGTTTGATTGTGTTTGATGGAAGTCCAGCTAGAAGAGCATTGCAGTAGTCCAGTCTAGAAATGACAAGGGCCTGGACAAGAAGTTGTGCAGCATGCTCGGTCAGAAAGGGCCTGATCTTTCTGATGTTGTGAAGTGCAAACCTGCAAGATCGAGCAGTCTTTGCAATGTGCTCTTTGAAGGTCAGCTGGTCATCAAAGATTACACCTAGATTTCTGACCGAAGCTGATGGGGTAATTGTTGATGAACCTAACTGAATCGTTAAGTCGTGCTGTAGAATTGGAGGGGCAGGGAAGACAAGAAGCTCAGTCTTTGCCAGGTTGAGCTGTAGGTGATGTTCTTTCATCCATGCCGAGATGAGCCTGAGATCCGTGCAGCTACCGTTGGATCATCTGGTCGAAATGAGAGATAGAGCTGTGTGTCATCAGCGTAGAAATGGTAGGAGCAGCCATGTGCCTGTATGATGGGACCCAGTGATGTAGTGTATGTGGAGAAGAGGAGGGGTCCAAGAACCGAGCCCTGGGGAACCCCAGTGACCAATTGATGTGCTTTGGATACCACCCCTCCCAGGCCACCTTGAAAGACCGACCAGTGAGATAGGATTCAAACCAGCGAAGTGGAAGTGAGAGTAGCGCAGTCTCAGTTGAATGGCCACTCCTGAAACCTGACTGTTTAGCGTCCAGTTTCCACATGCTCCAAATTAGCCCAAAACAGGCTCAATCGTTTGTGCTTCATTTGTGCGGGTAATATTTGATATTAATATGAAAAATGTCATTCTGGGGTCACTCAGCCCCTCCCCCACATGCTTCAAATTCACATACAAATTGTTTATGTTTGTGCCGTTAATATTTTCTTTGCTGTTGCTTTTTTATTTTAATTTTAATATTAGACATTGAAATATAGGTGATGCCATCACTCAGCCCCCCACATGCGCCTAATCAATTTGTGTTTTTTTTATGTTTGGACTATTGTACAGTTGGAAAATCCACACATGGCCCATTATAAGAATTCTAAAAGAATGTCACTTATCGATTATTTTATCTGTTGGCATTTGATAGAATCCATGATGCCATGCGTGTAAAGATGTCCAAGACCTCCTAAAGAAATATAGGCCCACAACATAAACTACCGCAGTATATTAAATTGTACACATGGGGTACTTTTTATCCCTGCGTTCACCAAAACCATCTTGAGTGTTTGCTGCTAAAAAGCTAATTTTTTAGATTCACCTGGCCATAGAAGCCAGTCTCATTTGAAGTTCCAGTAGTGTATGATAACTGAATATGCTGGAGTTTGTTTTTGGATGAGCTAGGAGAATTTTTCTTGAAACCATCCCAAACAACATGTAGGTACTGCTCTGACCCAGAGATTAAACTATTTTCTGCAATTCTCCAGCTGTGGTCCTTGGATCAACTTTGGCCACTCAAAATCTCCTTCTCACTGTGCATTAGGATGACAGACACACGTCCTCTTCCAGGTAGTTTTGTGACATTTTAGGTTGATTGGAAATTCTTAATTATTGCCCTGATGGTGGAAATGGGAATTTTCAATGCTCTAGCTGTTCTTAAAGCCACTTCACTAATTTTGGAAGCTCAATTTTTCTGCACATCAGAAATATATTATTTGGTTTCTCATAGTTATGAATGTTTAAAGGAATTTGGGCTTTGCTTTCCCTCTCATTTATATTGCCATGAAACAGGAAGCCATGGCTGGATAATTTCATGTTCATAGTCACCCTGGAGTGCTCAATTTGTGAATATGAACACACTTCACTCAAAATAATTTCTAGGGGGCCTAATAATGGTTCAACATGTATTTGAGAAAAATATTTCATAGTATGGGGAGAATGTGACACCTTGCTAAAGCAAATGGAGCTCCAGTTTAGTAGTTTCTCCTTAATCAGTGTTGGAGACTCAAACCGCAAAAAAAAAAGCCAGGGAAACAAGAATCTTGAAGCTTCATGCAATTTATTAAAACAACTGAATTCACATGACCAGAGTAACTTCTCCACTAGAAACAACTGTTTGTCCGCTCGAGATGGTCTTGGCATGAGTATCTCTCCCTGCAGGAGAAGTTGGTAAAAGCGTGAGGGCCACTTCAAAACCACTCATTTCATCAAGTCAAGTTACAGCTAGTACTCACTCTTCCTGGTGCAGCTTTGCTCACAGGAGCCAGAAGAGGGATGGCACACCTCTGTGCTACAGTGGATGAAAATCTGACAGGGGGGAAAGGGTTATGCCATAGAAACACTTTTAAGAAATATGTGTAATGTTGAGGGTTCAGGAAGAGCATACGGTTTCCTGCAGAGGATCCAGTGAGGCTGGATCTACAAATGTGAACATCTTCACAACAAAGCGCTTGTAGTGGGTTGGGAACTGAAGACCGGACGATCCAGTCACTGGAACCAGTGTGGTCAGATAACGGTCATCCTGGTAAGGGCATCTGAAAGGGAAAGTGGCAGTTAGAAACACCCCAGACCAACTAGTGTAATGGCTTTTTTTCCCCCTCACCCATTGACCAGAAGGTCCCACTGAGGGAGACTGAGTGGATTGGGGGTAGATGTTGCCCAGCAATGTCCCAGCACCAGGACAATGTTGGGGTCAGTCCTCTCCATAATGTGCACCTCAACATACACAGGCTCCCGGAGGACTTTTGTGACCGGATAATCAGCGTCACTGTAGTAGGATGTGTAGGCCTCATCCCCTGAGGAACACCATTGGGGTTTAACCAGACTCACATTTGAAAGGCTTTAGGAAGACACAACAAGAACCGTACCTTCAGCACAGCCTTTGGTGACACATTGGCCATTGGCCAGTCTGAGCTCCACCCTGAGAGGTCCAGGAGCAGCTACTGGTGGAGGTGGAGGAACAGCGTTGACCTCCATAACCAGAGCTTCAACAGAAGTGCCAGAGTACCTACACTGGAAGAGAAGCCTGGACAACAGACGGTGAGCTTGTAGCATTTATCAGAGTTTAACATTCACACCAAGTCATAGATCACTTACTCAAAATGACTGTCCCTTGTGATGGAACCAAACGGTCCGATCCCTACTTCGTAGGAGGAGGTCATTTGATTCTCATACACCACATATCCACTGTCCTCCTGGGAATAGAAATACAGCTTATGATAGACTGGATGCCAACAAAGCAGAATAACACCAGATGCAGGTGCTCACCATCATTCTCGTGCCACATGTGGTCACAGGGAACTGGTATATAGCAAAGGAAGGTGTGGACTCCACAGGACCGCAAGGTGGGTCATTCCCACCCAGTAGATGAACTGAATCCAGACTCAGTCGAGGCAGAGTAACATCTCTAGACACCACTACCACAAACTGACCATCTCTAATACACTGGACAGTCACTGGAACAAAAGTACAAGAGCGGGTTAATTCTGATAATCTATGCAACATGAACAGAATAAGACAGAACTCTTACCTGCCCTCCCATAGTAACACTGCTGTCCGTTAAAGCAGCAGTTGATAGCTTCACACTCAACAACACTGATCCCAGGTTGTCCACACTGGATCTGCTCATAATCAGCCACAGCACATTTATCAAGGGGCTCTGCCAACACCACTGGCTTCTGAAACTGCTGAGGAAACCGCTGGTCAGTTTGCCGTTGAACTGGCTTCTGAAACCGCTGGTCAGTTTGCCATTGAACTGGCTTCTGAAACCGCTGGTCATATTGTTGAACTGACTGCTGAAACCGCTGGTCAGTTTGTGGTTGAACTGGCTTCTGAAACTGCTGAGGAAACCACTGGTCAGTTTGCCGTTGAACTGGCTTCTGAAACCGCTGGTCATATTGTTGAACTGGCTTCTGAAACCGCTGGTCAGTTTGCCATTGAACTGGCTTCTGAAACCGCTGGTCATATTGTTGAACTGACTGCTGAAACCGCTGGTCAGTTTGAGGTTGAACTGGCTTCTCAAACCGCTGGTCAGTTTGCTGTTGAACTGGCTTCTGAAACCGCTGGTCAGTTTGTGGTTGAACAGACTGCTGAAACCGCTGGTCAGTTTGCCGTTGAACTGGCTTCTGAAACCGCTGGTCAGTTTGCCGTTGAACTGGCTTCTGAAACCGCTGGTCAGTTTGCCGTTGAACTGGCTTCTGAAACCGCTGGTCAGTTTGTGGTTGAACTGGCTTCTGAAACTGCTGGTCAGTTTGCTGTTGAACTGGCTTCTGAATCCGCTGGTCAGTTTGTTGTTGAACTGACTGCTGAAACTGCTGGTCAGTTTGCGGAAACATCAGAGCTTGAGGGTTCTGGGGCAGATTACTCAACTGTGGAACAGCACTGAAAACCGCACAAACCAAAACACAAAGTGTTTGGAAACATATTGAATACAACATTCCTGCCATTACTAAACAACAGAGCACAACTTCAGAATGCTTTGGACTTCTATTTGTACTCTGTAATTCAATCATCGTTATCAACTCCGCCTTCTTTAATCAAGAATCATTACAGCTGCTTTGACTAATTAAGAATTTATCTTCACATTTGATTGGTTGTTTTTTCCACATGAAACTAAATTACCACTAAACTGAACGATAACAGCAATAGCAATTGTACTCATTGCACTTTTTTGAGATTGATGGGTTGACAAACTATAAACAATGATAAATAAAATACTGATACAATTATGGAAGACAGTCAGTCTCATAAAGGGTGGTGCAGACGCAGATGAGTTTCTTCAAATGCTCATTTTCAAGTTTAAGGATAGCTGTATACATTTTGAAGTTATAATATTTCCTATAATTGGAGTTACAAGTCTTTTTTCTGGTTTTTGGCTTCAAGACATTTTAAATACGATTAACCGTTGCATCATTTTGTTTTAGGATTGACTCAAACTTGCTGGTGAACAAAACCAGTAATTCTTAATGTTCACTTTAGTGTTACCATTAAAAAAAGACAAACTGAAGGACTATGAAAACTGATTAAATGTGTAGTTCTGTACTACATTATTTTGATACACCAAGCAGAAAGTTCCAAACCTCCAACTTCTATCCATGAGCTCAACTCGGCCATGTTCAAGCAACCCTTTCATTTGTATTATTAGGGAGCCAAGTTTTGACATCTCATCAGGAGTGCACATTTCCAAGCTTGGGATACATTCACAAAATGTGCTAAACTAAAAAGATTTCCTTTGCGCTTTTCATACAGGCGATAACGTCATCCAAGCGATACAAGTTCACATGGATCTGCAAAAACTAAATATTATGCACGCCATGCCACTATCGGCCCATATAAACTCGTAAATACACACATAAGTATAGAGTGCACACGTCATGTGAAAGTTGTGATGTCTTCTGAAAATTCACATTTTTAGTAGTTTGTGCAGACACCAACTATATGATTTTTTTAAACTAACAACATTTTGAAAACAGGTTTAAGAGCATTTTCAGGACAGCGAGAAGTTGGCCCCCACCCAACGCAAAACATTGGCAAAAAGTCTCAATCATTTGTGCTGCGTTTGCACTGAAAAAAATTTGTTTGTGTGGCTTTGTTTTTTTTTTATTACAATAATATTTATAGCTCATTCTGAGGTCACTCAGCCCCCCACATACTCCAAATTCACCCCAAATAGTCTCGTTTGGTTTTTAAAATATTAGACATTGAAATATAGGCGGTGACTTCACTCAGCCCCCAACATGCTCCAAATTCACAAAAAAATGGTTTTGTTTGTTTGTGCTCTGTTTGTGCTGCTTCGGTTTTTAAAATATGAGACATTGAATTATAGGCGATGACGTCACCAGCCCCAAAATTAACATTTACATTTAGTCATTTTGCAGACGCTTTTATCCAAAGCGACTTACAATTGGGGAATACATAAAGCGATTCATCTTGAAGAGGCAAACAGACAGAGGAAGTGCCCCAACACTCAGTCTCAGGCATTGTTCAAATAAATACAAGCTAGCAAGGTAAGGAGAGAAAGATGAAGATATAGAAAAAGGGAAAGTATTTTTTTATGATGAAGTCAAGTAGTGTTGAAAGAGATGAGTTTTCAGTTGTTGCTTGAAGATTGACAGGGATCCAGCATTCCGGATGGGGATGGGAAGATTATTCCACCAGCCAGGAATCGTGAACGAGAATGTTCTGGAGAGTGATTTTGAGCCTCTCTGTGATGGTACCACGAGGCGTCTCTCACTAGCAGATCTCAGACTTCCGGAGGGTATGTAGATTCGTAATAGTGAGTGGAAGTAGGTGGGTGCTGAGCCTGTGGTTGTTCTATATGTAAGCATCAGTGTCTTGAACTGGATGCAAGCTGCAACTGGTAGCCAGTGCAAGGAGACAAAGAGAGGTGTAACATGGGCTCTTTTTTATTGGGCTCGTCGAAGACCAGTCATGCCGCTGCATTCTGAATCATTTGTAGAGGTTTGATTGTGTTGATGGAAGTCCAGCTAGAAGAGCATTGCAGTAGTCCAGTCTAGAAATGACAAGGCCTGGACAAGAAGTTGTGCAGCATGCTCGGTCAGAAAGGGCCTGATCTTTCTGATGTTGTGAAGTGCAAACCTGCAAGATCGAGCAGTCTTTGCAATGTGCTCTTTGAAGGTCAGCTGGTCATCAAAGATTACACCTAGATTTCTGACCGAAGCTGATGGGGTAATTGTTGATGAACCTAACTGAATCGTTAAGTCGTGCTGTAGAATTGGAGGGGCAGGGAAGACAAGAAGCTCAGTCTTTGCCAGGTTGAGCTGTAGGTGATGTTCTTTCATCCATGCCGAGATGAGCCTGAGATCCGTGCAGCTACCGTTGGATCATCTGGTCGAAATGAGAGATAGAGCTGTGTGTCATCAGCGTAGAAATGGTAGGAGCAGCCATGTGCCTGTATGATGGGACCCAGTGATGTAGTGTATGTGGAGAAGAGGAGGGGTCCAAGAACCAAGCCCTGGGGAACCCCAGTGACCAATTGATGTGCTTTGGATACCACCCCTCCCAGGCCACCTTGAAAGACCGACCAGTGAGATAGGATTCAAACCAGCGAAGTGGAAGTGAGAGTAGCGCAGTCTCAGTTGAATGGCCACTCCTGAAACCTGACTGTTTAGTGTCCAGTTTCCACATGCTCCAAATTAGCCCAAAACAGGCTCAATCGTTTGTGCTTCATTTGTGCGGGTAATATTTGATATTAATATGAAAAATGTCATTCTGGGGTCACTCAGCCCCTCCCCCACATGCTTCAAATTCACATACAAATTGTTTATGTTTGTGCTCCGTTTGTGCCGGTAATATTTTCGTTGCTGTTGCTTTTTTATTTTAATTTTAATATTAGACATTGAAATATAGGTGATGCCATCACTCAGCCCCCCACATGCGCCTAATCAATTTGTGTTTTTTTTATGTTTGGACTATTGTACAGTTGGAAGATCCACACATGGCCCATTATAAGAATTCTAAAAGAATGTCACTTATCGATTATTTTATCTGTTGGCATTTGATAGAATCCATGATGCCATGCGTGTAAAGATGTCCAAGACCTCCTAGGCAAGGCAAGGCAAGTTTATTTGTATAGCACATTTCATACACATTGGTAATTCAAAGTGCTTTACATAAAAGAATGTGAAATAATCATTCACAGCAATAAAAACAAGAAGTTAAAAATAATAAAACAAGGAGTTTTAAAATGATATAGAAATTGATTTAAAATGAGATTTAAAACAGTTAAATAAAAATGATTATACATAAAATACAATGCAGTCAGTTCGGACGTAGCACAGCGCTCATTCAACAAATGCACAGCTAAATAGATGAGTTTTGAGACTGGATTTAAATGTGGCTAATGTTTTAGCACATCTGATCTCTTCTGGAAGCTGGTTCCAGCTGCGGGCGGCATAATAGCTAAAAGCGGACTCCCCTTGTTTTGTGTGAACCCTTGGTATTTCTAACTGACTCGATCCTAAGGATCTGAGTGGTCTGTTAGGTTTATATTCAGTGAGCATATCTGACATATATTTAGGTCCTAGGCCATTGAGCGACTTATAAACGAGTAGAAGTACTTTAAAATCGATCCTAAATGTAACTGGAAGCCAGTGTAAGGACCTGAGGACTGGTGTGATGTGCTCAGATTTTCTGGTTCTAGTCAGAATCCTGGCAGCAGCGTTCTGGATGAGCTGCAGCTGTCTAATGGTCTTCTTTGGAAGGCCGGTGAGGAGACCATTACAATAATCCACCCTGCTGGTGATAAAGGCATGAACAAGTTTCTCCAAGTCATGACTGGAAACAAAACATCTAATTCTTGCAATGTTTTTGAGATGATAGTATGCTGATTTAGTTACTGCTTTGACATGACTACTAAAACTAAGGTCTGTCTCCAGAATCACCCCAAGATTTCTGACTTGATTTTTAGTTGTTTGACCCCTAGAGTCAAGGTATGCATTCACCTTGAGAACTTCATCTTTGTTTCCAAATGCAATGACTTCAGTTTTCTCCTTGTTTAACTGAAGAAAGTTTTGGCACATCCAACTGTTAATTTCATCAATGCATTGGCAGAGGGAGTCAATGGGCTATAATCATTTGGAGATAAGGCTAGGTAGATCTGGGTATCATCAGCATAGCTGTGATAGGCAATTTGGTTCTTCCTCATTATCTGACTTAGTGGGAGCATATACAGGCTAAACAACAGCGGTGCAAGAATTGAGCCTTGTGGGACTCCACATGTCATGGACGTCCACTTAGACTTATGCTCTCCTATACTCACATAATAACCTCTCCCTTCTAAGTATGACCTGAACCATTTGAGTGCCATCCCAGAAAGCCCGACCCAGTTTTCCAGTCTCTCTAGAAGTATGTTATGATCGACAGTGTCAAACGCAGCACTAAGATCTAGTAGTACCAGCACTGATATTTTGCCAGAATCAGAATTAAAGCGAATATCATTTATTATCTTAATGAATGCTGTCTCTGTGCTGTGATGCACGCGGAAACCAGATTGAAAATTATCCAGGTATCCATTTGAGTTTAAGTAGTTGTTCAGCTGATTAAAAACTACCTTTTCAATAATCTTACCTATGAAAGGAAGATTTGATATTGGTCTATAGTTGCTCAACACGGTGTTATCAAGATTGCGCTTTTTCAGAAGGGGCTTAACAACTGCAGTTTTCAGGGAGTTTGGAAAAGTCCCAGAAAGAAGTGAGGTGTTCACCACTTCTAAGAGATCTGCTTCTAAACAGTTAAGCACACTTTTGAAAAAAGATGTGGGAAGTGTGTCAAGATAGCAGGTTGACGATTTAAGATGCTGTACTATTTCTTCCAAAATTTTGCTATCAATTTTTTTTAAAACAGACATAGTCACTTCTTTTTGAGATTGCTGTCGAATCTGTGTAACCTCTGTATTACAGGAAGATGTGCCAATCTCCTTCCTGATATTACTGATCTTCTCTGAAAAGAAGGAAGCAAACTCATTGCATTTGCTGTCCGAGAGCATTTCACTGGGAATCTGACTTGGGGTTTGTCAGTCTCTCAACAGTAGCAAAAAGAGTGCGAGTGTTGTTTAAGTTACTGTTTATAAGGTTTGAGAAGAAGGTCTGTCTAGCTGTGGCTAGTTCCAAATTGAAAGCATGAAGGCTGTCTTTATAGATGCTATAGTGTATTTCAAGTTTCGTCTTCCGCCACATCCGCTCAGCTTTTCTGCATTGTCTTTTCATATTCTGAACTGCTGTTGATCTTCTCCAAAATGATTTTTGTCTGCCATTCTTCTTGCTGACCTTTATCGGTGCAATATCATCAATAACATTCTTAACTTTTGAGTCAAATGAATCCAGGAGAAGATCAACAGAGTCTGCAGAAATGCTTGGTGTTAAAGATATTGCCTTCATAAATAGCACACTAGTGTTCTCATTAATGCATCTCTTTCTGACAGAGACAGATCTAGATTCAGTGGTGACAGAGATCAATATATCAAAGAAAATACAGAAGTGATCAGACAGAGCTACATCCTTAATGACAATGGATGAAATGTTTAGACCTCTACTGATGAGTAAATCTAAAGTGTGTCCACGATTGTGTGTCGGTCCGTGCACATGCTGAATCAGGTCAAAAGTGTTTAAAACAGTTATAATTTCTTTTGTAGTTTTGATTTCAGCATTATCTATGTGAATATTAAAATCCCCTGCAATAGCAAAATAGTCAAACTCTGTGGAAATCATTGATAACAGTTCTGTGAACTCTTCAACAAAGGCTGGAGAATATTTTGGCGGCCTGTAGATTATGATAAACAGAATGTGTGGGGCACCTTTCAGCACAATACCTAGATATTCAAAAGACAAGTACTGACCAAATGACACTTGCTTGCATTGATAAACATCTTTAAACAGAGCAGCTACACCTCCACCTCTCCTAACAGTCCTGCAGACACTTATAAAATTAAAGTTAGGAGGGGCTGTTTCAGTGAGGACTGTTGCACTGCAGTTGTCTTCTAGCCATGTTTCAATTAGAAACATAAAATCCAGGTTGTTTGTGGTTATTAAATCATTGATCACAAATGATTTATTTTTTAGTGAGCGGGTGTTTAAAAATGCTAACTTGATGGAATTACATTTTGTCTCTACAGCAATCTTAGACTGATGCATAACAGGCCTCAGATTAGATGGGTCAGCCGTACGCCTTTTGAAGGCCTTAGACCTTCTATCACGTGATAAAACAGAAATAGAGAAGGCTACAGGCACACTGGGTTCCCGCTTGTATTGTAAACGTTCGTGAATGTTGTTGCTAATATAGCGGGGACCCGACACATCACTGAGAGCTGTTATCAGTTGTTTTTGGTTCACCTACAGCAGAAAAGAAATATAGGCCCACAACATCAAAGAAATCTCCACAACATCAAAAAAAACTCCTAAAGAAATATAGGCCCACAACATCAAAACTACCGCAGTATATTTCATTGTACACATGGGGTACTTTTTATCCCTGCGTTCACCAAAACCATCTTGAGTGTTTGCTGCTAAAAAGCTAATTTTTTAGATTCACCTGGCCATAGAAGCCAGTCTCATTTGAAGTTCCAGTAGTGTATGATAACTGAATATGCTGGAGTTTGTTTTTGGATGAGCTAGGAGAATTTTTCTTGAAACCATCCCAAACAACATTTAGGTACTGTTCTGACCCAGAGATTAAACTATTTTCTGCAATTCTCCAGCTGTGGTCCTTGGATCATCTTTGGCCACTCAAAATCTCCTTCTCACTGTGCATTAGGATGACAGACACACGTCCTCTTCCAGGTAGTTGTGACATTTTAGGTTGATTGGAAATTCTTAATAATTGCCCTGATGGTGGAAATGGGAATTTTCAATGCGCTAGCTGTTCTTAAAGCCACTTCACTAATTTTGGAAGCTCAATTTTTCTGCACATCAGAAATATATTATTTGGTTTCTCATAGTTATGAATGTTTAAAGGAATTTGGGCTTTGCTTTCTCATTTATATTTCCATGAAACAGGAAGCCATGGCTGGATAATTTCATGTTCATAGTCACCATGGAGTGCTCAATTTGTGAATATGAACATACTTGCAACAACCTTTGCGCTGCTAACGCAATGCTCTAACCACTGAGCCACAGGAACACAACATGTATGGTTCAACATGTATTTGAGAAAAATATTTCATAGTATGGGGAGAATGTGACACCTTGCTAAAGCAAATGGAGCTCCAGTTTAGTAGTTTCTCCTTAATCAGTGTTTGAGACTCTGCTAAAAACTAAAAGCCAGAGAAACAAGAATCTTGAAGCTTCATGCAATTTATTAAAACAACTGAATTCACATGACCAGAGTAACTTCTCCACTAGAAACAACTGTTTGTCCGCTCGAGATGGTCTTGGCATGAGTATCTCTCCCTGCAGGAGAAGTTGGTAAAAGCGTGAGGGCCACTTCAAAACCACTCATTTCATCAAGTCAAGTTACAGCTAGTACTCACTCTTCCTGGTGCAGCTTTGCTCACAGGAGCCAGAAGAGGGATGGCACACCTCTGTGCTACAGTGGATGAAAATCTGACAGGGGGGAAAGGGTTATGCCATAGAAACACTTTTAAGAAATATGTGTAATGTTGAGGGTTCAGGAAGAGCATACGGTTTCCTGCAGAGGAGCCAGTGAGGCTGGATCTACAAATGTGAACATCTTCACAACAAAGCGCTTGTAGTGGGTTGGGAACTGAAGACCGGACGATCCAGTCACTGGAACCAGTGTGGTCAGATAACGGTCATCCTGGTAAGGGCATCTGAAAGGGAAAGTGGCAGTTAGAAACACCCCAGACCAACTAGAGTGTAATGGCTTTTTTTCCCCCTCACCCATTGACCAGAAGGTCCCACTGAGGGAGACTGAGTGGATTGGGGGTAGATGTTGCCCAGCAATGTCCCAGCACCAGGACAATGTTGGGGTCAGTCCTCTCCATAATGTGCACCTCAACATACACAGGCTCCCGGAGGACTTTTGTGACCGGATAATCAGCGTCACTGTAGTAGGATGTGTAGGCCTCATCCCCTGAGGAACACCATTGGGGTTTAACCAGACTCACATTTGAAAGGCTTTAGGAAGACACAACAAGACCGTACCTTCAGCACAGCCTTTGGTGACACATTGGCCATTGGCCAGTCTGAGCTCCACCCTGAGAGGTCCAGGAGCAGCTACTGGTGGAGGTGGAGGAACAGCGTTGACCTCCATAACCAGAGCTTCAACAGAAGTGCCAGAGTACCTACACTGGAAGAGAAGCCTGGACAACAGACGGTGAGCTTGTAGCATTTATCAGAGTTTAACATTCACACCAAGTCATAGATCACCTACTCAAAATGACTGTCCCTTGTGATGGAACCAAACGGTCCGATCCCTACTTCGTAGGAGGAGGTCATTTGATTCTCATACACCACATATCCACTGTCCTCCTGGGAATAGAAATACAGCTTATGATAGACTGGATGCCAACAAAGCAGAACAACACCAGATGCAGGTGCTCACCATCATTCTCGTGCCACATGTGGTCACAGGGAACTGGTATATAGCAAAGGAAGGTGTGGACTCCACAGGACCGCAAGGTGGGTCATTCCCACCCAGTAGATGAACTGAATCCAGACTCAGTCGAGGCAGAGTAACATCTCTAGACACCACTACCACAAACTGACCATCTCTAATACACTGGACAGTCACTGGAACAAAAGTACAAGAGCGGGTTAATTCTGATAATCTATGCAACATGAACAGAATGAGACAGAACTCTTACCTGCCCTCCCATAGTAACACTGCGGTCCGTTAAAGCAGCAGTTGATAGCTTCACACTCAGCAACACTGATCCCAGGTTGTCCACACTGGATCTGCTCATAATCAGCCACAGCACATTTATCAAGGGGCTCTGCCAACACCACTGGCTTCTGAAACTGCTGAGGAAACCACTGGTCAGTTTGCCGTTGAACTGGCTTCTGAAACCGCTGGTCATATTGTTGAACTGACTGCTGAAACCACTGGTCAGTTTGTGGTTGAACTGGCTTCTGAAACTGCTGAGGAAACCACTGGTCAGATTGCCGTTGAACTGGCTTCTGAAACCGCTGGTCAGTTTGCCATTGAACTGGCTTCTGAAACCGCTGGTCAGTTTGCCGTTGAACTGGCTTCTGAAACCGCTGGTCAGTTTGCCGTTGAACTGGCTTCTGAAACCGCTGGTCAGTTTGCTGTTGAACTGGCTTCTGAATCCGCTGGTCAGTTTGTTGTTGAACTGACTGCTGAAACCGCTGGTCAGTTTGCTGTTGAACTGGCTTCTGAATCCGCTGGTCAGTTTGTTGTTGAACTGACTGCTGAAACCGCTGGTCAGTTTGTGGTTGAACTAGCTTCTGAATCCGCTGGTCAGTTTGTTGTTGAACTGACTGCTGAAACCGCTGGTCAGATTGCCGTTGAACTGGCTTCTGAAACTGCTGGTCAGTTTGCCGTTGAACTGGCTTCTCAAACCGCTGGTCAGTTTGCCGTTGAACTGTCTTCTGAAACCCCTGGTCAGTTTGTGGTTGAACTGGCTTCTGAAACCTCTGCTCATTTTGTTGTTGAACTGACTGCTGAAAGCGCTGGTCAGTTTGCTGTTGAACTGGCTTCTGAATCCGCTGGTCAGATTGTTGTTGAACTGGCTTCTGAAACCGCTGGTCATATTGTTGAACTGACTGCTGAAACCGCTGGTCAGTTTGTGGTTGAACTGGCTTCTGAAACCGCTGGTCAGTTTGCCGTTGAACTAGCTTCTGAAACCGCTGGTCAGTTTGTAGTTGAACTGGCTTCTGAAACCGCTGATCAGTTTGCCATTGAACTGGCTTCTGAAACCGCTGGTCAGTTTGTGGTTGAACAGACTGCTGAAACCGCTTGTCAGTTTGCCGTTGAACTGGCTTCTGAAACCGCTGGTCAGTTTGCCGTTGAACTGGCTTCTGAAACCTCTGCTCATTTTGCGGTTGAACTGGCTTCTGAAACCTCTGCTCATTTTGTTGTTGAACTGACTGCTGAAACTGCTGGTCAGTTTGCTGTTGAACTGGCTTCTGAATCCGCTGGTCAGTTTGTTGTTGAACTGACTGCTGAAACTGCTGGTCAGTTTGCTGTTGAACTGGCTTCTGAATCCGCTGGTCAGTTTGTTGTTGAACTGACTGCTGAAACTGCTGGTCAGTTTGCGGAAACATCAGAGCTTGAGGGTTCTGGGGCAGATTACTCAACTGTGGAACAGCACTGAAAACAGCACAAACCAAAACACAAAGTGTTTGGAAACATATTGAATAGAACATTCCTGCCATTACTAAACAACAGAGCACAACTTCAGAATGCTTTGGACTTCTATTTGTACTCTGCAATTCAATCATCGTTATCAACCCCGCCTTCTTTAATCAAGAATCATTACAGCTGCTTTGACTAATTAAGAATTTATCTTCACATTTGATTGGTTGTTTTTTCCACGTGAAACTAAATTACCACTAAACTGAACGATAACAGCAATAGCAATTGTACTCATTGCACTTTTTTTAGATTGATGGGTTGACAAACTATCAACAATGATAAATAAAATACTGATACAATTATGGAAGACAGTCAGTCTCATAAAGGGTGGTGCAGACGCAGATGAGTTTCGTCAAATGCTCATTTTCAAGTTTAAGGATAGCTGTATACATTTTGAAGTTATAATATTTCCTATAATTGGAGTTACAAGTCTTTTTTCTGGTTTTTGGCTTCAAGACATTTTAAATACGATTAACCGTTGCATCATTTTGTTTTAGGATTGACTCAAACTTGCTGGTGAACAAAACCAGTAATTCTTAATGTTCACTTTAGTGTTACCATTAAAAAAAGATAAACTGAAGGACTTTGAAAACTGATTAAATGTGTAGTTCTGTACTACATTATTTTGATACACCAAGCAGAAAGTTCCAAACCTCCAACTTCTATCCATGAGCTCAACTCGGCCATGTTCAAGCAACCCTTTCATTTGTATTATTAGGGAGCCAGGTTTTGACATCTCATCAGGAGTGCACATTTCCAAGCTTGGGATACATTCACAAAATGTGCTAAACTAAAAAGATTTCCTTTGCGCTTTTCATACAGGCGATAACGTCATCCAAGCGATACAAGTTCACATGGATCTGCAAAAACTCAATATTATGCACGCCATGCCACTATCGGCCCATATAAACTCGTAAATACACACATAAGTATAGAGTGCACACGTCATGTGAAAGTTGTGATGTCTTCTGGAAATTCACATTTTTAGTAGTTTGTGCAGACACCAACTATATGATTTTTTTAAACTAGCAAAATTTTGAAAACAGGTTTAAGAGCATTTTCAGGACAGCGAGAAGTTGGCCCCCACCCAATGCAAAACATTGGCAAAAAGTCTCAATCATTTGTGCTGCGTTTGCACTGAAAAAAATTTGTTTGTGTGGCTTTGTTTTTTTTTTATTACAATAATATTTATAGCTCATTCTGAGGTCACTCAGCCCCCCACATACTCCAAATATTAGACATTGAAATATAGGCGGTGACTTCACTCAGCCCCCAACATGCTCCAAATTCACAAAAAAATGGTTTTGTTTGTTTGTGCTCTGTTTGTGCTGCTTCGGTTTTTAAAATATGAGACATTGAATTATAGGCGATGACGTCACCAGCCCCAAAATTAACATTTAGTCATTTTGCAGACGCTTTTATCCAAAGCGACTTACAATTGGGGAATACATAAAGCGATTCATCTTGAAGAGGCAAACAGACAGAGGAAGTGCCCCAACACTCAGTCTCAGGCATTGTTCAAATAAATACAAGCTAGCAAGGTAAGGAGAGAAAGATGAAGATATAGAAAAAGGGAAAGTATTTTTTTATGATGAAGTCAAGTAGTGTTGAAAGAGATGAGTTTTCAGTTGTTGCTTGAAGATTGACAGGGATCCAGCATTCCGGATGGGGATGGGAAGATCATTCCACCAGACAGGAATGGTGAACGAGAATGTTCTGGAGAGTGATTTTGAGCCTCTCTGTGATGGTACCACGAGGCGTCTCTCACTAGCAGATCTCAGACTTCCGGAGGGTATGTAGATTCGTAATAGTGAGTGGAAGTAGGTGGGTGCTGAGCCTGTGGTTGTTCTATATGTAAGCATCAGTGTCTTGAACTGGATGCAAGCTGCAAATGGTAGCCAGTGCAAGGAGACAAAGAGAGGTGTAACATGGGCTCTTTTGGGCTCGTTGAAGACCAGTCATGCCGCTGCATTCTGAATCATTTGTAGAGGTTTGATTGTGTTTGATGGAAGTCCAGCTAGAAGAGCATTGCAGTAGTCCAGTCTAGAAATGACAAGGGCCTGGACAAGAAGTTGTGCAGCATGCTCGGTCAGAAAGGGCCTGATCTTTCTGATGTTGTGAAGTGCAAACCTGCAAGATTGAGCAGTCTTTGCAATGTGCTCTTTGAAGGTCAGCTGGTCATCAAAGATTACACCTAGATTTCTGACCGAAGCTGATGGGGTAATTGTTGATGAACCTAACTGAATCGTTAAGTCGTGCTGTAGAATTGGAGGGGCAGGGAAGACAAGAAGCTCAGTCTTTGCCAGGTTGAGCTGTAGGTGATGTTCTTTCATCCATGCCGAGATGAGCCTGAGATCCGTGCAGCTACCGTTGGATCATCTGGTCGAAATGAGAGATAGAGCTGTGTGTCATCAGCGTAGAAATGGTAGGAGCAGCCATGTGCCTGTATGATGGGACCCAGTGATGTAGTGTATGTGGAGAAGAGGAGGGGTCCAAGAACCAAGCCCTGGGGAACCCCAGTGACCAATTGATGTGCTTTGGATACCACCCCTCCCAGGCCACCTTGAAAGACCGACCAGTGAGATAGGATTCAAACCAGCGAAGTGGAAGTGAGAGTAGCGCAGTCTCAGTTGAATGGCCACTCCTGAAACCTGACTGTTTAGCGTCCAGTTTCCACATGCTCCAAATTAACCCAAAACAGGCTCAATCGTTTGTGCTTCATTTGTGCGGGTAATATTTGATATTAATATGAAAAATGTCATTCTGGGGTCACTCAGCCCCTCCCCCACATGCTTCAAATTCACATACAAATTGTTTATGTTTGTGCTCCGTTTGTGCCGGTAATATTTTCGTTGCTGTTGCTTTTTTATTTTAATTTTAATATTAGACATTGAAATATAGGTGATACCATCACTCAGCCCCCCACATGCGCCTAATCAATGTGTTTTTTTTATGTTTGGACTATTGTACAGTTGGAAGATCCACACATGGCCCATTATAAGAATTCTAAAAGAATGTCACTTATCGATTATTTTATCTGTTGGCATTTGATAGAATCCATGATGCCATGCGTGTAAAGATGTCCAAGACCTCCTAAAGAAATATAGGCCCACAACATCAAAACTACCGCAGTATATTTCATTGTACACATGGGGTACTTTTTATCCCTGCGTTCACCAAAACCATCTTGAGTGTTTGCTGCTAAAAAGCTAATTTTTTAGATTCACCTGGCCATAGAAGCCAGTCTCATTTGAAGCTCCAGTAGTGTATGATAACTGAATATGCTGGAGTTTGTTTTTGGATGAGCTAGGAGAATTTTTCTGGAAACCATCCCAAACAACATGTAGGTACTGTTCTGACCCAGAGATTAAACTATTTTCTGCAATTCTCCAGCTGTGGTCCTTGGATCATCTTTGGCCACTCAAAATCTCCTTCTCACTGTGCATTAGGATGACAGACACACGTCCTCTTCCAGGTAGTTTTGTGACATTTTAGGTTGATTGGAAATTCTTAATAATTGCCCTGATGGTGGAAATGGGAATTTTCAATGCTCCAGCTGTTCTTAAAGTCACTTCACTAATTTTGGAAGCTCAATTTTTCTGCACATCAGAAATATATTATTTGGTTTCTCATAGTTATGAATGTTTAAAGGAATTTGGGCTTTGCTTTACCTCTCATTTATATTTCCATGAAACAGGAAGCCATGGCTGGATAATTTCATGTTCATAGTCACCCTGGAGTGCTCAATTTGTGAATATGAACACACTTCACTCAAAATAATTTCTAGGGGGCCTAATAATGGTTCAACATGTATTTGAGAAAAATATTTCATAATAGTATGGGGAGAATGTGACACCTTGCTAAAGCAAATGGAGCTCCAGTTTAGTAGTTTCTCCTTAATCAGTGTTTGAGACTCTGCTAAAAACAAAAAGCCAGAGAAACAAGAATCTTGAAGCTTCATGCAATTTATTAAAACAACTGAATTCACATGACCAGAGTAACTTCTCCACTAGAAACAACTGTTTGTCCGCTCGAGATGGTCTTGGCATGAGTATCTCTCCCTGCAGGAGAAGTTGGTAAAAGCGTGAGGGCCACTTCAAAACCACTCATTTCATCAAGTCAAATTACAGCTAGTACTCACTCTTCCTGGTGCAGCTTTGCTCACAGGAGCCAGAAGAGGGATGGCACACCTCTGTGCTACAGTGGATGAAAATCTGACAGGGGGGGAAAGGGTTATGCCATAGAAACACTTAAGAAATATGTGTAATGTTGAGGGTTCAGGAAGAGCATACGGTTTCCTGCAGAGGAGCCAGTGAGGCTGGATCTACAAATGTGAACATCTTCACAACAAAGCGCTTGTAGTGGGTTGGGAACTGAAGACCGGACGATCCAGTCACTGGAATCAGTGTGGTCAGATAACGGTCATCCTGGTAAGGGCATCTGAAAGGGAAAGTGGCAGTTAGAAACACCCCAGACCAACTAGAGTGTAATGGCTTTTTTTCCCCCTCACCCATTGACCAGAAGGTCCCACTGAGGGAGACTGAGTGGATTGGGGGTAGATGTTGCCCAGCAATGTCCCAGCACCAGGACAATGTTGGGGTCAGTCCTCTCCATAATGTGCACCTCAACATACACAGGCTCCCGGAGGACTTTTGTGACCGGATAATCAGCGTCACTGTAGTAGGATGTGTAGGCCTCATCCCCTGAGGAACACCATTGGGGTTTAACCAGACTCACATTTGAAAGGCTTTAGGAAGACACAACAAAACCGTACCTTCAGCACAGCCTTTGGTGACACATTGGCCATTGGCCAGTCTGAGCTCCACCCTGAGACGTCCAGGAGCAGCTACTGGTGGAGGTGGAGGAACAGCGTTGACCTCCATAACCAGAGCTTCAACAGAAGTGCCAGAGTACCTACACTGGAAGAGAAGCCTGGACAACAGACGGTGAGCTTGTAGCATTTATCAGAGTTTAACATTCACACCAAGTCATAGATCACTTACTCAAAATGACTGTCCCTTGTGATGGAACCAAACGGTCCGATCCCTACTTCGTAGGAGGAGGTCATTTGATTCTCATACACCACATATCCACTGTCCTCCTGGGAATAGAAATACAGCTTATGATAGACTGGATGCCAACAAAGCAGAATAACACCAGATGCAGGTGCTCACCATCATTCTCGTGCCACATGTGGTCACAGGGAACTGGTATATAGCAAAGGAAGGTGTGGACTCCACAGGACCGCAAGGTGGGTCATTCCCACCCAGTAGATGAACTGAATCCAGACTCAGTCGAGGCAGAGTAACATCTCTAGACACCACTACCACAAACTGACCATCTCTAATACACTGGACAGTCACTGGAACAAAAGTACAAGAGCGGGTTAATTCTGATAATCTATGCAACATGAACAGAATAAGACAGAACTCTTACCTGCCCTCCCATAGTAACACTGCGGTCCGTTAAAGCAGCAGTTGATAGCTTCACACTCAGCAACACTGATCCCAGGTTGTCCACACTGGATCTGCTCATAATCAGCCACAGCACATTTATCAAGGGGCTCTGCCAACACCACTGGCTTCTGAAACTGCTGAGGAAACCGCTGGTCAGTTTGCCGTTGAACTGGCTTCTGAAACCGCTGGTCATATTGTTGAACTGACTGCTGAAACCGCTGGTCAGTTTGTGGTTGAACTGGCTTCTGAAACTGCTGAGGAAACCACTGGTCAGATTGCCGTTGAACTGGCTTCTTAAACCGCTGGTCAGTTTGCCATTGAACTGGCTTCTGAAACCGCTGGTCATATTGTTGAACTGACTGCTGAAACCGCTGGTCAGTTTGTGGTTGAACTGGCTTCTCAAACCGCTGGTCAGTTTGTGGTTGAACTGGCTTCTCAAACCGCTGGTCAGTTTGTGGTTGAACAGACTGCTGAAACCGCTGGTCAGTTTGCCGTTGAACTGGCTTCTGAAACCGCTGGTCAGTTTGCCATTGAACTGGCTTCTGAAACCGCTGGTCAGTTTGCCATTGAACTGGCTTCTGAAACCGCTGGTCAGTTTGTGGTTGAACTGGCTTCTGAAACCGCTGGTCAGTTTGTGGTTGAACTGGCTTCTGAAACCGCTGGTCAGTCTGTGGTTGAACTGGCTTCTGAAACCGCTGGTCAGTTTGTGGTTGAACTGGCTTCTGAAACCGCTGGTCAGTTTTCGGTTGAACTGGCCTCTGAAACCTCTGCTCATTTTGTTGTTGAACTGACTGCTGAAACCGCTGGTCAGTTTGCTGTTGAACTGGCTTCTGAATCCGCTGGTCAGTTTGTTGTTGAACTGACTGCTGAAACCGCTGGTCAGTTTGCTGTTGAACTGGCTTCTGAATCCGCTGGTCAGTTTGTTGTTGAACTGACTGCTGAAACTGCTGGTCAGTTTGCGGAAACATCAGAGCTTGAGGGTTCTGGGGCAGATTACTCAACTGTGGAACAGCACTGAAAACCGCACAAACCAAAACACAAAGTGTTTGGAAACATATTGAATAGAACATTCCTGCCATTACTAAACAACAGAGCACAACTTCAGAATGCTTTGGACTTCTATTTGTACTCTGCAATTCAATCATCGTTATCAACTCCGCCTTCTTTAATCAAGAATCATTACAGCTGCTTTGACTAATTAAGAATTTATCTTCACATTTGGTTGGTTGTTTTTTCCACATGAAACTAAATTACCACTAAACTGAACGATAACAGCAATAGCAATTGTACTCATTGCACTTTTTTGAGATTGATGGGTTGACAAACTATCAACAATGATAAATAAAATACTGATACAATTATGGAAGACAGTCAGTCTCATAAAGGGTGGTGCAGACGCAGATGAGTTTCGTCAAATGCTCATTTTCAAGTTTAAGGATAGCTGTATACATTTTGAAGTTATAATCTTTCCTATAATTGGAGTTACAAGTCTTTTTTCTGGTATTTGGCTTCAAGACATTTTAAATACGATTAACCGTTGCATCATTTTGTTTTAGGATTGACTCAAACTTGCTGGTGAACAAAACCAGTAATTCTTAATGTTCACTTTAGTGTTACCATTAAAAAAAGACAAACTGAAGGACTATGAAAACTGATTAAATGTGTAGTTCTGTACTACATTATTTAGATACACCAAGCAGAAAGTTCCAAACCTCCAACTTCTATCCATTAGCTCAACTCGGCCATGTTCAAGCAACCCTTTCATTTGTATTATTAGGGAGCCAGGTTTTGACATCTCATCAGGAGTGCACATTTCCAAGCTTGGGATACATTCACAAAATGTGCTAAACTAAAAAGATTTCCTTTGCACTTTTCATACAGGCGATAACGTCATCCAAGCGCTACAAGTTCACATGGATCTGCAAAAACTCAATATTATGCACGCCATGCCACTATCGGCCCAAATAAACTCGTAAATACACACATAAGTATAGAGTGCACACGTCATGTGAAAGTTGTGATGTCTTCTGAAAATTCACATTTTTAGTAGTTTGTGCAGACACCAACTATATGATTTTTTTAAACTAGCAAAATTTTGAAAACAGGTTTAAGAGCATTTTCAGGACAGCGAGAAGTTGGCCCCCACCCAATGCAAAACATTGGCAAAAAGTCTCAATCATTTGTGCTGCGTTTGCACTGAAAAAAATTTGTTTGTGTGGCTTTGTTTTTTTTTTTATTACAATAATATTTATAGCTCATTCTGAGGTCACTCAGCCCCCCACATACTCCAAATTCACCCCAAATAGTCTCGTTTGGTTTTTAAAATATTAGACATTGAAATATAGGCGGTGACTTCACTCAGCCCCCAACATGCTCCAAATTCACAAAAAAATGGTTTTGTTTGTTTGTGCTCTGTTTGTGCTGCTTCGGTTTTTAAAATATGAGACATTGAATTATAGGCGATGACGTCACCAGCCCCAAAATTAACATTTACATTTAGTCATTTTGCAGACGCTTTTATCCAAAGCGACTTACAATTGGGGAATACATAAAGCGATTCATCTTGAAGAGGCAAACAGACAGAGGAAGTGCCCCAACACTCAGTCTCAGGCATTGTTCAAATAAATACAAGCTAGCAAGGTAAGGAGAGAAAGATGAAGATATAGAAAAAGGGAAAGTATTTTTTTATGATGAAGTCAAGTAGTGTTGAAAGAGATGAGTTTTCAGTTGTTGCTTGAAGATTGACAGGGATCCAGCATTCCGGATGGGGATGGGAAGATCATTCCACCAGACAGGAATTTTTATTTCACAGTAGGTATGGTGTTCTTTGGATGCAACTCAGCATTCTTTCTCCTCCAAACACGACAAGTTGAGTTTTTACCAAAAAGTTCTATTTTGGTTTCATCTGACCATATGACATTCTCCCAATCCTCTTCTGGATCATCCAAATGCTCTCTAGCAAACTTCAGACGGGCCTGGACATGTACTGGCTTAAGCAGGGGGACACGTCTGGCACTGCAGGATTTGAGTCCCTGGCGGCGCAGTGTTACTGATGGTAGCCTTTGTTACTTTGGTCCCAGCTCTCTGCAGGTCATTCACCTTGTCCCCCCGTGTGGTTCTGTGATTTTTGCTCACAGTTCTTGTGATCATTTTGACCCCACGGGGTGAGATCTTGCGTGGAGCCCCAGATCGAGGGAGATTATCAGTGGTCTTGTATGTCTTACGTTTTCTAATAATTGCTCCCACAGTTGATTTCTTCACACCAAGCTGCTTACCTATTGCAGATTCAGTCTTCCCAGCCTGGTGCAGGTCTACAATTTTGTTTCTGGTGTCCTTTGACAGCTCTTTGGTCTTGGCCATAGTGGAGTTTGGAGTGTGACTGTTTGAGGTTGTGGACAGGTGTCTTTTATACTAATAACGAGTTCAAACAGATGCCATTAATACAGGTAATGAGTGGAGGACAGAGGAGCCTCTTAAAGAAGAAGTTACAGGTCTGTGAGAGCCAGCAATCTTGCTTGTTTGTAGGTGACCAAATACTTATTTTCCACCATAATTTGCAAATAAATTCTTTAAAAATCCTACAATGTGATTTTCTGGATTTCTTTTTCTTATTTTGTCTCTCATAGTTGAGGTATACCTATGATGAAAATTACAGGCCTCTCTCATCTTTTTAAGTGGGAGAACTTGCACAATTGGTGGCTGACTAAATACTTTTTTGCCCCACTGTATGTATATATATATATATATATATATATATATATAAATTAAATTCATAATTTTGTAGTTTTAAACAGACAATTGGTGTCAACCCTTATAAAAGACAGCTGAGACAAATGTTTGGCAAATATGGCTTATTTTGCGTTATTGGAAGACTTGTCAAACAATGCGTTTTCAAAGATCGGCGAGAGCACAGAGTAGCTTCTAAGTAGGGGTTAAGGTTTCAATCATGTGATTTTTTAAGGGAAGTGTTGTCACCATATATGGTTCAATTGGAGGCGTTTCCAAATGCAAATAACAGTGAATGTGAAAGAGCATGGTACTTACACACATGTGGGATTTATCAACAATGATCCCTTACTGGTGTGCATAAGAACTGCGTGCGCATGTATGATAAATACGGATTTTCTTGTACTTAAGCATGTTCTAAATTTCATTCGTAGGACAAAATATAGAACCTTTTCTATGCATTGTTGATAAATGAGGGCCCAGGACTTTAGAAACATTTTAACACAACGTTTCCCTAGCGTTTTATAACCGAAATATAGTGTTTATGAATTTCAGGCTTGGGATTTGATTGTTTACTGCACTTTTTATTTTACAATACTCGCTCGTGTTTGTTTTGCTGCCAGCATTAAGTCTGGACTCAACAGATGGCAGGGGCAGTTGGTCTACATTAGCGGTCTAATCTACATACAGAGCTCAGAGAAACAAAACAATGCATAAGTTGTGAGCGAAAGCTTCCTCCGGTGGGTACTAAAGTCCTGCAAACACACATAAGACCCGTCTGATGATTCCCCATCTGCTCTGAGCCAGAGACAAGCTCTTTTATATGGAAAGCAGCTCTTATATTTCCACCTGAGCGACAGATCGTAGACCAGCTCTCCGCAGATCCATTACAATGAATGATTCTGACATGTTATTAATAGAGAAGCTGTCGGAGAGCAGCGAGGAGGTTTTAATATTCAATAACAGCACCGGGATATGATTACACACCGGACGGAATGACACAATAATCTGAGGCGTGTAAAAATAAATACCTGCGTCTGTGACTCTGATGAGGATCTACTAATTAATGTCCTCGCCTCACGAAGGATATTAAACTATGTTTCTCTGGTTTTGGATGTTCGTACTTTATGGAGCATGCAAATCACAATAATGGTGCATGCTACATTTTCATTGATACACCCTTGAACAAATATTAAAAAGGATTTAATTTTTGGAGGGTTTTTTATGTTTTAAAAGAAGTCTTTTCTGCTCGCCAAGGCTGCAAAATTTTGCTCACCATTTTACTGCAAAAAAGTACAAATTTTACAATATTATTCGAATTTAGAATAGCTGTTTTCTATGTGAATATATGTTGAAGGGGTCATGTGAGGCATTCTTAAGTTGTTACAAGCTGTTCATGCATAAATAAGATCCATGAAGTTGCAAAGCCTAAAGTCTGGATGTTCTTTATAAAAAAGAGACTAAAGAGATATTCTTTATAAAGTTCTTTATAAACCGATGTGTTAATATTACCTTTGATGATCCAGTTCAATCATAATAATAATAAAAATGACTTTAGATAAACTATCATTGTGTTTTATTTAGGGGTGGGCATAGATTAATTTTTTTAATCTAGATTAATCTAGATTAATTTTGGAATTAATCTAGATTAATCTAGATTAAAATGGCTCATTTGAATTCTGCCGAAGGCATTCAGAATATGTGTGCTACCCAAATAATGGCTAAAAGTAAGTCTTTGAGAACGGGTTTCTCAAGCCAGGTGGCGCATTAGACCAGGGGCGCATCTCCTGTTTCCAAAATGCATCACAAACTGCTTGAGAAAGCTGTTCTACTATGATAATTGGTGATGAAAATAAACTATGTTCAATAAGATGTACTTGTATTTACTAACTGTTTATTCAGTTAAACATGAATTTTGAACTGTAGGCCTACATAAGAGGTCGTGATGAACTGTTTACAGTTTCCATTGGGAAGCTTCTTAAAAATAAATTTTCCCTGAAGCAAACCCGGCGGCTTCATAGCTGCATCCATGTTAGCACGTCACGTCTGATGTGGTCATTTCACAGTAACGTTAGGCATACACACAGGTTCGAAGCAGAGGGTGACACGGGAGTGAATTCTCAAGTTCACATGAGACCTAAAGCGCATCCTGTTTGCTTAAAAGCGCAACGTTTCGTTGTTATTCTGAGTGCACACAAATAAACGTAGAGTCTTTACAGATTCGAAAGATGTATTAGGCTACTTTTATCTGTATGACCAAGAATGACGGAGATGTAAGAGCAAGTGAGCGCACCGGAGCCTGTCCTGCAGCAAACGCGCTTCCACACAAACACTTCAATAGCGCACATTTCTCTAGGTTAACATCATATTGAGCGGCCATGTAAAGTTGCTACTACATACATCTTTCAGATGAAAAGCCATATTTGAGGTTGATGAATGATAGGTGAGCGTTTGGATGTCCTGCCCGATTGTATTACCACATAGACCAGCCGTTAACAATCTGTCCATCACGGACTGCGAGCCTCTAGTTCGAAGACTCGTTCTCGCCCCCTACAGTACAATTCGGCTAGGTATACATCCGCGCTAAAATATCAGGGTGAAAGTCATCATAGCTTGCGTAGTATAGACCCAGCTCCCAACCCAACTTTGAGAATAGATTAACGGCGATATTTTTTTTATCGCCGATAAGAGTCTCACGTTAACGCAGCACGTTAACGCCGATAACGGCCCACCACTAGTTTTATTGCTGAAGAGTGTTGAACTTCTCCTGTGTTCTTCTGTACAGACGTGATTTACTCGTCCTTCAGTCTGAGGTTTATTCATTACACTTTTTGGTGTGAAAGGCTTTTATATTTGCTATAAATATAACTTCTTGTATTAAAAACAAACAATCAAGCCCTGCTCATATTTAAAAAGTAATGCAAAATTAATGTAACACATTACTTTCCATAAAAAGTAACTAAGTAATGTAATTAGTTACTTTTTTAGGGAGTAATGCAATATTGTAACGCATTACTTTTAAAAGTAACTTTCCCCAACACTGTTCTCTATTGGGCATTTCTGGAAGATCTCTGGATTTGTTATCCTTCTATCTTTCTGAAAGTAGTTTTTCTGTGTCCATAGGAACTTGCATGTCAGACTCTGCTCCTCTGTCCTGTGGTGTGCCACAAGGTTCTGTGCTTGGCCCTCTGCTGTTTAGTCTGTATATGCTTCCTCTTGACAAGATTATTAGTAGTTTTAAAATATCTTATCACTGTTAAGCCTATGACATCCAATTATATATTTATTTTAGTCCTGATAGACTATAAAAACTGTCTCTTCTGCAGAATTGTTTTGCATCCATTAATAAATGGATGTCGGACAATTTCCTGCAACTAAATAATGATAAAACTGAAGTGATGATTATTGCCCCTGACAACATTACTACTAAGATTAGACAGGCTACTGGGGGTCTATCATCATCTAATAGTAGTGACATAAGAAATCTGGGTGTCATTTTTGACAGGTCCATGTGTTTGAACAGTCATGTAAAATCTGTAGTTCATGTTTTTTCCATCTTAGGAACATTGCGAAGATCAGATCTATGGTTTCAAAAAAAGAGATGGAGATGCTTGTTCATGCATTTATCGTTAGACTATTGCAATGTTCTGTACACTTGTTTGAACAAATCTTCTATGGATTGAATACAAGTTGTACAGAACACGGCTGCAAGGCTTTTGACTAGGACTACAAGAAGGTCGCACGTTACCTCTGTGCTTAAGGCCCTTCATTGGCTCCCCATTGGTTTTAGAGTGCATTTTTAAATTTTGGTCATTACTTATAGAGCCCTGCATGGTCAGGCACCCTCTTATGTCCATGATCTATTACATGCACATTACATTACTCCTGGCCGGTCTTTGAGGTCTTCTGACATAGGCTTTTTAACTATTCCCAGAACACGTCTTAAGACAAGGGGTGACCGTGCTTTCTGTGTCGAACTCTCTCCCCTTGTCATTGAGAACTATGTGTTCTGTTGAATCTTTTAAAAAACATCTAAAGACATATCTTTTTGGACAAGCTTTTAACTAACAATATGGTCTGGAAGCAAATGTTTGTGATATTTGGTGGTATTTGTACAGCTGGTACTTTAACTTCTTTTGATTTAAATGTTTTATTTTAAAGCACTTTGTGACTCCTTGTCTGTGACCGGTGCTGTATAAATACATTTTACTTACTTCTCTTGATGCTAGTAATTTTAATCATTTTCGACCCATCTCAAATCTTCCATTTATTACAAAAGCACTTGAGAAAACTGTGTTTATTCAGCTGCAGTCTTTCCATAGTGCAAATCAAATTTCTGAAACCTTCCAGTCTGGTTTTAAGCCTCTGCATAGCACAGAGTCTGCTTTATTACAGGTCCTTAATGATACTTTATTGGCGACTGACCCTGGCGACTCTGTTATGCTAATTCTGTTAGACTTAACCTTGGCGTTTGATACAGTTGATCATAAAACTCTTTTATCTCGACTAGAACATTTTGTGGGCATCCAGGGACCTGTTCTTAGCTGTTTATATTTAACAATTAGAAGTTTCTCTGTCAGATTGGGTAATTTTTCTTCATTGCCTGCTAAACTTTCCTGTGGAGTGCTGCAGGGTTCGATTCTCGCACCCATTCTTTTTTCTTCATATACTTCCTTTGGGCTCTATTTTCAGAAAGCATGGTGTATCATTTCACTGCTATGCAAATGATACCCAAATTGACCTACCTCTCAAACGAAATAAACATGCTGCTCTGGAATCTCTTTTTGCATGCCTGGATGAAGTGAAAACATGATTCTCTCAAATTGTTTCTCAGATAGACAGACAGACACACAGACAGACAGACAGACAGACACACAGACAGAGAGACAGACAGACAGACAGATAGATAGATTACTTCTAGTGGGTAATTATGCAGCTATTGTGAGTTAATCACCAATCTGTCAGGAACCAGCACTGACAGTCTTGTCTGTCTTGTTCCTGTTTAATGTTTCTTTGTTTGTTTTGTGTCTGAGCACATGGCTCTGTCTCTGTTTGTGTTTGCCATGTCCTCCACATGTACCAACTCCCTGTTTCCCCTGGTCACGCCCCCTTGTTTAGTCCTTGTCTAGTCCTCGTTTGCTTGATTGTGTTCACCTGATCCTCGTGTGCTCTGGTGCTTTATATTGTGTACCTTCCCCTTGTATCTTTGCTGGTTCGTTTTGGTGTTTACCTGTTTCATGGTCGAGTGAAACTTTGATTTTGCGCTAGTTATTTTGATCTTGCTCAAGTGATTTTTTGATCTCTTATCTTGTTATATTATATCCTCGTTTTCTCTAGTTCTTGTTTTTTGATTTTGTGAATTTTTATCTAGTTTTGTTTTCTCTTTATTTAGATTTAACTTTAACCTTGTTTTTGCAGTTCCAGTTCCCTTTTTGGATCTTGGCTTTTTGTTTTTTACTTTTTGATTATTTAGTTTTGATTATTTATTGTTTTTACTTGTGTTCTCTGTCTTTTGTGTTGTCTTGAGTCTCGTCTTGTTTGTTATCGTGTTTTGCCCTGTCCTGCCCTTTAACCAGATTCCCTGGCCTCTGACCGCTACTACCTGGAAGCAGCTCTCCACTCTCACAAGTCAAGTTTCTGGTTCTGTGAGTCCCTACCTGGCAGCTAGACTTCTGAGATCCACTTCATGGTCCCTGTTGTCCTGCCTATCCCTTCCTCTGGAGCTGCCGCCTCTGTGCTCCAGTCCGCTACCACCTCGGACAGGCTCACTGGTCATCTCTCTTGCCCATATTGTGTTGTCTGCCCTGCCCCTCTGTTTGGACTGATTCACTATCCACTCTCCCTGCTGTTTCCAGTCAATGTCCTGTAAATAAACTACAATTGTCCACTCATTTGCATCTGGGTCCCATTTCTTGCAGATCCCTGATAGAACGAACCAGCCAACACAGGACCCAGCAATGAGCATCCGTATTGTTCCTCCCAGTACCGCCAAGGGGAGACTGGAACTCCAACAGGCAGTGGCATCGCTCCGCCAGCAGGGCCGGGAGGTGGGTTCATTTGCCCAGTTCTTCTGGACCATGGCAAGGGGCTTGGAGTACCCAGACTCAACTCTAAAGGAGGCTTTTAATCTCTGCTTAGATGACCCCCTACCACAATGGGAAATGGAGCAACTAAGAAGCATAGATTATTGGACCTTTTCAAAGTATTTGCACCATCGCAAGGATTGGCAAATCCTTACACCACCAGAGTCAGCCTGCAGAGACCATGCCACCCTCCCTCTCATGTCGAGTCAAATCCAAGACCCTCTTCAGTCTCCAACGTTGAAGCGTAGACTGAGGAGGAAGAGAGCAGCTAAGACCGCTGTATCTGTTTCAGAGTCCACTGAGTTAACTGCAGCCAGTGAAGAAGCGATCACTGCAGAGGATCCTAGGTCTGTTCCAGTTATCCATGAGTCTGTCCAGTCTTCTCCAGTCAGTCCAGAACCAGTCAAGTCAGATTCTTTCATCCCAGAGATGGCCAAGTTAGCAGCTATAACTTCAAATGTGTTTAAGTCCAATATAGTCAATTCAGAGGCAACCACGGCTGCTGCTGTCACCCCAGTAGCAGTTGATCACACACTGCTGTGCCCCCAGAAGCCTACGCGAAGGAGGGCCTGTGTTGTGCAGTTTGACAATCCCTCTCAAGGTGTCCCAAGTCCTTTGGTCCAGGAGGGCCTAAGCCAAGATATCCCAGGCACATTGGTCTGGGTGAACCTGAGTCAAGAGGCCCCAAGTCCAGTGGTCCAGGTTGACTCAATTCAGGACGCCTTGCCTCCAGAGGTCTCTGAGGACCAAACTCAGATGGTTTCTAGTCCAGTCGTCCAGGTGGACCCAAGTCAGGAGGCCCAAGGTCCAATGGTCCAGGAGGAACCAACTCTGATGTTCCAATTTCCAGTGGTCCCAGAAGTATATAACCTGGTTGAACCACACCCTAAGCTGCCCAATTCACCATTTGTCTCTGCCCTAGTGAAGGAATCTGTGACTGTCCGTATAACTTTACCTGAACCCCCTGATAATCCTGTCACGCCCAAGAAGGGCAGTCATGTCAGTCGTGCCATGTCCTCCGAGCCTACCCTGGTTCCAAACTTGGAGGCCTGTCCTGAGCGTCCTAATCTGCCTGCTACAGCCAAGAAGGCCATATCTGTGCTGCCAACCAGTCATGTTATGATCACAGAAAGGGATGCTGTCTGTCAATTTGTGTTTTCTGAGACCGTTCCTGCCTCAGTCACCGATGCCTGTCCAGAGCGGTCAAATCCCCCAGCTATGGCCATGGAGGCGGTCTCCGAGCAGTCCGCTCACCTTGTCACGACCATTGAAGCTGTTGTCAAGCAGCCTACTCCCAACGTCCTGGCCACAAAGGTCAGGTTCAAGCACCCCGGTCTTCCTGCAATCGTCATGGAGGCCATTCCTGAGCAGCCCGCTGTTATCACCACACAGGCCAATACTGAGCAGCCAGTTCTCTCAGCTACAGCTCCGGCCCAGAAGCCTCCAGTTTCTGATCCAGCTCCAGTGCCTGTTCCTCCAGAGCGCCCTCCAGTGGCCACTCCCCAGTCAAGCCCAGTGTCTGTCCTTGCGGTCCAGGAGGACCCGTCAGAGTCACGCTCAGTGTCTGTCCCTGAAGCCCTGGAAAGTGCTTCCAAGTCTGTACCTGAGCTTGTTCTTTCATCTCCTGACACGGTTTCCCAAGAATGCACCCTCCCTGCCAGTGCGGTAATGGCCCCTGAGTTTGTCCCAAGGTCCTTCAACAGTCAGGAGTTGGCCCCGAAGACCACCAAGGCCATTTTCAAGACCCCACCAGTGAAACAAGCCCATGTCTCCAGAAGGACCACCAACAAGGTCCCCATCCCACCCTCCCTGTTACCAAGGCCTTATGAGTTCGCTAAGCCGGTACCTCCCTGGTCGGCCACAAACTATTTCCCTGGAGTATTTTCCTCCCTCCCAGTCCCACCTCCTCTGTTTCCTGGCTGTCCTGGAACTCAAGGTTTTCGTCCCAGCCCACCCTCCCAGTTGGTGCCCCCTTTGACTCCTTTGCCTAATCTGGACGCCTGGAGGCGTCCGTTGGGGGGAGGGTACTGTCAGGAACCAGCGCTGACAGTCTTGTCTGTCTTGTTCCTGTTTAATGTTTCTTTGTTTGTTTTGTGTCTGAGCACATGGCTCTGTCTCTGTTTGTGTTTGCCATGTCCTCCACTTGTACCAACTCCCTGTTTCCCCTGGTCACGCCCCCTTGTTTAGTCCTTGTCTAGTCCTCGTTTGCTTGATTGTGTTCACCTGATCCTCGTGTGCTCTGGTGCTTTATATTGTGTTCCTTCCCCTTGTATCTTTGCTGGTTCGTTTTGGTGTTTACCTGTTTCATGGTCTTAGAGTGAAACTTTGATCTTGCGCTAGTTATTTTGATCTTGCTCAAGTGATTTTTTTTTTGATCTCTTATCTTGTTATATTATATCCTCGTTTTCTCTAGTTCTTGTTTTTTGATTTTGTGATTTTTTTTTTTTATCTAGTTTTGTTTTCTCTTTATTTAGATTTAACTTTAACCTTGTTTTTGCAGTTCCAGTTCCCTTTTTGGATCTTGGCTTTTTGTTTTTTACTTTTTGATTATTTTGTTTTGATTATTTATTGTTTTTACTTGTGTTCTCTGTCTTTTGTGTTGTCTTGAGTCTCGTCTTGTTTGTTATCGTGTTTTGCCCTGTCCTGCCCTTTACCCAGATTCCCTGGCCTCTGACCGCTACTACCTGGAAGCAGCTCTCCACTCTCACAAGTCAAGTTTCTGGTTCTGTGAGTCCCTACCTGGCAGCTAGACTTCTGAGATCCACTTCATGGTCCCTGTTGTCCTGCCTATCCCTTCCTCTGGAGCTGCCGCCTCTGTGCTCCAGTCCGCTACCACCTCGGACAGGCTCACTGGTCATCCCTCTTGCCCATATTGTGTTGTCTGCCCTGCCCCTCTGTTTGGACTGATTCACTATCCACTCTCCCTGCTGTTTCCAGTCAATGTCCTGTAAATAAACTACAATTGTCCGCTCATTTGCATCTGGGTCCCATTTCTTGCAGATCCCTGATACAATCAGGAGCCCTGTGAGAGACGACCAATCAGATACAGCGCAGATTTTTTCACACACAGCAGTGTGGTCTGGATTTAATATATGTTTGATAGTAAATAAAGATAGAAAGCCAGCGTGTAATTGCATGCATGAGTAAGATCTGCACTGCACACACACAGAGCGGATCAGCACACAGCAGAGAAATGCCACTGAATCGCTATAAATGCTGTACATTTATGAATATTCGATCATGGCTTTTAACTTCAGCACATGGCAGGAATGCATGAAATCCCATGGTTTTGTGCTGGACTTGATGCTAATGCTGCATGTTGCTTATATAATGCATCTTATATAACACACACGGTGACAGTTTCTCTGCATGAAGGAAAAGACTCAGTGATTGTGTCTTAAATAATGCAGTTTAATTCTAACAGAGGTTTGATGCTTGGTGTCGTTTTCAGGTCAGATTACATGAGTGGGCTGAGAATTATAAATATTACATGTGCTTGAGTGGTACGGTGTCCAGTCTTTACTGTAATTCTTTGGATCGCTGGATCTGGAAAAAACTGCAAATGGATGTAATAAACAATAAAGGCGTGAATGCTAATCATATTTTTTGTTGTGATTTAGCTCTAATATCTTCAGTGGTGCTGCTGTACAGGGGGTTAATATAGAAACACAGTTTCTCAGAGAGATTGTGTGCTGATTTCACTCATCAGACCCGGTTCATCTCTGAATTCATCCTCTGATCAGAGCATGCTCAGAACACACTCTCAATAAACAGATGTTCTTTTAGTAATGTTTGAATGTTTGTTTTTACATTTTAGCATATTTTCCAGTCATTTTAGTAAAACAATGCAATAAGCACACTCTGTGTTTTTGTAATTTACATTATTTATTATCAATACAATGATTACAGTTTTTCTCAGTCGCTTTGGCACATTTACATCATTGGCACACCATTAAACCTACCATCTCCACCCCTACTGCAATACATGCCAAATTTACAAAAAGTCTAATATAAATGTTTATATATATTTTTTTCTTTCCCAACTGGACTTAAATGTAGCATGCACTGCATTTAACACAACAATTCTCTGCTAACATCTATATACCAACATTACATCTACAACCACTCTGTTTTTATTTGTATTATGTTTGTATTTTATTGCTTTATATAGTGTATATACTGCATATAAACGTTTACTGTTATTTGTAAAGTTTCTAAACGTGTATAATGTTATGGAGCACGTCTGGAGCACGCTCCCAAGCTTTTCTTTGTTGGTGATGTGACAATAAAAGTGATTTGATTTGATTTGATTTATATGCTTGACAGTTTATGACAACTAGATCAACCATTTTGCATTTAATGACTTATACGAAGAACTAATGACTATATGTTTTGAGGGGTAAGACTATTGCATATAGAACTATATAATCATGTAACATTTTTTATGTTTCAGAACGTTCATTCAAATGTAACATTCACATAACGTTTGCTAAAATTCTTAAATGGAATGTTCCCTTAACGTGGTCATAACTAAAAAACATATTTTTTAAACTTAAAAAAACAGACATTTTGAAAGTTCAGAGAAAATTCAAAAGTAACATTCCAATGTTTTTGCGCAGAATGATAGAATGTAACATTTGCATAACCAAGTTTTTAAAACGTTTAAAAAACACTTGAATCTTCAGAGAACATTCAGACACAAAACAGGAATGTAAGCAAAACGTTCTTAGAACATATGTGAACCTGGAGCACAAAAGCAGTCATAAGCAGCACAGCTATATTTGTAGCAATAGCCAACAAATATACATTTTCTTTTATGCCAAAAATCATTAGGATATTAAGATCATGTTCCATTAAGATATTTTGTAAATTTCCTACGGTATATATTTTAAAACTTAATTATTGATTAGTAATATGCATTGCTATGAACTTCATTTGAAAAACTTTAAAGATGATTTCCTTCATATTTAGATTTTTTTGCACCCTCAGATTCCAGATTTTCAAATATTGCCCAATCATAACAAACCATACATCAAAGCAAAGCTCATTTATTGGTGTATAAATTGACCCTCATGACCGGTCTTGTGCTCCAGGGTCACATATATTTGTTAGCTGGGAAAACAGACATCAAAGCAGCAGAAGCTCCTTGGCGAGTTATGAACCT
This sequence comes from Schizopygopsis malacanthus, assembly GCA_027474115.1. Lineage (NCBI taxonomy): Eukaryota > Metazoa > Chordata > Actinopteri > Cypriniformes > Cyprinidae > Schizopygopsis > Schizopygopsis malacanthus. The sequence continues at coordinate 64,187,876 of CM049864.1, read as the reverse complement.
CTGACTGATTCCATTCATTCATAAAACGCCACATCGAGCTCCCTGCACAGAATCAGCTCATGCGTGTCTGACCTGTGTGTTCAGTGACGAGTGGAATCAAAGCATGAAAAGCGCTCTGATTATCTCGAGTGTGAGTCTGCAGCTCGTGTCCATTCGGCTGCAGTGCAGCAGGTGTTGAGTTCAGGCGGCGATGCACTTTGCCGCAGGTGCGACAGATTTCACTGCTGCTGACCGCAGACATCAGTGTTCGCACTACTGTCCGAAATATACGCCAACAAACGCTCTGATAGTAAAAGTGTCTGTTAAAAGAGTAAATGTAAATAAAATAATCCCATTATAACGTATGAAAAATGTAGAAACATTGGACTCGACTACAGGGCACCATTGTGCAGCTGCAAGCATCACAACAAAGAAGAAACCTCGAAGTTGATCTGGTAAATGAGTGCAAATGTATAGGGCCCCGTTCTTATATTTGCCTGGGGCCCCCAATTCACTAAATCCATCCCTGACAACTGCATTATCATTGCTATGATATGTATTAATAACCTTCAGAGGATGATATAAATGGGAGCTGTTCTGTATAATTCTGAATGTGTACGCTGCTGCACAGAGTTTTCTTTATGAAAGTGAAGATTGCATGTACATGCATGACCTTTATTCCACACGTGGCCTCACTCCAATAACCATACATTAAGCTTACAACAGATCTTTTGTTTTATGCATGACCTCATCTACATATAATTACCACACGCATATTTCCATCCAGACAGGATACATTAATGGTGCGAGAAACTATGAAAATGGTATAAATGGTAGATGTTGCTTATATGTTGCACGCTTAAATAAAACGTCTCAAATACACATCCCTACATCCAGTACCGTTTCTAGGCATGGGTGAGCTAGGGGGTGGCCTAGGGCGCCACCAGCTGAATTTTGCGCCAATGCACTGTTAAAGAATCAGCGTGTTGTGTAATATTCTGATAAACTTTAACAGCCAATTAAAAAAAATATTGGTATAGTAAAATTTGCTAACTCACGAGATCAATACATCTTTTATTAAACCGCTTTGTCGAGTTGAATGCATCCTTACGGACCTGTCGAAATACTGAATCAATTAATTCACTTCTAGCACAGCACTTACTGCAAGCAGCGTCATACACACGAGGCCAGAGCGTCACGTTATTTAAAGGGGAAGTTCACACGTTAATAAGTAGCAAAGGATTAATAGCTGCATTGTCAAGTCAAATCACCTTTATTTATATAGCGCTTTTAACAATACAAATTGTGTCAAAGCAACTGCACAATATCAAAATAGGAACATAGTGTATCACTAATTTAAAATGACAAGATTAAACACCCATTTTTTTAGTTAAAGGCATTTCGTTATTGAATTCAGTGATGTCATTGTCCAGCTCAGTTCAGTTTAAATAATATCTGTGCAATCAAGTCGATGATATCGCTGGAAATGAAGTGTCCACAACTAAGCAAGCCAGAGGAACCCCAACTCCATCGGTGACAGAACGGAGAAAAAAACCTCCGGGGGGGGGGGGCAGTTCCCCTCTGGCAAGATGAACCAGTCGTTTGTTCCAACATTGATTACTTTTATGCCACTGATCAGGCTTTTATATGTAGTTTGGGGAATAAAAGGGTTTTATAGGTTTGACTGAAATAATAATGCAATAACTGACACTTTAAATCAATGTTTTAAGCAACAACAACAAAATAATTGAACAAAAAACTGATAAAGACAAAAAGTAGCCATTTATAATATCTAAACATGTATCCAAATGTAATAAAATTAATTTATGTGTGATTTATGTGCAATGTTATAGCAACTAGGGATTGGTACATAGGGCTATACAGGCATCTAGTGGCAACACAATTATATTACAGATAATAAATTGTGCAAAATGGTTATCTTAAGTCAATTTACATATAATGCATTCAGATTTGTGGAACTCAATCTCACACAAATTAGTGTCGTTACAATGAAAAACAAGTTGAATGTGACAAGAAACTGGTGTCTGAAAAGAATTAAAAATATATATATATATTGTTTTATTAATTTATTTGGGAGGGGGCAAGAGAGATTTCGCCTAGGGCGTCAAATTGGCTAGAAACGGCCCTGCCTACTTCATTAAACGAATAGATTATAATATCATTATTATATTCATATGCCTCCTCCCATGCATGTCCACGTTCCTGATCCGCGTGTCCTTCCACCCCCGTTCCTTCTCCAGATCAACACGCTGTATTTATGCATTCATTCATCAGGGTTCAGTGCAGGAATAAGGCCACAGCGATCACATGGGGAACTTTTGAATCAAGCCGATGATGTGAGCAGCCGACTGAGTGATGCTCGCCGACGCGTGTTTGTTTATCCGGGTCACAGCTGCGTTGGTAAAACACAATCCCTGATCAAGAACCGGGCCGTTCCTTATGGGTCAAGAACTGGGAGCGACAGACATGGACCTTAATAATCCGATCGTGATAGGACTAGAAGCACAATCAGAATAAAGAAGTCACATGTAACCACATCGATCGGATCGAATCGGCCAGATCCGATTGGATTGTAAAGGGTGGTTTACAATGGAGTCAATTTATTGCCAAATATATAAAAACAAAATAATAAAGTATTGCAAAATAAAAATTAAGTATTGAGCAAAAAAAACAGAAATAAAGTATTGCAAAAAAAATATAAGATATCATTCATTGCACAAAATCAATGACAGTTGTAAAAGAAGCTTCTGAACTCTGATTCTATTTTATCTCTGCAACATATTTTCCATAATCACACCTACTAATTAATTTGCAACGATCAATTTATTTTGCAATTCAGTCAAGCGTGAGCTCGATATACTATTTTCCCTTTGGTTCAAGGTTCTTTTATTCGTCACATACTCAATTATACAGAATATAATCCGTAGTGAAATGTAAAAAACATTGCCATTTTGCGCTTCACTTTTCTGTGCGTTTCACTGTTTTGACATGTGGGGGCGGAGTCAAGAAACGGGGGCGTGTTCCGCGGATTTGGCCACGCCCCCGCGAAGCCGCATCATGAGATGCAGATCCCATGAAATATTAGATAAAATGAGTGCAAAATTAACTTTCCGTTACAGCCCATGATCACAACTAACTTCCACGTGCAAAGTGAACACTAACAGAGGATATTAATAAAAGTGCTGTGCTGAGTTTGTGCTGAATCTAGAGGAAAATTAAAGCAATTGCACGTTTTGCCCCGTTGTACTCGTACAACGTTTAGTTCCGACTCTTTTGGAAATTGCATTTTTTTTCGCTCTCAGTTTTCTTTTCATAGCACTTTCCAAATGAGGAGCCCCACACACATAATTATAGCATGGAAATGAATGGGTCAACGTGATATAAACTCATACAATGATATGCTAATTGCTCATCAGCCCCAAAAGTGCAGTGAGGGAACTCTTTGTATTGTATTAATGTGATCCATCTAATTTATGCACTGCACATTAATCTCTATTCCATTCTGGAAAGCGCTTGGCATCACCATTAGCCAGCAGGTAATGGCATAACGGACGTGTCACACGGAGAAAATGCAATATGCTAATCAGTTTGATTTGCCATTTTTATCATGGTCAATAAACTTCAGGATGATGAGTGTATTGTGGATTAAATCCAAACAGATGATGTTCCCAGTACTCCATGAAAAGCAACTAATCTTGGATTTTTTTTTTGTGTTGTGGTTGAATTTGCCTCATTGTGATGAAAAATTGCTGTTATATCACAGTCGTCTTGAAGCGCATCTTCCTCGGTGATGTAGGACGAGCCGCTCAAATGGAGCATTAAAAGCATTGTGATTGCCTTTAGACAAGATCACTTACCGCACAAGTGCTGCAACCTCCGCTGAATACATCAATCAAACCTATTCACTTACACGGCTCTTTCCATCCACACCAGCTCACTGTGAATATAAAAAACACCAACAGAATATGTCCTTTTTACCATTTCTTTCTGGCTCAAAAATAAGACAAATGACATCCAGCATGCAAAAAATGCTTCAGTTTTGTGATTTTTTTATTTTATACTTTTTTTTAAAGTTTGGAATTTGAGTGAAAAATTACTTGGATGCTCTGCAGTGAATGGGTGCCGTCAGAATGAGAGTCTGATAAAAACATCACAATAATCCACAGTCCATCAGTTAACATCTGGAGAACACAAAAGATGAAACTAATCCAGCATTAAGACGTTTTTAACTCAAATACGAGTCTATAATCCATAATAACTCTTCCTCAGAGAAAAATGATTATTTGTGGATTATTGTGATGTTTTTATCAGACTCTCATTCTGACGGCACCCATTCACTGCAGAGCAACTTTATTTTTAATTTCTCCAAAACTTCAGAAAATGTAAAAATTCATAATTATTTCGTTTTTATATATATAAAAAAAGAGATAAAAAATCTCTGCATGCTTTCTAAACTTAAAAAAGCACTAACATTTATAGTAGTGGTTATAGTTTAAATATAAGTCACATGTGACATAGGGTTATGATGAAGTCTATCTGTCACTGTGTGAATTAGCTACATGTGTTATATAGTTATCTGAAGGTTACCGCGGTGCTCGTGCAGCTGTGGTTCAGCGCACCAGAGTAAAATGCCACATTACCATATTGATTAAAGGTGACGCTTCGGCCTGAAACTACACACATCATCATCACCGGCGGAGAATAAGCAAAGCTGCTCGTGGCACGATATAAAACACCAAAAGACGTTTTCATTTTTTGAGTTAGATATGCATGATGAAAATAAAATAAAAAGTAGGATGAGCATTCATGAACTGCAAGAGATGCATGATGCACATAGAGAGCAATCAGACGTTTCTCGTTGCATTTATCTCTCATTGTGCCAAAAGTCCCTGGCACACATTCATCTCAGTTTCACATCGGCAGAGGCTTGTTTCCGGGAATCTGTCAGCTTTGTCATGAGACAGACGCCCATGAGTTGTGTAAGATAAATAATAGGCCTACATGAAACTTTCACAGAATCTGTGCAAACACTGAAATCTGTCCAGTTCATAAACGCTGGATACATCTTTTCTTTCTTGATCCTATCCGCATCTGAAAGCAATTCTAGCTACAATATCATCAGATTTTATTCCCAAATCTTATGGCCACCGAATAAGGGTCTCGATTTGGTTATCAACTCACTGATTCAATAGAGAAGCCGTTTCCATTGACCTTTACATGATTGATCTATTCATAAGATTCAGTCGTGCGTTCACCAGATGCTGCCTTTCGCTCTATATTTATATTCTTTATTCTTCTCACCATTTCTTAAGATCAAACCGATTCAGTGCTTTTCATGATTCAGATAAACGTTGGTGTCCTGTTCTATAAAGCATTTGAAGCATTAGAAACACTGATCTCACATTAATCTGAGTATATACAGTTGAGGTCAAAAGTTTTCAGAATCTGCAAAATGTTGATTATTTTACCAAGTAAGAGGAATCATACAAAATGCATGCTTTTGTTTATTTAGTACTGACCTGAATAAGATATTTCACATAAAAAATGTTTGCATGTAGTCCACTAGAGAAAATAATCGTTTAATTTATAATAATGACTCCGTTCAAAAGTTTTCATCCCCTTGATTGTTAATACTGTGTAACTTCTCTTTCTTTCCTTTTTTTAGATTAGCCACAAATGAGTATCTTTTTTACTAAGATCAAATAAAGCAATATATGAACTTCAGCAAACAGTAATTATTTTGTCTTTTTGTTACGTTTATGCACCCATTGAAAATATGTTCAAGGGACAAATTAATTATATAGAATAGAGAAAGAAAAAAACAACAATTATCGAAACCTAGTCCTTGATTTTACACCAAAGAAATCATCTTAGAGTTCTTATCTGAGAAACGATGATCCATCCTGTTGCAAAAATGAGTTATTCTTTCCGAAGAAAAACATTGAAATACATTGATCCGCTTTATAGTTGACAACATTCGACTGGTAACGTTAGATGAAGAATCCAAATCAAAAAGGCATTACCACTCCACACAGTACTCAAGTTGAGCTTAAAACCAAAGGTTTCCCAACTAGGACTTTTCAAACCAACAGTTCAAGGTAGCCACAAAGAAACTGAACTACTTCTTCATACAACTGCTCACCTGATATACAATCCAGGTGTCTAACGAGCGCCCTCTAGTGCCTCCTCAGCTGTGTTTATTAGTTTAGTGATAGTTGTTCATGAGTCTCTTGTTTGTCCTGAACAGTTCAACTATCTGCTGTTCTTCAGAAAAATACTTCAGGTCTCACAAAATCTTTGGTTTTCCAGCATTTTTGTCAAGTCACCTTTATTTATATAGTGCTTTTAACAATACAAATTGTAACAAAGCACTTTTTGTGTATTTGAATCCTTTCCAACGATGACTGTATGATGTTGAGATCCATCTTTTCACACCGAGGACGACTGAGGGACTCATACACAACTATTACAGAAGATTCAAACACTCACTGATGCTCCAGAAGGAGAAACCATGCATTAAGAGCCGGGGCGTGAAAACTTTTGAACAGAATGAAGATGTGTACATTTTTATTGTTTTGCCTAAATATCATATTTTTTTTATTTAGTACTGCCCTTCAGAGGCTACGGAAGATTGTTACATGTTTTCCAGAAGACAAATTATGTTAAATTTACCCTGATCTTCACATTCAAAAAGTTTTATACATATATAAACTTGCAATACTATTTTAACTTACACTATTGAGCAAAAGTCAGAATTTTAATATTTTTCATAATTCAGATGTTTTTGAAAGCTTCTTCTATTCACTAAGTCTGCATTCATTCAATCAAAAATACAGTAAAAATTGTGAAACGTTATTATAATTTAAAGTAACTGTTTTCTATGTGAATATATAATAACATGCAATCTATCCCTGTAAACAACGCTGAATTTTCAGTACTATTACACCAGTCTTCAATGTCATTTGATGGAAAAAATATATATTTGTATTCATCAAGGATGCATTCAATTGATTAAAAGTGTCAGTAAAGTTATTTATAATGTTCTATTTCAAATAAACGCTGTTCTTTTGAACTTTCTATTAATCTGTGAATCAAAAAACATCAAATGTATCACAGTTTCCACAAAAATATTGAGCAGCACGACTGTTTTCAACATTGATAATAATCAGAAATGTTTCTCGAGAAGCATATTATTATGATTTCTGAAGATCATGTGACACTGAAGACTGGAGTAATGATGCTGAAAATACATAAATAAATTACAGTTTAATATATATTCACATAGAAAACAGATATTTTAAATTGCAAAACGATTTCACAATTTTTACTGTATTTTTGATCAAATAAATACAGCTTTGGAGCACAGAAGAGACTTTATTCAACACTACTTTTATTTAAAAATAGCATTGAATGGCAAACACACACACTGTAAATACAGGTAACATGAAGCAGCTCAGATAATAGAGTTTGACCTTCTCCGGTTCGTCCAGCTGCAAACGCTGAAGGTCTGTGAGCGCTGGGTGAGTTTCAGGCTTTATGAATCACACCAGGAGCACGCCGGGTATGAATAGGTAATTAGAATACAAATCCGCACCTTTAATTACCTTCATCATGGATCAGAGGACTGGAGCTGATGCTGCACACACATTATAACTCTCACACAAACACATAAATCCTTCACGTGCATTCATCTCTGTACACTAGTTCAGACGATGAAAGAGCGAGGTCGAGTTTATTACTGACGGCAAGACATGGACTTTAATCTGAAACCGCCATATTCTTGACACTTTATGACTTTGGGCAAAAACTAGTCATATTTTTACATTCAAATGTTGACCTTACAGTTTTTTCCAATTGCTAACACACAATTTTTCAAACTAGTCTGGTTTTATCAAAATATTTAACACAATTCACAAAACCACACACCCAAACTGCAAAATGCCTCATATATCCTGCAAAATGAAGCACTGCAACCGAAACTACACATAGCATTATCAAAATCAAACTTTTGCATGAAATGGCACACACTTCATTCATGTTACCAGATTTTTGCCTAACCAACTACACACTGTTGGGCATAATGAAAAGCACCCCCATCTTTAGTATGCTTTGCCATAATACTAAAATATGTATCAGATTGTTCAGACATGCACAGAAATATTTGCAGATACACACACATGCTGTTGCAAATTTTTTTTATTTTATTTTTCACTACAGTAAACAAGTCAGTGCAACATATGCACAGCAGATATATTTACATGGGACTGAACAAAAATATTCTTACAAAAAACAGTAAACTGAAAAAGAAAATTTCAGAAAAAATATATTACAGTAAAAAAAAGAGGCAAGAAAAATAATTAGGCAGCATCTTGCCGCACAGCCGGGTCTGGCCACAACGCCTCGTCAACATCACAGGCAATATCTTCCCTTGCCAGACATCGAGGGAAGAAGCGCCTTGAGTGCCTTATCCATCCCTGAATTGCACCCACATCAATCTCATCACATGCCTCTTCCATGGCCTGCACAAGAGGCATGCGCACAAAGGGCTGCCGGTCGTATACCTTCCACCGCCATGCCGAAAATAACTCTTCTATGGGGTTCAGAAATGGTGAGTATGGTGGGAGGTATTGCACAAGAAATGTTGGGTGGTCAGCAAACCAGTTTTGGACTGGGGCTGCACGATGAAAGCTCACGTTGTCCCATACTACAACATATCGGTTTCTTTGATGGTCTGCATCATTCATACGCTCTGGTGGTATGAGAATGTTGTGAAGTCTGTCCAGAAATGTGAGAATATGGCCTGTGTTGTATGGTCCAAGGTTGGCATGACGGTGGAGGACACCATGCATACTGGAGATGGCAGCACACATTGTGATGTTCCCTCCACGTTGGCCAGGAACATCTATAATGGCTCTGTGGCCAATGACGTTTCTCCCCCTTCTTCTGGTCTTTGCTAGGTTGAACCCAGCCTCATCTATAAAGATGAACTCATGTGGGATTGCATGAGCATCCATTTCCAGTACTCCCTGAAAACAAAGAACAAAAATCAGTCAATATGGTGTTATCCAGTACACTGGGAAACAATGTTGCGTGTGGTGTACTGCAGTCAATATAGTACTTACATCCACATATGCTTGTCTCAACTCTTTGTTTCTTTGAGAGTTTCTCTCAAACGGCACCTTATAAAGTTGTTTCATTCTGATTTGGTTTCGCTTGAGAATGCGAGCCAATGTGGACAGACTGACTCGTTGAATGTTGTTGAATAAGGTGTTGTCTTGGATGATGTGGCTTTGAATTTCTCTTAATCTGATTTCATTATTTTCCAAAACCAAGTTTACAATGCCAGCTTCCTGTACCCCGGTGAACATTTGGCCCCTTCCTCCACCATGGTGTCGTCTCTCAGTCCTTTAGAAAAAATAAAAATAAAAATATATATAGGGCTTGGACAATGCAGCCTAAATATTTCCCCCCACAGTAGAGTACATTGTACAGGAAACTTGTACAGTTCATGAATGGCTGATGTCATACACTAAGTAAACAGGTGTCACCCAACTGATACACTATGACATGGGGTATACTACATGTGTACTACATGAAATTTTGGTTACATACCTGTTCTCCAGTCTAAAGGTCCGGATGACAGAGGCGACAGTAAAACGACTCAAGTTTGGCTGCACTCTCTGTCCAGCCTCACGCATTGTCAGCCCATGGTTGATGACATGATCTACTAAGGTTGCTCTGATTTCATTTGAAAGTGTTTGTCTTCTTTGGCCATGAACTTCTCTACCTGCTCTACCCCTACCTCTCACTCTTCCTCCCCCTCTTATTCTTAACCTCCCTCTTCCTCTTCCTCTCTCTGCAATGTCTTCCATTGTTCTCACAAAAAGGTTCTCACCTGTGGTCTTTTCATAGTGCTTACATCCTGATTGAAGTGTTAACAATTAACCATTGAGGTGTTTGGCCAGATGGCACATGTAATTGGCCAATTAGCTCATGTAGTGTCATTTTGAATGGCAGTGTTTTGAAATGGCAAACATGTGACTTTATTTCAGATTGTTGTGTGTTATGCAGAGAACCGTGTTCAGTGTGTTTAAAAAGTGCCATTTTGAAATGCAAAATGTGTGTATAGCAGAAAATGTGTTTAGACTTTTGGAGACTTGAGAAGAAGTTTTGCTCTCTGTGTGTCAGTTTAAATAATTGTGCTGTGCATGTCATTTTAGTGTGTTAGCAATTGGAAAAAACTGTAATGTGTTCTCTGTTCAAGAGTCAGAATGAAGCTTGACTTTTCTTTGGTTAGCCTATTTTTAGCACCATTAAAATAATGTATTATGATATTATGTTCAGGACCATTTCAATCATTATAGACCTGATTTTCTTCAATATTTGATGATATATTAATTTAATTATTTTCATAATTGCCCTGCTGATTAAATAGTCTAAGCATCTAAAGAAACATATGATTTATTATATTTGACATTGATTGCCACTTTTATATGTATAATCTTCAGCATGACTTTCATTATGGTATTTTTAATTTAATTATTTATTAACTGCCTTTGTTGATTGAAGAGTGTGTGTGTGTGTGTGTGTGTGTGTGTGTGTGTGTGTGTGTGTGTGTGTGTGTGTGTGTGTGTGTGTGTGTGTGTGTGTGTGTGTGTGTGTGTGTGTGTGTGTGTGTGTGTGTGTGTGTCTGTGTGTGTGTGAGTGTGTGCGTGTATGTATGTGCGTGTGTGTGTGTGTGTGTGTGTGTGTGTGTGTGTGTGTGTGTGTGTGTGTGTGTGTGTGTGTGTGTGTGTGTGTGTATTAATAAAAACGTACAGTATGCCTTTCATCGTGTTATATTTCATGTAACTATTTACATAACTGTCCTACTTATTAAAAAGCCTAAACATCTAAACAGAGAAAAATACAAAATGTGATTTATTATTTTTCACTGCAATTTATTATTTTTGTAATAATAATAATAATCTACATTATGTATTTTGCCATGGTGCATTTATTTTATGTAATTATGTACACAATTGCCATTAAACCGTCTAAGCATCTAACCTAAACAAAGAATCCCCCAAAAATGATTTATTATTTTTGGCATTGATTTTGATTTCCACTTCCACAAAAACAATTGCATAAAATTATCAATAACAATCTACAGCATGCATTTAATCATGGCATATTCAACTAATTGAATTATTAACAAAATTGCACATCTGATTAATTGTCTAAGCATCTAAACTCAACAGAGAAGCTCGACCACATCGTCTTCAAGGCGTCTTCTTCTTGAACGCCGCCGTCAGTGTAATCCAGCACATTTGAAGTCCAAATAAGAAGAGACAAAGTCAGCGTGACTAATAATTCCAGCACTTTCCTCATAAGAACACATGACATCTCGTCTCTGAAGTGTGACGCTGGAGCTTTAAGAAGCTCATGAATAAACATGAGGCATGTTTAATTATTGCCCCAGTTTGAGATCTCCGTCAGTCTGGGGAAGCTCATCTGCAGAGGAGGGGATTATGATATTATGATATTATACCTGCGTGATGGTGAAGCTGCGGCAGAAACCAGAGGCTGAAGACGTCCAGATGTTCTCTGCTCATCTTCTCAGAGGAACAGGAACAGACTGAAGAAATAAGAAAGGTCAGATGAAACTCTGATGCTCCACTGCGGAACCGTTTTAATGAGCTGTTGATGTGATGCATGTTCAGAGCTGAGAGTTTCGGAGAAATTCAGGGAAAAACATGTCAAAACATTGCACAGCTAGGCTAAATATTTAAGGCAAGACACTGCAGGTGAATACTGCAAAAATGCACCTAATACATATCAGCACTTGACTGAATTACAAACTTTTTTGTTTCCAAAATGTAGTTTATATATGCAAATGAGGCATTATGTCCTTTAATATGTACTGGTTTGCATACATATCCAGAGCAGAAAATTTATCAATTCTTGTTTGATATTGTTGACATATTAAAGGTGTTTGGATTTCTCCTTTTATTACTTCATGAATCAGAAAAATATGCAAGGCCATTTTCCACCACAGGATAAAAAAGGACAATAAACAATTTAGACTTTTGATTTTAAAAATAGGATTGTTTTTTAAACAAAAATAAAAGTGTTGCATTTATAATTTTGTTCAGTGTAGAAAGCCAAATAGCCCAACATTTCAAAACTGGCCAGTGTATTAAAAAACTATATCGACTTAATAAAGAAAAACACGATTTGATTATGCCATGCTGAATTGCAGTTCTGAGGGTTTGTTCAGTGGTTTTCTGAGTTTGGTTTGGTTATACTCGAACTGATCTGAAGAGCGTTTTGGGGGCCTTAGTTCAGTTCTGCTGCTTGATCTCGCTGGACGGCGGTGTTTCTTTCTTTGCTGCCAAACAAACCTGTTGTGAAAAGCTCAATGTCTCCAAATAAACAGGCTTTGGAGCGCTCTTCATCTCATGCCATACATCTACTGATGCTCGGAGACTGAAGTTCTGCTGCTTAAACTTCATCTCATGCCATACATCTACTGATGCTCGGAGACTGAAGTTCTGCTGCTTAAACTTCATCTCATGCCATACATCTACTGATGCTCGGAGACTGAAGTTCTGCTGCTTGATCTTCATCTCATGCCATACATCTACTGATGCTCGGAGACTGAAGTTCTGCTGCTTAAACTTCATCTCTCTGCTGCTTGATGCCATACATCTACTGATGCTCGGAGACTGAAGTTCTGCTGCTTGATCTTCATCTCATGCCATACATCTACTGATGCTCGGAGACTGAAGTTCTGCTGCTTGATCTTCATCTCATGCCATACATCTACTGATGCTCGGAGACTGAAGTTCTGCTGCTTGATCTTCATCTCATGCCATACATCTACTGATGCTCGGAGACTGAAGTTCTGCTGCTTGATCTTCATCTCATGACATACATCTACTGATGCTCGGAGACTGAAGTTCTGCTGCTTGATCTTCATCTCATGCCATACATCTACTGATGCTCGGAGACTGAAGTTCTGCTGCTTGATCTTCATCTCATGCCATACATCTACTGATGCTCGGAGACTGAAGTTCTGCTGCTTAAACTTCATCTCATGCCATACATCTACTGATGCTCGGAGACTGAAGTTCTGCTGCTTGATCTTCATCTCATGCCATACATCTACTGATGCTCGGAGACTGAAGTTCTGCTGCTTGATCTTCATCTCATGCCATACATCTACTGATGCTCGGAGACTGAAGTTCTGCTGCTTGATCTTCATCTCATGCCATACATCTACTGATGCTCGGAGACTGAAGTTCTGCTGCTTAAATCTCATGATGCTCGGATGAAGTTCTGCTGCTTAAACTCATCTCATGCCATACATCTACTGATGCTCGGAGACTGAAGTTCTGCTGCTTATTCATCTCATGAAGTTCCATGATGCTCGGAGACTGAAGTTCTGCTGCTTGATCTTCATCTCATGCCATACATCTACTGATGCTCGGAGACTGAAGTTCTGCTGCTTATTCATCTCATGCCATACATCTACTGATGCTCGGAGACTGAAGTTCTGCTGCTTGATCTTCATCTCATGCTACATCACTCTCAGACTGAAGTTCTGCTGCTTGATCTTCATCTCATGCCATACATCTACTGATGCTCGGAGACTGAAGTTCTGCTGCTTGATCTTCATCTCATGCCATCACATCTCACTGATGCTCGGAGATGCTCGGAGACTGAAGTTCTGCTGCTTATCTTCATCTCATGCCATACATCTACTGATGCTCGGAGACTGAAGTTCTGCTGCTTGATCTTCATCTCATGCCATACATCTACTGATGCTCGGAGACTGAAGTTCTGATGCTCGCTGAAGTTCTGCTGCTTGATCTTCATCTCATGCCATACATCTACTGATGCTCGGAGACTGAAGTTCTGCTGCTTGATCTTCATCTCATGCCATACATCTACTGATGCTCGGAGACTGAAGTTCTGCTGCTAGATCATCATCTCATGCCATACATCTACTGATGCTCGGAGACTGAAGTTCTGCTGCTTGATCTTCATCTCATGCCATACATCTACTGATGCTCGGAGACTGAAGTTCTGCTGCTTGATCTTCATCTCATGCCATACATCTACTGATGCTCGGAGACTGAAGTTCTGCTGCTAGATCATCATCTCATGCCATACATCTACTGATGCTCGGAGACTGAAGTTCTGCTGCAGGTGAAAGTCACCTGATCACACCAGCAGGACAAACCCAAAAACACTGTCTGAAAGAAGGACACAAAGTGTGCAAACTGTTTGGAAAACATGATCATGATAAATATGATTATATGAACACTATGTGTGATACATTTGTTTACATTGATAAATATATGGTGTGGTGGATATTGCATATGCTTTGATGTGTTTCTCCCATCCTCGTTTCTCAAGCATGTTCTCTGAAAAATGCTGGATATGTTCTTTTTTTTTTTACATTTTAATTATATTCAGAATCTTGATAGTTAAATTTTTTGGGGTGGTAGTTTATATATATATGTTTATCATTTTAAATGATGCAGCTATTTTTATAAATGGTTTTATACATAGTACAGTCAAACTAAACGAAAATAGGAAATGTTGCCTTAGCAACTAGTTGAAATGAAATATATTTTAATATATACTTTTAAATGTAACTTTGTCTTTTTTTTAGCTTTTATAAAAGTTTTATTTCATATTTAGTTTTAGTTATTTTAGTAAAGATGAAAATAAGAAATATTGCCTCGGAAAATAGATTAACTACAAGACGTTATATATATATATATACAGAATATATATACACATATGCAGTACACATACAGTATACTTATATATATATATAAATATACACGATCAGGCTGTGAAAAGAAAAAAAATGACAATAAAATGCAATAATTGTATTTATATCATAGATAACTCATTCATTAAACATGCAACATATTGAAGTGATTTGACAACAATATTGAATCCACGGTTAATTATAACTCGTGCTGTCAAACGATTAATCGCAAACAAAATAAAAGTTTTTGTTTGCATAATATATATGTGTTCTGTGTACATTTATTATGTGCATATATTTTGAATATATTTACATGCATTTATATGTCTATATTTAAATAATTTATAAAATATAGTTAATATATAATCATAGCATATTTTTCTGAAATATACACATGCATGTGTATTTATATATACATCATAAATATAAACAGCATTCACAAAAAAAAACTTTTATTTTGAATGTGATTAATCGTTTGACAGCACTAATTATAACGTACTGTGGCTGGATGCAAATAATTTTTTTGTGAAAAAAGTATGCACTGAGATGTTCTCTGTAATTCTGCAGTTATTGCATCTGTTCATTAAACCAGCGACTAGACTAATCTAGAGACATGATAAAGGCTTGTCAGTGACATTTCACATTTAATTGAGTGTAATTCTTGTTCCTTGTACCTGCGCCACATTAACAGAGACACCAGCCGAACCTGACAGCACACAAAACACAACCACCGTCTCAAGAGCCCTGGTAAACTCCAGACTCATCTGGAAACATCAGCCAGCTCTAATTACACCGATAACACCTTCTGCTTTATATGACAACTAGAAGTACATCAGTGCCCACACTATCATTTACTCTCCAAACCCGCGTGACTCTTTAAGATGCATACGAGATGTTAGGCACGATATTCATGCTGCTCTTTTCCATTAAACAAATGTGATGCACCCTGCAAACTTCAGAAATGACACTGACATCATGGCACACGCAACAAGGTCATGGGTTTGAGTCCCAGTGAATGCATCAATACCTTGAAGTGGAAATTGCTTTGGATAAAAGTGTCTGCCAAATGCATGAATGCAAATGCAGTTTCTGTAGTAGTTGGTCTATATAGTTAATTAATTTTTGTGATTAAGATTTATTTGTAATATTACATAGAGGCCTACATATGCATACTAAAATTTAACAAGCCAGGTTGCATTTAAACTTAACATTTGAGTTACCACAACAAAAGACAATGTTTCATCTAAAGTTATGACAGCAAAATAAAATTGTATACAAGCTTAATTTTTTTTTACAGTGGATCCAAATAAGTTAATTTCTTTAAGCAGAACTATACATTTAGAATGTTAAATTAATTGCATAGTTTATTACAATTATCCAAGAAATGTCCATACAATTTTTTTTTAAACAATCTCTCGATGTATGGTTTGTTATGATTGGACAATATTTGAAAATCTGGAATATGAGGGTGCAAAAAAAAAAAAAAAAACCTTTAAAGTTGTTCAAATTAAGTTCTTAGCAATGCATATTACCAATCAAAAACTAAGTTGATATATTTATGGAAAATCTTCATGGAACATGATCTTAATATCCTAATGATTTTTGGCATAAGTGGATAATGTTGACCCATACAATGTATTGTTGGTTATTGCTACAAATATACATGTGCTGCTTATGACTGCTTTTGTGCTCCAGGGTTACATAGAAACTCAAATATTGCAAAGGTTTGGAATTTCCCACCTAAACACTTCTAGATCAGGAACAAAAAAGGCATCAGACTGCTTGTATGAAAGTGGTTTTATTAAGTCATGTGCCCTGCAACCAGAACTGAATCAAATCATGGACAGGGAGATGTGTAGGTGGCCTCAAAGGAGTCACCTGAAAAGATTAAAAGAAATTAGTTTGATCATGTTCAACAGAAGTCAGCCAGAGTAAAGCATGATCAGGACGATGAACGCATACTTGGTTGATAGTAGTCATAAACTTTGATCACCGCTGACTTGAGATTCTTGCAGTCGAAACTCTGGTTCAGCTGCAGATTGTAACTCATGGGGACACCTTTGGGAACCTGCAAGACCGAAAGCATGAGCAGCAGCACACAATAGGACAGTCTGTGAATACATCCAGTGTACAGTCTCACCTCTTTCAGATACACCAGAACATGATCATCTACAGTATCAACCCTCTCCACTAGAGGCGCGAATGTATTCGGTGAGGATCCAAGCTGAGGGGAAGATCATTGTTTAGCTACATAATTACATGAAGCTTCAAACATCTCAGGATTTTCCAAATCATCTTAACGCATACGAACCGGTGACGTATCTGCCACAAAACCCGACAGGAGCTTAATGTCCACTATAACCATGTTAGTGCTCGACTTTGGGCCATCGTATCTGAACGGCATGGAAATAATGAGGTTTAGTCATCAAGAAAGCGGCATCCCTTTGTAAAGAGTTAACAGGCGCTTGTTTCAAGACAAAGCTCTTCTTACTTCACCGTGAACCTCAACATGAGATTGGCTTCAAGCGGTTGGCAGTCTCCAGTAACCTTCACATCGAGACTCAATGTCCTGGCTACTTTAACAGGGGCTGGGATGTTGTAGAAACACACAACCTATAGTACATAAAATGTAGAGCAAAGAAAATACAGAATTAGGCCATGCACCACAGAAACAGCAAGTAGCTTTACATAGACAACAATACCCCGATTAAGAATCTACCATGCAAACAGATATTTTTGTATTACCTTAATCCAGCTAAAGTCATACTCAAGGTAAATAAATCTAATCAAGACATGGAATATTCCCATTTTAGTTGCATTCTAGACATGCACTGCAAAAAGTGCTTTAGTTTGGTCTTGTTTCTAGCTACATTTTTAAATAAATTATTTTCTGGACAAGTAAAAAAAAATCTCTTGTTTTCAGAAAACACAAGTGAACCGTGAGTTTTTGCATGAAACAAGCAATTTAATCTAGCAATGGGGTAAACAAAATAAATGCCATTGGCAGATTTTGCACGTTTCAAACAAAAACTAACTGCACTGTTTTTTCCTGAAAAAGACTAGTTTTACTGGTCTAGAAAATACTTTAAGATATTTTGGCTAAAAAGTTTGCGATAGGATACACACGACAGTGGTCAACCATTTGACGGCAAACAAAAGAGCATGGCTTCAAGTTGCACGTCGTCATCCATTTGCACTACAAATAATTAACTGCACTTTAAATTTCAGTAAATTCAAAATGAAACCACAAACTGTTTGGCATCATAACGAACACAAACTACATGTTAAACATGAAATTCTGGAAGGGTCATTGGATGGCATCGAGTGGACGTAGTAACATGAAATCGATCCATTTACTATAACATGTTATATTACCCATAAATCTTAATCGTAACATTGTCTTATTCAGAATAAGGTAAATTGGATTACTGATGTCCATATAAACGTAGGCAGGGTGAAGATACAAACCTGCACAGACACACAAGTGGATCCTTTTGCTTTAACGCCATATTTGCCTGGAACATTCTTCAGCGGCTTCTCCTGATACAGCAGCCTGTTGTCCCGATTCACATCAAAGCTATACGAGTCTCCTCCGGCCACGGAGGAC
The DNA here is from genome assembly GCA_027474115.1 of Schizopygopsis malacanthus. Lineage (NCBI taxonomy): Eukaryota > Metazoa > Chordata > Actinopteri > Cypriniformes > Cyprinidae > Schizopygopsis > Schizopygopsis malacanthus. Next base: position 64,169,502 of record CM049864.1, on the reverse strand, counting down.
TGTACGGTTACAACACTGGAGCCCTCCAAGCTGAACACTTTAGTGGAGTACAGAGATAGAGCCTGAAGAGCCACCACAGTGTCCTAAGAAACAAGCACCAGATTAAAACACCTCTCAGATATGGATGATTGCACTCATTTTTGGAGGTCAGAGTCACCTGGGTGGATGAAAAGCCTCCACTAGGATTCTGCTGGGTCATGAGCCAGTCGACGATGCGTTTAGCGTAGCCCAGATTAGCCATCGTGAGAGGCTGTACAGAGAGAACTGCTAGCAGCACATAAGAGCTGATCTCCACCGCCAGAATATTACCAGGTGTAGTTTGAGACCAATGGAGCATAGTGCCTTAGAAACAGATGAGAGAAAGATCCTGATGAACAAAGGCAAGGCAAGTGCATTTATAGCACATGTCATACACTATGGCAAAGGTTCTCAGTTCCAGTCCTCGCACCCCCCGCTCTGCATGTCTCTTTAACACACCTGATTCAGATAATCAGCTTGTTAGAAGTGCGCTCCGTGCATGAACTGTGTTCCGATTGACATGCTCCCTACACAGGGTCCATTGCTCCCTACACAGGGTCCAATGCTCCCTACTCCCTGAGCAGGGAAATCTGCTGAAGTTCACTTTATTTCGGAATATTCATTCATGGATTTGCGCTGTGCAATGTCTTCACGCACAGACGAGTGTGCCATCATATACCTCTGTAAATATATACAATTTTAATTCACATCTTGCACACTTCCAATGGAATATATACACGTTCGCGTTCGAACTGGAATCATGGCGGAATATCCTGTGATGTCCACTTCGCAGGGCACTGGCGTTCGAATAGAACAAACATCTGAAGCGATAAGAGTAACATACGAAATATGCAGAGCGGGGGGGCGTGAGGACTGGAATTGAGAACCGCTGCACTATGGTAATGCAAAGTGTGTTATACAAGTAAAGGATTTTAAAACTTAAATTATACAGAAAATTGAGTGCGATCAGTTGGGACGTAGCACAGTGCTCTTTCAGCAAATGCAAAGCTAAACAGAGGAGTGGAGTATGGACTTAAATGTGGCCAATGTTTTAGCTTATCTAATCTCTTCTGGAAACTGATTCCAACTGCAGCCTCTCTTGATGCTCATCTTTTCCATCCTAAGATTCTGTTGGTTCTCAGCCAAACCGTATTTTAGCACACTGGAGAACAGCATTGAGAGTCTTTGCTAAAAGATCCTAAAATTGCTAAAAGCAGACTCCCCTCGTTTTGTGTGAACCCTTCTAACTAACTTGATCCTACTGATCTGAGTGGTCTGTTCGGTTTATAGTCATTGAGCATATCTGTAATGTATTTAGATCCTAGGCCATTGAGTGATTTATAAACTAGTATTTTGGCTTCGTTACATTTAGGATTGTGATATGATCATATTTTCTGGTTCTAGTCCTGGCAGCAGCGTTCTGGAGGAGCTGCAGCTGTCTAATAGTCTTCTTTGGAAGCCCAGTGAGGAGACAATCACAATAATCCACCCTGCTGGTGATAAAGGCATGAACAAGTTTCTTGACTGGAAACAAAACAATTCTTGCAATGTTTCTGAGATGGTGGTATGCCAATTTAGTTACTGCTTTGACATCACTACTGAAACTAAGGTCTATCTTCAAAGATTCTGGACTTGATTTTTAGTAATTTGATCCCTAGAGTCAAGGTACTCAGTCACCTTGAGAACTTCATCTTTGTTTCCAAATGCAGGGACTTAATTTCTCTTGGTTGACTAAAGAAATTCTGGCACAACCAACTGTTAATGTCATCAATGCACTGACAGATGGAGTCAATGTCTCAGTAGTCTGGTAAAACCCCACCTTCAGAAATGGCACGGTTGTCCAAGATAGTAAACAGCTGTGCTCGAGTGTTGGTCTCTCCAGCCAAACTGAAGGTGTAAGCGAGCAGAGCCGTGGCGTAAGTATTTCCCAGGTTCCCAACGACAGGACTCAAGCAAGACAGCGCATTGGTGATGACTGGATCCTGGAGAAATAGCTAAAATTGTAAACGACTGCCAGAAGAGGAAGGTCATCTGCAAAGAGCTCATATGCATGCGCTGGAGAGGTTTACCGTAACGGGGACGCCAAGTTCAAGCAGTGATGCAACAATGTAGGCGGTCATGGTCACTTCATCACCAACTCCACCCTAAAACACAAAAGCACATTAATAGATGAACCACGTCAGGCCTCAAGTCTAGTTTTAGTTTACCTTCATGTCGTTGTGGTACAGAGTTCCCTGTTGCACAAAACAGCCATCTGAACCCTGCTTGCTCATCAACCAGTCCTTTGCACTCTGAAGGACATTCGGATCAATGAAGATAAACGGACTTGCTAGGGCAATAGACCTCATGACAAAGGTGGTCAACCTAGCCGTGGAGAAGTTGACAAACTGAACATACAAAACCACTGGTGCCACAACAGATTGTACACAAGACTAGAACAGCAGCACATAACACACCATGTGTTTGACTCGTCATATCCAAACGTGCTGAATGAACCGTCACTGTGTCTGTAGTTCAGTAGTCCTTGGTATCCTGATTAGGGCAAAAGTCAAGAAAACTGGTCAAGGGTGGTACACAGTCCGACATGCTCTGATGGAAGGACTAAACCCTGCTTGAAATTAACTCTTGTTTTCGTAGTTTAGATAATTGTTCTGTATGCACATTAGAATCGATTGGATAAACCATGCAGCTAAAATTGTGTGGGTATGCATGTCAGTGTGTGGTTTGCATGCATCCTAAATACAAAAAACAAATGTACACCTGTAAGGTTTGATAAATTATACTGAACAACTCCCACCTCTACATTCCCAAGCTTTACATTTTATGACACTGATATTGTTGTCCTTAAACTGGAACGTAAATTGATGCACAAGGGTTAAGTCTCCCACGCATTTAAAATGGATCTGCTCATCCATACCACTCTGAAGGTAATCGGTGGCGGTCAGTCGGATGGATGCGGTGAGTTGTCCGGTGACTTCCAGGTACTGTAGGATGTAAATATTGGGACCAAGACCAATCATTCTCTGCTCTCCACAGCCAGTTGGCATCTGTAATAGTTTATCCAGATTCTTCAGTGCACGACCCATTAAGTCCCCTATGAGAGGTAAAGCATAAAAACTTGCATTAGAAACAGAGTTGTCCTGCCAAACAGCACGTGTTTCTACTCCATGAACTGCTTTACCAATGACTGAAACGGAGCATCTGGCTGATCCCGGGATCACATTTTTTGGAAAAGTCAAGGTCACATCTTCAGAAACGACTCTCCCTGTGGACAGAACAGAATTGATCAGCACCGAGTACTAAGCCAGTGTTCAGCCATACAAGGATGTATTTGGGAATCATTGAGTTCAAACAAACCCTTTGGACACAATAGCCAACTCTGGGTGAAGATCCTTTCAACTCCGTCAGGCTTTAAAACACAATAAAACTCACCACATTAGTAAAGCATAATGAGCTCTATGATCAAACTCCAGAAGGATGGTTAACACTAACCAGAATAAGTAGACTTCGAGTGACTATATCAATGCGTCCTTTCTCCGGCACAATCACGACCTCTGTGCCACATCGAGACTGTGATCGTTCAGCCTGAGCACTCACCGTCACATTGACTGCTCCTTTAGTACAGACCAGAAGTGAGCAATCTTGCATAAACCTCAATTTAGAAGAAAAATAAATACCAACTACACTGACCGAGAACAGAAGCTGAGAGAACCCATTTAAAGGTCTTTCTCCCATTGGCACAGAGACAGGATGAATATGGATCATTAAAAGGTTGAAGAGTAAAGGCAGGGGATTTAGCTGGATTCACTTGAACCTGTCGAGGAAACAATCAGTGCACATTGAGTAAAGACAAAAGACTTCCATAATGGTCCTTCATAGGGTTGGTATCGTTTGAATTGCATCAATTATGATTACAATGAGATTAAACCTTTATTCGGTGTCTTTGTAAAGCACTTAGTGGAATACCATGAACAAATTCAACAGGCTATATAAAACTGGACTCTTAAAGAGCAGTTTGTGCGAAAAGAGAGCTGCATGATTCTAGATAAACTTTACACAATGAGTTTCTATTTTGGCTTCATTTGCTTGCCTGTACAAAACATACAATAATAAGGGGTTTCCTGAATTTCACCTTTTAATATTAGTGTTTAACAAGATTTCTAAATGTAAACCTGGTGGTCAGTGGAGCAAAGCTTCTTCCTTTTGCCCTCCAGGTTGGCGTTCCTATAAGGATGTGACTTCATGTGAAGACTCAATTAATGACAGATGACTCCTCCGTTTAGGTCAATGGCAGCGTGAACAAACTTACATGCTGAAAATCATGCTGTGATTGTATGGTGCATGGACAAACCAAGTGATCACAATGTTGTGATTTCTGAAGTCAGAGGTTGAGAAATGACAGACGAATCAGTTTAAGAATAGAACTGCATTGGTGTTTGAATAGTGCGCGTGATCTTTGATAATTTAAAGTGTTTTCTCATGTTGGTGGTTGACCGCATCTCTTGCAACATGTTTAGCCATCACAGATATTATATGGCTTTTTTGGTTTCTGATGGCAAGTGTAGCCAAACTTGAGCATTTAGGTTAGTGGGCAAGGTTCTGGCAGGTCACTAGTTTGGATCAGATTAAAATAAATTTTTAAAAAGGACTCAATTTTACAACAAGCATCTGATTCGTGACCTTAAGTATCAGAATAGATTTGCGATTACCAACCCTAGTCATTTATAGGAATAAAACCTGAATCCAGACCATGATGCACTTGGAGAGATAGTTGAAGACGGTGGCCTTCAGCTCAAAAGACTCCCCACGAATGATGGAGTACGGTAAGGAGAGCTCCAAGAAGAATGGCTGGAAGACTGTCAACTTAACAGGAGGAGCCAAACCAAAACCTTTGGAGGACAAGCAGAACGCCTCCGTCTCCCAAGTGGTGATGGTGTCAGGAGCCTTGAGAGGAACTCTTGTAGATCCAGTGACTCTGAAGGATAGCAAGAGAGAAATCATAGTAAAAAAATAAAGAATTGTAGGAAAGTGGTATTAGATGCAGGTACAAGGTGCTGCACTAACCCCACTTGAGAAAGCTGCCAGATCCATGTTTCAGGAAAGTAAGCCCTGAAAGTCACGTCAAAAAAGCTCTTGCCTCTAGCTGCTTCTTCGCCTGGAGAAGCAGTAGCCAACAAATCAATGGTGCTGACATAAGCAATTAACCATGCAACTTGAAGATCCACAAAGCGGAATAACCTCCCATAACTCAATGCAGAAGTTTTACATGGAAAGAACTACCAATCGGCATACTCAAATAAAGGTGCTTCAAAGGCTCATCAAGCAATGACATTGAACCATTTTTGGTAGGGGTCGACCGATTATCGGCGCCGATATTAAGCATTTTTACGATTATCGATATCGGCCACTCAAAATAGATTTGCCGATAATTTTTTTTTTTAATGCAAACAAACATACTATTTACAGGTGACATTTATTGGTGAATAAATACAGGTGAAATTTAATTTTTAAATGCACTATTTGGCTTGATGCAGCCTGTCTGAGCTCAACACTCTGTGGCCTAGAGCAATCTCCGCCCACCTGATATGTAGAGAGTCACGAGTCCGACCAATCAACGCGGAAAACTGAAGGCAGTCTCACACCGAGAGCACATGCTAACTGGAGCTGCGTCAGTGATCACGCATCAGTTGTCTCTCAAAGGTAAGGCAGCAGCAGACGTTGCAATAAATCACAATCCACTACACTGAAGTTGCAAAACACCTCAATATAACCCATGATGTCCGCGATGCGGAAAATGCAGGCAGAATGCAGTCATAATGGAATTTACCGTATAACGTGGAATGTGTCGAAGTTTGGATGAATTAATCAAAAGTTGGTCAGTAGACTTAAAACGACTCACTATGGACTAGTATCTATAAATATTAAGCTGCAAAAACACTATTTAAATATGAATCCTGCATCTGTTAATGAATGACACAGACGTGCGGTTTCATTTACTGCACACATACATACTGAAGCGCGTGATGCTCGCGGTGTTTTCAGCATCTGCCGTCTCACTAAAGGAGGACATAAATACATGAACATCCCCAGAACTGCTTGGACAGTCACTTCATGAGCATTTGACCGTTTCATTTGAGTAAAACGATCGTCATATCATATACATAGGTTACAGAAACTTAAAAGGTCCTCATGGCAACCTGTCAAAATATAAGTTCGGTTTAGCCGAACATATTACTGTGGTGCAGTAGAATATACGTAATACAATTACTACAAATTTTGTTGAGAATAATCACACCATACGCTAAATACGTTTACTTTAAGTTTTACAAAATGCTTCTGGGTGATCCTTGCACTTACGTTATTATTAATATTACTGTTTATTTAATGTTGTTATTAACAGTTTTCAGAATTAAAGACAAGTTTAAAAGCATTTAAAGAACGTTTTTTGTCAGAGCTCTTATTAATTTTGGCATTCATTTTCATACCAGACACGTATATCGGTTATCGGTCTACATGATCTGTAATAATTGGTATCGGCCCTGAAAAACACATCGGTCGACCCCTAATTTTTGGTTCCACAAACCATCTCTTACCTTTATAATCTGAAAAACCCTTTCACCACAAAGCAGCCTTTGTCAAACAAAGGTTATTTAGATGTAAAAGGTTCTTTATGGAACCATTTAGACAAAAAGGTTATTCTATGGCATTGTGAAATACCTCTATAGAGTGTAGACCTACCTTTAAGGATGCTTTTATACTCCCTGCAACGAAGGGCTAGAACGGCGATATTGGTTGCGATCTTCATTCCCATGCTCTGTGGGAGTAACAAGTCATAACATGACAGATTTAAAGTCAATGAGTCATTAGTATTCAGTGACAAGTAAAAAAAAAAAAAAAAAATTTACCTTGAAAGTTGCATAGGCGTGACTAAACATAGGCTTAACGGGACGGGGTCGAAAGAGTAGACACTCAGGTTCATCCTCAACACCGTTTGGGTAACCTGATAGTCTCGGGAGCAAGTCAAACACCTGGGACCATGAAACAGTCCTTGATATGTTGCAATGTTGAATTAAATGCACGATTCAGTATGTTACAACAAGCTTCGTTCAGTCCAAATGAGATTCCATTTGGAGAGTCACAAATTTGGATTGATATTCTGAACGAGGCTTTAATAGCTCAGGTTTGACCAATTGAGCCATCAACATCGGTGCAATAAGAATCAAATAAATAACACACGGATACCCTTTTAGGAGTCAAACTTCTTCCCGACTCCATGATCAGGACGCTCTGATCTATAGCGCTGAGGCCACACAGGGATCCTGCTTGAGCAGAGACCGTCAAAACAAGATCCTCAGCAGGAACCGCCGTAGCTGGAGAAAACTTCAGAGACACCTGGAACAAGAACCAGCTCAAGCTGGAGGACACGTCACAAGTCCCCACATGAAGCGAGATACTAGTTCACATCATACCTGATTTTGGAAACACGTTTCCGTGTCGAAAGATGCACTTGCAACAACTATATTCTCACTGGGCAGAACGCAGTAGACCAGAATCTGCACTTCTGGCGCCATATTGACACCAACCGACAGCTGGAATGACACCGAGCCAGTAGTGACTGTATCAGAAGCCCTCGCTGTCACCGTCTTAAATCCATGCAGAATGATCACTCCTCTGGACAAGACCTGACAGAAGACAAAAGGTGCATAAAAGCTGGACAGAACGGTGAAGTCATTTTTAAAGTTCCCTCAGCATGATTTTTTTTTTTTATACATATCATGCAGTGTGTATGGCTCTAAGTGAATCAAGAGATCCTGCAAAGTTTTAAATCCTAAAGTGAATAAAGTTATGGTCTCTCCAAAAAAAAAAAAAAAAATCTTTTTTTTAAATGAATCCCAAGCAGTTTCATGTTAATATGAATATAAGCATCTTTCCTGAGACCTGGGAAAATTGATTTTCAGACCAACACAAAATCTATTTTGCCACTAGATGTCACTTTGAGTGGTAAAAATAGCTGTTTCCACCAGTAACGCTGTACACAAAGTAGCACTGCTCACCAACACTGCTTTGATTAAATAAATCACTGCAGATTAATGTCATACAAAGTGGTTTAGATAAATTAATCTTTGAGCAAATAAAAATGCACATAAAATGAAAGTTGACCTTGTGCGCATGTCAACCTGTTGTTGGGGGACTCTCAAAACCGAAATATGAACATCCCATAACAGGGGTACTTAAACTAAACGTCCACTTACCATATATATGACATCAGCACTGTAGCTGCCAGCCTCTCCAACAATTGAATACTTGACAATTACAGGAAATGTAGCACCACACTTCAGTGGTTGATCGAGCTTTACTATGCTCAGTTCACTACTCGCTTGGATGTTGGGAGAACCAGTTTGGAGAAACTGAACTACCCTCGTATCGGTAGTAAAGTATGCAGACTTGTAACTATAAACCATGTCTTGAGTTGCACTTGCCTGGAGAAAAACAAATGGAATTGGTTTCTTTCAAGACAAGTCTTTATTTAAAACAGGGGCCAAACTCCATCCTGGAGGGCCAGTAGGTCCTGCAGAGTTTTGCTCCTACACATGCTTGGACGTTTCTATTATGCCTAGCAAGACCTTAATTAGCAGATTCAGGTTTGTGGGATAAGAGGTGGACTCTGCAGGACATGGGCCCTCCAGGACTGAACCGGGTGACCCCAGATTTATATTAAGAGCAAATCCTACCACTAGATTCAGAGCAGCTTTAGGAAGATTGGCAGTTTTGAGAGAGAATGTGGCCAGTCCATTCTGGTTTGTAGTGAGACTCAGCAGCATTTTGGTGGGCTGGCTGTTACCATCCAGCAGATACACCACTTTGTTTGCGATTGGCATCCCATTTAAACTAGACACTGATATCTGTTTGGAAAGATTAAGGTTGGGAATAATAAACCAAATGTGACCTTGTATCAAAAACAGTCATAAGGGTCAACCTTTTTAATTGAAAGCTCAATAAATAAGCTTTCAGTTTGGCAATATTCAGCCAAGATGGTTATTTGAAAGTCTGGAATAGAGGAAAAAACTAAGAGAAAGTTGCCTTTAAAGTCTAAATTAAGTTCTTACCAATGCATTTTACTAATTTAATTAAGTGGATACATGGTAGGAAATTTACAAAATTTTCATGGAACATGATCTTTCTTAATATCCTAATGGTGTAAAAAAGACGGATAGTTGACCCATAAAATGCATTGTTGGCTATTGCTACAAATATACCTGTGCTACTTATGACAGCTTTTGTGCTCCAGGGTCACAAATGTGAAGGCTTCTGCAATGGAGGGATGAACTTGTACTTGCCTTTCCATTGATTGTTCCTCCAGTTTTAAAATAATCTGGGAGCTCCAAAAATGTGACCCTGCCGAGTTCAAACGTAATTGACACAGTTGCAGATTTTGACATCACTACACCTGGGGAAAAACAAACGAGGACAGACTGAATAAACAAGTCCACGTCCTTCAACCATACACTGCTGGTTCAAATTAACCAATAGCTCACCTGTTCCCTTCTCCGTGACATTCACAGTAACACCAAACCAATCTTGCAGATGATCATCCAATCTTGTGTTGAAAAACACTGATGTGTCAACAATAAGAGAGGCACAGCCAGCATCATTTATCTGGTAGTACAGCAAAGATAATCAGGTTTAGGTCAAGTTCAAGCAGAAGAAAGTTCTCCAAGGCTACTGTGTAGTCACACACCCTAGCAGTTTCAGTCAAGCATTGACGAGTAAGACCAGGAACCGCTATTAATGTATAAACTGGTTCACGGCACACTTCCACCAACACTTGACCAGGTACGGGCTGAACATACGTGTATCTGGATGAAAGGAGAGAAAAGTAGTGAGTGGGGGGGGGCATATCAAGAATTGAGCAACCAAAAGACAATTCAAGAAAAATGGGATCTTACACTTACTTGGCACAAGCTTCAACTTTCAATCCCACATCTCCCACACTAAACACCTGTGGTGCATTTACGGTCACATCAAACTTTGGTAGAACTAAACCAAAACACAACACTTTTAGAGTAAGATCTCTGTGCAATTATACAACAACCAATCATTGTACTCCATGACTTACCGTATTTCTTCACCTCAAAGAGATGCAAAAACATCTGTTCACCAATAAAAGCCCTCAGTGTATACATGCCAACTTGAGCCTCAGGGTTTAACTTATGAGAAAGCTGTAATATCCATCTCGTTGAGGAAACATTTGTCCACTGACCAATCCGGTTCTTATGAGTGTCCTAGTGAAACAATTGACAGCTCAGATAAACTGAACAAAGTGAAAATCAATACACCACTTGCACCAGAGTAAATTCTCACCTCCACAACCACCTGACTGTACTGTAAAACAAACACAGGATTATTAAAAACTTGAGTATTCAGCAACATTAATAAAAAAATCCAATAAAAAAAAAAGTTATTGCACAGTGTGAGGGACTGAAGTTTCAAAGAAACTTCATTAGACTTGCAAGTTGAGTCACTATTTTCATAGTCCACTTTAGATATTCTACTAACTACAAGTAACTTTGCAACTACATGTCAAATTAATTTTCAGAGTAGATTGTTAGGGAAGATTTAGTAGAGTAAGTTGATATACTTGCAAGAGTTTCTCATAGCATGTTGTAAACCCACCAAAATGAAATGTTAGAAGATATTAAGCAGATGGTCTACTAATACGCTAGTGACTACTAGTTGACATGTAGTTCCAAAGTTGCTTGCTGTTAGTACAAGGTCTAAAGTGGACTAACCAAATAAAGCGTTACCACAATTCATTCAGATCACTCAATGTGAACGATTGGTTCTTACCATTTGATCTAGAGGCACAAATTTGGCATCCATGGTAACAACTCTGAAATTTACTGCAAAAAGATACCAATAAACACTCCCATTAGTTACATAATGCAACATACGATCACAACTTGTAGCGTGATGCAACTTCTACAGCTCCAATCATCCAAGGGTCATTTGTAGCTCACCAGTTTGTCCTGGATTGTAGATGGGTTTGTCTGTTTGGATGAAGGTCAAAGGCAGGTAAGGTCTGAACATGACTTTCCTCTCATCGGTCACTTTGAAGACCCTCCCTTTAACTTCCACCTTCAGCTTCTGCACCGATTCTCCATTTACTCGAGGAGCCTGTAGAGAAACAGACATTTAGTGTACAACAAACCAATTGATAAGCCACATGTCTTATGATGGCAGACCTGGAAACTAAAGCAACGGTGAAATGGTTTTGAAGATTTCTGCTGCACAAGTTGAGTTGCCCGGTCTCTCTCATCAAGCAGAGAAATGGTCATTGTGAGACTCTCTTGAGGTTTCAGAAGACTTGCACACAATTTGGCATCAGAGCCAGACTCGATCACTGCAGGAAACATGACTGTGAATAAGCTGTAGAGACAAAGAAACTTAGGTTCAGAGACAATAAGGAATTAGCTCGGAACATCTTGGCTGAACATTCACAGAAAGGACTGCCAGCTCTAAGAGCATAAGACAGCCAATGTGTTGAGAAACACCAAAAGAGAAATTTGTGGGTTCGATTCAACACAATAGACCTCCTTGTTTAAAAAAAAAAAAAACATCAAATGCTGGTTAGGTATGTTTTGAAGCATGACTGCTGGTTTGAGCTGGGCCATCTGCGTAGGACCAGCACAAGCCAGTTTGTGACCAGCACCAGCCAGTTGCTAAGGACCAGCTCCGGCCAGTTGTTTAGGACCAGCACATGACCCAGCACAACCCAGCAGCAATTCTTCAAAACATACCTAACAAGCATATGCTGGAGTTTTTCCCAACAGGGCTACAGTTAAAGCTCTAGCGCTTTTTTGCGGTCTTTAAACAAATCAATCAGCAGATCAGACTGTATATGCTTGGGTTTACTTCAAAGCCCAATTAGTACTTACGGCCCTGATCTCGGTCCAACAACCTCAATCGGCTCTAATGTCGGACCATCAACTTCGATGGGCTCTATTCTGGCTCTAGCAACAGCGACTCTCGGTCCATGACATGCAAAGAAGAAAAGGGCTAAAATGAGCCCTTTCCAAACACAAATCTCCTTCATAGCCATGAAGAGCAAGCATCCAAATTTAGACAGAAATCGAGCGTCTTCTATTAAGAGCTATCACTGTTCAACAGCTCTTTCGTCTCTCAATGACCTGCACTGATGCTGGGGCTATTTAAATGCTCTTAATAATAACTGGACTAGGCTGATTTCAATCAAGCAATTAGGCAATTAAAGCATCGTTAGGGTGGAGATACAGCCCCAGTTATAAATCATTGCCAATGCAAAAACATTTGGCACACACTCACTCCACCCAACAAAATCTTCTTTCTACAGTTCTTCTACAGTCAAAAATAACTCGTATAGTGCCGCACAAATCAAATATATATATATATTTATTTATTTTTTTAAGTTTATTTGCAAAAACAGATAAATCATGTTTTATTGTGTTTTATTGTATTAGTTAGCTGTATTTTTTTTACATTATTTTTTAACATAATCAAAATAACTCAACTGCAGTTTGACTGAGATTAATTGGAATGCATAAGGAAAAAATATATCATATAATAATATAATATATATAAATATATATATAAAGATTGCATTAATTATTTTAAGAAAGAGTTTCTCAGAGTCATTGCAGCAAGTCAGTTTATTCGCCTTAAAATGAGCTATAACTTAATAAAACATAATAAGTATATCACCTAAGCAAAGATAAATATGTATATCTAAGTAAACTACTGGATTTTACAGTGTAGCAATTTCTGAGTGAAAACTGTACGCCAACTTCTTGTTTAGTCTATATCGATTAATTTAAAAAAAAAGTTGAATTATGCATAAAGATTATTGTAATATATTTTTACATTTCAGTCTTCTAATACTATTTCAGTCTTTTAAAATATCACATTAATTTAATTTAATTAACGCATGCTATAGCTGTTTCTTTGTAATGGTTAACTAGCAATTTCTGAAATCGTCTCTTAAATTGCTTTTGTATATATTCAAATAATAATATAAAAAATATTTTTCACATTTACACATGAATTATCATTTATGACCAAACTATCCCTTTAAAGGAGCATTTTTGTGTATTAATCAAATAATTGTATTTGTCTCTGCTGTCACTATGGAGTTATATTTCAAAATATGTTGAATTTTGTGATTTTTACACCGCATATTTCAATTTAGCTTTATGAAATATGACAAATAACCTCCAGATGCATTTTCAAACACCTATGTTCACCTGTTGAATATGAGATCAGATGCTGTTTGAAGAATATCCAGAGGTCTAATGTTGACCGCTTCTCGAGGCCTGCGGCTTTCATCTGTGCTTTCCTGCGGCCCGATGCTTTGCTGTTTGTCACGAGGAGGCAGCGACATGAACGAGGTTTACAGACCGCCTGCGGAGGAGGTTGAAGGGATCGTGAGGAATCAAAAGGCTCTTTCCCGCAGGACCACAGCTGGAGCGCTGAGAGCCACGGATGAGTTACTGAGAACAAAAATCGAGTCCGGTGGGAGACGAGGTGAAGAGCCTGCATTCACATCAAACAGGCTCCTGGGATTCTGTGAACTTCATCTTCCTCAAACCCTTCATTAATTAAGTCCAGTGGGCTGCGGAGTCAAAGAAGATGAATGTAATGTAGAGGCCAAATGAATACTGAAAAATGAAGCGCTATGAGGGTCAACTTCAGCCTCCAGAGCATCTCTACGAATCCCTTTTCAAATTCACCATAAGTACACACACATTAGAGGAATAGTACAGCCGGAAAATGAAAATTAGCTGAACATGTGTTCAGTTCATCAGAGATCAGGATGAGTTTGTTTCTTCATCAGGTTTGTAGAAATGTGTCTCAGCAATGGATGCTCTGCAGTGAATGGGTGCCGTCAGAATGAGAGTCAATGGATGCTCTGCAGTGAATGGGTGCCGTCAGAATGAGAGTCTGATAAAAACATCACAATAATCCACAGTCCATCAGTTATCATCTGGAGAAGACAAAAGCTGAAACTAATCCAGCATTAAGATGTTTTTAACTCAAATAAGAGTCTATAATTCTAGTTAACAAAAATATATTCTGAGAATGTTTTCTTAATGTTCTCATTAAGTTCCCATTGAAAAAAACATGCAGTTGTTTAAATGTTTTAAAAATCAGATGAATCTTGGTTATGCAAATATCAAGGAAACGGTTCCATTGTATCATGTTTCAGGCTTTACACGGAAACGTTACTTTTGAATGTTCTCTGAACGTTCTGAAACAAGTGTAACATTTAAACGCTTCAGGATAAAAGTTCCATCAACGATGTTTAAATAATGTTTTGAGGACATTAATAAAGACCAGATAACTTTGAATGAATGTTGTGTTGATGTTTCTGGAGTAATGTTAGTTCTGAGAACATTCTCTGTAGCTGATAATCTATAATAACTCTTCCTCAGTGATAAAGTGTTCTGGTCTGAATCAGGAGAGAAATCTGCTCAGATCAAAACAGCTCGAAACTAATATGTGACTGTATTTTGATGTGAGAGATGACAGCAGATGCACTTTATCACTGAGGAAGAGTTATTATGGATTATGGATTTGTTTCATATTTTGTCTTCTCCAGATGTTAACTGATGGACTGTGGATTATTGTGATGTTTTTATCAGACTCTCATTCTGACGGCACCCATTCACTTCCATTGCTGAGACACATTTCTACAAACCTGATGAAGAAACACACTCATCCTGATCTCTGATGACCTGAGGTTTTGGAAGCACATTTTTGGCTGAACTATTTCTTTAACCAGCATGAAATGACTGTATAAACTATTAGAAATGTTTTAGAAAAGATGCATCAGTCACCTTTTTTTGGACCCATCATATTTGTTGGGTACTGAGATATGTTTGACTCCACTGCGCCATTTTTTCATGAAAGACTTTTGGGACTTCACCTTGTCCGTCCAACAAAGATGTTTACTGTTGCGAAGCAACCGCTGGAATCCTCCTCACACAACGGACAGACGCACCTGGACAAGTATGTGTTGGACATTATCTCGATGGAGCTCTCAACTTCTCATATACATGGATCTAATGTGAAAACTAAATTCATGGCATTCAGCTTTTAATGTTGTGGCATTCATCTTTTCTAAAATATTTGTAAAAATGAATTTTATTGTTATGTATTTATCTATTAATATTAATTAATTTACTATTTTTTTATGATTTTTTTTATTTACATTTTTTGTTTAATAATTTTTTTAATTAATTTTTATTATTATTATTTTTTTTTATTATTATGATTTTTTATGATTTTTTTATATTATTATTATTATACATTTTTTCTAAATCTGGGTTCTAAATTTGTACAGCTGCTTTTTGTTTTGTACTACTGTTCCCAGAATAAAATTCAATAAACAGTTGTTAACAAAAAAAGAAAAGATGCATCAGCTACAACATCAGCAGCTGTTTGTTATTAGTGAACATTCACCAACAGCTTGTGTGGTAAACATCTGAAGAAGGGAAATGAAAGTCCTTTCAGGGGAGAATGAGCAGTGATTTTCTTTAGAGTAGGGAACATGTATTACAGTAAATATAGTCGATGTTAATTCCACCTGACATTGATAGCACAACAACAAACAATGTCTTCAGTCGATACCAATTTCAATACAACAGCCGAAGCTTGACCTGCAAGCTCTTCTGAACGAACTAAACATCGCTTCTCGGCAAGACGAAACAACGTTCCAAACAACAGAAAAAAAGTGTTTTTCAGGTCTAACGGCAACAAGTGTAAACGTTCATAAACTGGCAAAACAAAAACACTGACGCAATTAAATGACTAGGCGTCCTCGGTGTATGATTATTAATTATTATTCATTCTGAGTTTGCTGCTGTTGGAGTTCGACTGAGACGCTGTAATTAAAATGAGCCGCACAGTCTGTTTCTTCAGGCCCAATCTTTGTATTCAACACGGAAGCAATTCAGACAAAATCAATGAGCCATTTTCTCTTTTTACTTATTCATATTCATTATTGATAATTAATAATTCAGCATCAGCTGTATTTGCATCATGAGATTAATGCACAGATATGTTATGCATTCTTTTATGACATAACTGACTATTGCATGCATTGAGCAATATGAGCATTTTAAACATGATTCAGTAGCTTCAGCACTTCAGTAAGAATATATTTAATAATAAAAACTGTAAATGAGGAAACAACAGAACTGTTTACTGCACATGAATGGCTTTGTTTCGCTATGATTAGGATGATAGTTATTTATATGCATGCGTTATTAGTACAGGGATGTTAATTGCATATGAGAGAATATTAAAATGGAATAAGCTGCAGCATGTCATAAATCACAAAACAATAAACGCTGTGCACGCAGTGATCTAATCAATAAACAATATCCAGCGCTTAATGCCGTCAAACTGCATTATGATTAACAGGGTTTCTGCTGAATTCTGAAATCAAATTTAAGACTTTTTAAGACCTGGGCCATAAACAAACCCATACGATCTCCAAATAAATCATGGTTTTTCAAATTAATTTACTATATTAAACAATGCAATGCACGTTTAATTACATATGAAACTGGTTTGTTTTCATATTTCAAAGTAGATGTCTATTGATATTGGATTTTGCTGATTTGATCATTTGTTTAAAGAGCAATATGATGAATAAATGTAATGTAAATGTTTAAAGAAAGGCAATAAAAATATTATTGTGCCAATAATAATCAAATCTATATATACTGAATGTGTTAATTAAATAATATTGTTAGTGTTTTCCTCTGTGATGGGCAGGTTCGGAGAGAAAATACAAGAGTTTACATTGATTTAGAAGACAGATACTGTTTATTGTGTGATCAAAATATCAATAATAGCCAGGAAACAAAATGCATAATGAGGGACTTTTAAGAGCAATACATCAGGACTCTTATTTTGAAATGTCTACGCTTTACTATATTCCAGCTGATCATTCTAAAAGATGAGAGAAGTATGGGAACTAAAATACCACTAATGACCAAAAAATTTAATTTTATGCATAATGCAGGACTTTTTATTATAAGCAAGTCCGAAATACAACAGGACTCTTATTTTGAAATGTCGACACTTTACTATATCCAGCTGTTCATTCTAAAAGATGAGAGAAGTATGGGAACTAAAATACCACTAATAACCAAAAAAGAAAATGTTATGCATAATGCAGAACTTTTTATTATAAGCAAGTCCAAAATACATCAGGACTCTTATTTTGAAATGTCTACGCTTTACTATATCCAGCTGCTCTTTTAAAAAGATGAGAGAAGTATAGGAACTAAAATACCACTAATGACCAAAAAATTAAATTGTATGCATAATGCAGGACTTTTTATTATAAGCAAGCCCGAAATACACCAGGACTCTTATTTTGAAATGTCTACGCTTTACTATATCCAGCTGCTCATTTAAAAAGATGAGAGAAGTATGGGAACTAAAATACCACTAATGAGCAAAAGAGACAATTTTATGCATAATGCAGGACTTTTTATTATAAGCAAGCCCGAAATACACCAGGACTCTTATTTTGAAATGTCTACGCTTTACTATTTCCAGCTGCTCATTTAAAAAGATGAGAGAAATATGGGAACTGAAATACCACTAATGACCAAAAGAGACAATTTTATGCATAATGCAGGACTTTTTATTATAAGCAAGCCCGAAATACACCAGGACTCTTATTTTGAAATGTCGACGCTTTACTATTTCCAGCTGCTTATTTAAAAAGATGAGAGACATAAAATATACATCTTACAACCATCTGCAACATATAATATAAAAACCATAACAACTTTGATGATTCATCAAATGTGGATCATAAGCAATAGTTAGGCAGAACTGTGTGGAATTCATTAAATCGTGCAGTGCTCACATTTATTTCACTGAATCCTGGATTTTTAGATCATTTATCCATATTGTGGTGACTCTGTTTTTCCATCCCCAAATTTAAGACGTCTTAAAATGATATTTAAGACTTATCAAGATTTGATTATTTTAAGACATTTGTGGGCCATACCACGAAATCGGTGCCTTTCTTGTCCCTAAGAAATAATCAAACATAGATTTAATATGACAACAAATAAATGTGCAATTTAAAAACATAACAATACTGTCCGACTTTAGTCCTGTCTGTGTTTGTTTTGCTCTCCATGTGCCTTCCTTGCCCTAGTTTCTCCCTCTATGTCCTTATTTGGTCCTTCCTGTTTCCTGTCCTCGTTTAGGTTCATCATTAGTTGATTAGTCCCCAGCTGTGTTTCATTAAGTATCTAGTTTTCCCCAGTGTTTCCTTGGCTGTAACCGAAATCACCCCCTATACCCTCATGCACTATTCCCTACATTAGTGCACTCATACAGTTCACTTGAAGCAGTGAATGAGAACGAGTGAGTGATTCAGACACTAAGTGCACTGGAAGGACTGCCGCTTTTGTGTAGTTTTCTTGCTGTTTAATAATCATCTGAAACAGGCCGCTCCAGTAAAAAACATCTCTGTTCACAGCGACTTGTTTCGGTGCATATCTCTTTAAATGCTAATGAGCTCTGCTGACCCCGCCCCTCTCTTCAAAGTGAGACTTACTGCTTCTGGAGGTGCAGCTGGATCATGAACAATCATCTTTGAGTTTTAACTCATCTGTTTAATAATCATCTGAAACAGGCCGCTCCAGTAAAAAACATCTCTGTTCACAGCGACTTGTTTCAGTGCATATCTCTTTAAATGCTAATGAGCTCTGCTGACTCCTCCCCTCTCTTCAAAGTGAGACTTACTTCTTCTGGAGGTGCAGCTGGATCATGAACAATCCGTCTTTGAGTTTTAACTCATCTGTTTAATAATCTTCTGAAACAGGCCGCTCCAGTATTAAGATTAAAGGATTTATCTTGAACCCTGTCACGGAAATTATGTATAAACCCTAAAAGTCAATTTACAATTAATGTGTACCCCGTGTTGTATTACGCTGTGTTACACTAAGAACGAGTGCTTCTAAACTAAATGAATGGATGATTCAGCTGCGGGCGCCATCTTCTGGCAATTCATGGGGATCTCTAGCCGTTGAGTGTACATCGGTTGTACACTCGTTTTTGTGGTGCATTGTGGGATTGAATGAGCGCTCTTGAGAGTGTTCATATGGTGGCCCTGTCCCAAATGGCACCCTAAACCCTTGCGGTCTTTCCACACTTTCGTGACGTAATGCCGCTTTGCTGTAGGGTAGAAGTCTAGAGCTCGCCCCAGTGAGTGCGGATCGAGGGCGCATAACAGCCGTAAAGGGGGCGCTCGCAAGCACGCTAAAATGAGGAATGGGACACTCTACGGTCTCGTGGACTTAACAGACAAGCGGCGGCCATTGTAAGTCCGTAAGACCGCAAGTGCTCATGTTCCATTTGGGACAGGGCCGGTTTCGAACACCCTTTAAAATGGCTGTCCCCTCATATAGTGCACTTTTTGAGGGTACAGGGGCGATTTCGGATACGTCTGGTATTGTTTGTCTTCACCCCTGCTCGATGTGTGTTACCCCTGGATTATGTCATTACAAGAAATGTTGATTATTCTCCTCGTCTCGTGACAAATACTATGTATGCTTTTATCAAAAACGTCAATTCAATATTATTTTAAATAGCATTTATGCTGGTAAGGTATTTGGCATGTCCCTCTTTTTCAGCAGGACTTTTAATTTGCAAAATTATATAAAATCACATTGTCATATTGTTCTAAATATAGTCTCATTGTTAAGCAATGATTTTGGCATAAGTATGCATTTTTTTCTATCAAATCTAAATGATTTTATTGGTGTCCCCTGATTTCTGCCCTGTTTCCCTCGTAAGATAATATTCATTCAAGTGACATCATCTCTCACGCATGATTCTATAATGTTCTATTTTTTGATGATTTATGAGGCTTGACTAAGGGGGGGGGGGGGGGGCGGGGCATCATGCAATGTCAATCCTGTTACCATTTTTTTAATGTAAATTTAAGCAATTACTTTGTGCGTTTAAAATCATCAATATCCACAAGTGACATCTTTCAAAGTGTACAACACGTGCTTTTGTGAACTTGACTATTATCTATGAATTAGCATATTTGTTTGAAATCATGACATCATGACATTAGGGTTTGACCCTGTTTTTAACTATTGTCTGAGTAAAATTCAAACATTTTAAAGGTCACCCATATTATTGAGCTCATTCAGTGGCATATGAGTAAACTATAGTGTCTAGAAACGCTTGTGTAGGTAACAGTCAGTAAAAAATGAGGTGGAAAAATAGTCATAAAATAATAAATTGCATAGCCTGAGATGGCACAATACAATTTCTGGTCATTTTAAGGTGTCTTCATTTCATGGATATTGAAAGGATATTTTATTTGTCACTTTTTTCAAGTGGAAAAGGCACCAATTTCGTGGAATGGCCCTTGAGACTTTAAAGGACCCACAGAAAGCCTGGAGTAATTGGAGGAAAAAGAAATGGCACATATACAGATCCATGATTTTAGCCCAGTCTGATGCACCGACAGACCCGCCTCGTGTCACATCCGAGAGAAACACACCATCTGCTGTTCACGGCCTGGACGCCGGTTCCTCTCCTCCAACAATATGTGCCTGCTGTCGTACAATATAAACACAAGCTGCCGCTGAGAGACGGACGGAGAGCTAAACAGAGACTGAGACGCGGCTTCAGCGTCAGGAGGGCCGAGTCAAGTCAGAGAAGTTACTTTAATACAATCTAGGCAAAACTCGAATGAATAAATCAAAAGTAGTCTGCTTAATAATGAGGTGGGGATATGGATTAATGTCTATGATTAATAAAGCTCCAAAAACTGCTATTGAAATATGCAGCCTGCGTATT
Source organism: Schizopygopsis malacanthus (assembly GCA_027474115.1). Lineage (NCBI taxonomy): Eukaryota > Metazoa > Chordata > Actinopteri > Cypriniformes > Cyprinidae > Schizopygopsis > Schizopygopsis malacanthus. The sequence continues at coordinate 64,148,598 of CM049864.1, read as the reverse complement.
TAAATGGCAACCCGCCAAAATAAAAGTCTGGTTTAACTTGAACAAGTTATGACAGAGATGCATCACAAAATACATTAGAAATACATACGACTTTACTTATCAAAGTTATGAAAATAAATAAATGTTTCAAACTTAAATATCACATAATATTACCAGTATTTTCATCCATTTTTCATTCAAAAAGTAAACCTTAAAGGAACTTTTCCAATTTAATTTGAGTATATTTTAAAATATTCATTCAATTCCTAAAAGTGTTATGGATTCATTGGATTATCATGGGTTTGATAATACAGGAATATTAAAATTTCATGGGTCTATTGTTGATACAATTTTAATAAATTATTTAATTGTTATAAGTTCTATGAATTCAGGTTTTTAATGCCAAGGTAATAAAACACAAAGTATAGTGATTTAATTTTTGTTTAAGTGAAATATTAAAGCATTTGTATCGTTGACTGTAGTTTTTGGTAATATTTTGCTACATTTTTTAATGTTTTCTATTTTATTTGACCTTTTTTTAAATACTTTTGTTCTGTTTTGTCATTTTTATTATTTAAAAAAATGTGTCTAAATAGCTCTTATTATTTTTTTTTTCAGTTTAGTACTTAAATAAAAACTAAAATAAAATAAGATTTTTATATTTCATTTCATATCAGTTAACATTTATTACTAGCTTTTTTTTATAGCTTTAATTTTAGGTCCCTATAATAACCCTGCTGTGGAAACACATTATCATAGCCTTTGAAAAAAGCTCTGTTAAAATAGAAAATAACAGAATTGAGTTTCAAGAGAAACCAAAACGTTCTCCATCAATGTGAAAATGCAAAGCAATCACAAACCATCATTCACATTCATGCATTACTCAAGTCAAGTCCAAATGTATTTCTATAGCACGTTAAAAGTGCTGTACGGCAAAATACAGTATATAAAAAGCATAAAAGAAAACATGCATCATATGGAAATTAAACACATGAAATTCGAATCAGAGCAAATCGACATCAGAGCCTTAACTAACATTAATCAAAAGAGAAAAGAAATCAGATTTGAGGACAGAATTAACACTAGCTAGTGAAGGAGCAAGTCTCCATTTACAGGCCGTTTAGGGGCTACAGCTGAACCACCCTCGGTTTTACAGCGACAACACGGGACAGTTAAGAGAAGCTGATCATTAGACTAGAGTAAGGAATCACAAGGTCACTGGTGTATTTAGGCCAGATAAAGCCTTGTACACAAAGACAGCTATTTGAAAATCCCATTCTAAGCATTAGGAACATGCTTCATCCAAAGCACTGCATTGGAGATACATTGCATTGGAATCGAACCCATGGCTTGGCGTTGCAAGCGCCGTGATCTACCGCTTGAGCAGGGTCATATTTGACGTTTAAATGAAGCCGGCTTTTAGATGTTAGCTGGCTAGCCAGGTAAGTTTCAGTTCAGTTTGTGTAACAGTTTGCACCAATCCTGGGGAGGCGGGCGCTCTAACAAGGAACACCAAAGGCTACAGCCTTAGGTACCGTCTCTTTTTGACAGGAGAGTGGGTTTACACACCGCCCTTGTCTTTTAGCTGCACGGCACCAATTCACCCCCCAACACGGTGCCATTGTAACCATAGAGATAGAGATCTCAAACTGAAATCAGACCAATCAGATGTGAGCAAAGTGTCTGACACTCCCTCGGTTAATCTTGCTCCAAATTGAAAGTCACTAGTACTAAAAATACAAATCTGGCTTTAATGATAAATGTGACCCTCTCTGAAAACCCGGCTAAAGTCGTTTTTTTGTGATTTGCTTATTTTTACAATAAATCATCCTTCATACGGTAAAGAACATTCTGTGAAAATTTAACATTTATATCTTTAAATTGATTGAGTCATGCCATGTCAAAGATTTAAATTATAGTGAAATTAATGGTAGAAATCAAACTTTGATGCTTGTTATCTCATAATTAGATTTTGAGACTTTAGCCTGGATTTCACAGAGAGAGGATCACAATCACTTAGAGTTATTGTATATGATTTATATAATTATATGATTATCAATCCATTACTCACAAGCAATTTTAGTCTAAAGCTTATCATAAATCGTTTATTTTAAATGAATTTAAATATATGGGTAGTTGAGAAATTAAAATTGTATCTTCATCCTTAGAGTTACAAAGAGCATAAGAGAGGTTTATCTTCAATGTTAGAGGTTTTTAATAAAACATCACACCATAGGAAACACTGATACGTCAAATACAATATACAGATCGTATGTAATATAAATACGTTGTAGAATCAATAGATAATGCTTTAGAAATGACATGTGTGAGTATATTTCCAACTTAACACGTTTCACTTGCACTGATAAAGCAAGAGCATTTGTCCTCTTTCACGAACAAGTACTTTTTTCACTGTAAATGCATTTAAATTGATCATATCATATCTCTTAACCTTTAGCACAACCTTTAACCAAGACTTGTGATTGGCTGTTCGCCAGTGATGTCACACACGTGCCTGAGAAAGTTCAGCATCATGGTACCAACAAAGCCAGATTGGAGTGGTTTGGTTTTGTCAGCTGGAAACTAATCCCGTGACTCTGAATGTGTTCGTCTAGCATCACGGTACAGGCGTCTGCAGTTTGATGTGCGTTCAGCTCGTCTCAGCATCAGTGCATCAGTGCATCAGTTTCCCGGCTGATGATGTGTGACCCTGTGAAACCATCAGACGTCGTCTTGTGTGAATCTACATGAAATAACCCTGTTCAGCGTGTCCTACAGATACAGTCTGATGAACGATCTGCTTAATGTCTGTGTGAGGCCTGGTCTTTGAAACGAGTTCCCGTCGTATCGCATCTTTGATCATAGGTTTGAGGCTGTGGATCCAGCTTTAAATATTTCCCCTTTCTATTCACCTGCTATTTGAAGTTAAATAGTTCGACATTCGCCTTATTAACACACGACTGCATTTGCATATCAACACCTGTTCGGCATTCAGCTGCACGCGAAGAGGTCAGCCAATCACAACACACCTCATTAACATAAACTCTTAAAGGCACAGGGTCAGGAAGCGAGAAGCAGAAACTGATTACGAAAGACTATTATTATAAAGTCTCTCGGGTAATGAGGGACACAGATGTGTTTTTATTATCTTGTGTTATCATTATCTTGTGTTCAGGTCGTGATCGCATCTTCTGAGGCATTTAAACAGGAATGATGTGAAGATTGTTTTTTAAAGCGAGGTCAATTATTGCAGCGCAGCGAGTGAAATGATCCCAAAAGACTGTTTCATAATCACATAATGAGTGTCTGTGTGTGTGATGTGATGGGAACCGATCTTAGTAATGCAAAAGAGATAAAGGACATCAAACGTTTACATGCATTAAACGAAAACCCATTAAATCAAACAGGGCAAAAAAAATACAAAATAAGCCTTAGGACAAATTTGTCATTTTCTTGATGGTTACGTTCAATTTATGTATTCTCATTACTGTACTATACTGTATTTCTGTAAAAATAATGATGTAATATATATATATATGTATGTGTGTGTGTGTGTATATATATATACATATATATATATATACAATTGTATTATTATTTTAATAAGCAAAGCATTTAAATATTTCCTTGTTTTTAATTATTATTTCTCTATTTTTGTTTAATTACCAACTTAATGTCATGAAAATAATGCAATAAATGAAAACTTGTCCAGATCATATTTCATTTCACAAATCAAAAGGAAAACAAACTATTTTTTTTTTAAAAGAAACCTATTTTATGACAAATTTTTAGACTTCTTGCATTTTGATGATTGATCATGTTTTACTTCTCATAATTTATTTTCTATTAGATTATCCTTAATGTATTTATTTATTTTTTTTACTTTTTTTGAAAAGAGAAAAGAACACAAATACTGGACTGATATATTTTAATATTACATTATTTCGCATTACAATTTTTGATTTAAATTGTAATAAATTGTAAAAATGTATATATACACATTCATACATACATATATATTGAAAACAAATCCTATTTTGGGGAATATTATATTTTTGTATTGTGATGTTATTTTTATGACGGTTAAGTGTGGACTAGAGATTCTCATTACTGTACTACTGTAAAAAGTACAAGAAAATCAATAAATACAAGTAAAAAATAAATACAATTAATTTTAATAATTTAACTAAATAGAAAATAGCACAACAAATACTAGATTGATATGTTTTAATATTATTTATCATCACTATTTTTGCTTTAAATTGTCAACCTTGTGTCATGAAAATAATGGAAAAAAAACATAAAGGTCATTTTGTTTATGCAAACTACACATTTTAATTATTTAGCTTTTAGGTGAAATATCACTCATCCATGTTTTGTGTGAAATTAACCTAAAATCCTGAACCAAGCAAGGTGCAAATAAATTCAACAAGACTTCAAAACATGTTTGAAAAAAACAAAAACATTGCACTGAAAGCAAAAGCATGCAACTCCTGTCTAATGATGTCGAGTTAAAAGAAAACTCCTTCAATTATTCAACCCGGTGCAAAAGCACTGGCGCCAGAGACCCGGCTACGACCCAGAAATGTTTGCAGGTTCATTATCAGGCAGCTCGATGAATGCAAATGACATTCAAATACTGTCAAGAAGCAAAAACAGAGCTGAGGATCTGAGAAAGATTGATCTGGAGTAAGTGATGTGCATTAGTCTCGTAAGACGCCTCTGCGGCGAGCTGTGATTGGACGGCTGTTTGTGATTTCACACATGTCTTTCTGAGGCTTTTACACTTGAATATTTCAAAGCATCAGAGGGAATCGCTGCGAGCAGATCGTGGGCTTTCAAATGCCTGCGAGCGCTTCTCTCCAAACACCATTTGCCATCCGTGAAAGACTTTCAGATGAGTGTGTTTGTGCTCGGCCCTCTGCTCTGTGTTCACGCATCGGCTGGACGGAGGGAGCTCTGTGGGGTTTTCTGATGATTAAGGCTGTTCATCACCAGAGCTGCTCTTGATGTCACATTCACAGCCAGCGCATGCCCTCTTTTACCTTCAGTACTCACGTACGCACGCAAGCCAACAACATGACAATGCACTCGCCACCGGCAACCAAACTTTATAGTTTACTCCCCAGAGTAAAAGAAATGTGGAAATAAATTTTAAATATATGTAGTTTGTAAATATAATATGAGTAAATATATAGTGTGTGTGTGTGTGTGTGTGTGTGTGTGTGTGTGTGTGTGTGTGTGTGTGTGTGTGTGTGTGTGTGTGTGTGTGTGTGTGTGATGTGTATGTGTGTGTGTTTGTGTTCTGTGGTTTATGAGAACGCAAATGTGTGGGTGACAGGTGGAAAAGGTGCATGAGGATTTTTAGCATCCCCATAATTCAAAACGCTTATAAATCATACAGAGTGAGTTTTTGTTTTGGGGGGGGTAGAAATGCACAAAGTCTCCTGTGAGGGCCAAGTTTAGGTGTAGGGTATACTCTGTGTGTGTGTGTGTGTGTGTGTGTGTGTGTGTGTGTGTGTGTGTGTGTGTGTGTGTGTGTGTGTGTGTGTGTGTGTGTGTGTGTGTGTGTGTGTGTGTGTGTGTGTGAGAACAGGAACATGTTGTGAAGTGCAGAAGATTGTCGTTTAAAATGAGGTCAATTATTACAGTGCAGCGAGTGAAATGATCCCAAAAGACTCGCGACTTTTTCATAATCACATAATGAGTTTTATAATCACACACTGTGTGTATGATGTGATGGAAATCAATCTTAGTAATGCAAAAGATATAAAAGAGATCACATTTCACATTAAAATCAAAAGGGAAAATTCTGTTTAGGGAAAATGAGGCCAATATTTAGATTTATACATTGTATAAATCTACAAATGTACAAGGCGTCGTTCACTTGCAGAGCGCAAGCGTCTGGAGGCGCATGAGTTTGCACTAGCGAGTTTAGGTATATTGGTGCAGCGCCAGTTGTTGTCTTGTAGGCACACATCAGTACCTTG